>VKOC01000165.1:520072-595072 GCA_009364415.1 Spea multiplicata
ATAGTGTTATATGTTGCTAGATTCCTAAATATATATGTATTCTACATGTTGTTTCTTGTATTTTTCCATATTAAAGGAACTGACATAACGTAAGGACTTTCTTTCCTTTCTGAGCCCTGCACAGAGTTTCATTGAAAATTCTCAGCCCTTTTCTTCTGCTCCCAGTGCTTCACTGGGTCACTGGTCTCCATTTATACACAGACATCAAATGCCCCTGACTAACCAGGTTGGGTAAATGGCAAACTGTAAACATGGAGCCACCTCTTTTAAAACACTGCTAGGATAACAAATCCACCGAGACATGTGGGAGCCGGTTACTATTTACCACAGGGCAAAAGCTGCCCATGGCCCATAAACATCTACCCCTTTCCCTGATTGCCTATCAGTACCCTGGCTGATCACTGTGTGGGGTTAAAGGCAGAGAAGCTGCAGGGAATACCGTATTTGCTCGATTATAAGACGAGGTTTTTTTCAGAGCAAATGCTCTGAAAAATACCCCTCGTCTTGTAATCGGGGTCGTCTTCTAATCAGACCTCAAATAGAGGTCTGATTAGGAGACTAAGATCCAGATCCCCCACACCGCTGCAGGGGACCTGGATCCTCCTGTCTCCGCCCCATTTAAACCCCCCCGCCACACACACTTACCGGTGCTTCCTGCCGGGGCAGCGGGTTGACGTCTACGCGATGCGCGTAGACAACGTCCGCTGCACCCGGAAGGAGGTGTGCCTAGCAGCGGGGTTTGTCTGCGTCCGTCGCGTAGACATTCCCCGACTGTCAGAGATCAGAGTTCCCCGCACCGGGGAATGTATGCGGGACGGACGCATACAAACCCCCGCTGCCAACTCCACCTCCTTCCGGCTGCAGGGGAAGGAGACGGCAACCCGCTGCCCCGGCTGGAAGCACCGGTAAGAGAGGGGTGAGAGGAGTGATAGGGGAGAGAGGGTGAGAGGAGTGATAGGGCAGACAGGGGGTAGAGAGGAGTGAGAGGGGGGAGGGGAGAGTGTGTGTGTTAAATGGGGGCATAGGGCATTTCTGGAATGCCTTATACCCTATATGCCACTCTGGCATTTAGGGGGTTAAAATGCATATTATGGGGCAGAGTGGCATATAGGGAGGTATAAGGCATTTCAGGAGGCAGAGTGGCGTTAAAGGGGCATTTAATAGAGCACTCTGCCTCCTATATATCTCCCTATATGCCACTCTGCCCCATAATATGCCTTTTAACCCCCTAAATGCCAGAGTGGCATATAGGGGTATAAGGCATTTCTGGAGGCAGAGTGCTCTATACAATGCCTTTTAACTCCCTTAATGCCACTCTGCCTCCTGAATGCCTTATACCTCCCTATATGCCACTCTGCTCCATAATATGCCTTTTAACCCCCTAAATGCCAGAATGGTATATAGGGGTATAAGGCATTTCTGGAGGCAGAGTGGCACATAGGGGGTCAAAAGGCATACCATGGGGCACAGTGGCATATAGAGGGTTAAAAGGCATATCATGGGCCACAGTGCCATACTGGAGTGGCAAGCCTGGGGGCAGATGTGCGTAACTGGGGACATGTTGGAAAATACAAGGAAATAAAAACAAAAAAAATATTTTACTCAATCATAGCTTTTATTAAGAAAAATAGTTTACATGAATTAACATTTACTGGTAAAACTTTTTTCCTTTGGGGTCGTCTTATATTCAGGCTTTTTCTTTTTTTTCCTAAGTTAATATTCAGATTTTGGGGGGTCATCTTATAATCAGGGTGTCTTATAATTGAGCAAATACGGTAAATTCTTAACTGCTCATCACATTAGAAAAGGCTAAATAGTTAATTACTTTAGTTATTATTAGGGTATATCATTGTTGATTTTCATAATTGATTTTATTAAAAAAAAATCTGAAATATTTTGGAATTCTTTCAAATGTAGCCAATCTGGAAAATTATGAAATCTAATTTGTCTTTTTAAGACACTTGCCAAAAACATTCATGTACTTTATTTCTGTCTTGTGCTAGCATTGTTATTTCACTCATGTACTTATAACTCCAAGTCTTTTCTAACATTGGATTCCGGTCAGTAATCCTGAATAAAACTTAATTTTCAGTATGTAAAGAATTCATTTAACATTCCTTTTCTTTGGTTCATCAGTCATTTCCCTAAGTCCTGTCTAGTCCAGGCATGAGATTTGTAATTGGATTTTTACTTAACCTTGGAAAAATTAAAATCTGTTGCACTAGCCTTGTCTTAGTGAAATGTAACATCCCTTAAAAATGTGTAGCTATATTATAGGCCTACGGTTCCACCTGCAGTTAACACAGACAAAGTTTAAGTCTTTACAGTGGAAACGCATGTCCTGCAGCTGTCCCGATTTGGGCACAACGGTTCCGATTTTGGGACTCTGTCCCGCCTATCCCTACCTCTGTCCCGCTTTGCGGAGGAAGGGTGGGGCGAGAGCTCATCCAGCATCATGGAAGTAGTATGTCGGGCTGAGCCTCATGGGAATTCAATTCAATGTGTTGGTTTAATATGCATGACTGTGCTTGGTCCTGCTCATTGGGAGTAGAAGAATGTAAACCATTAGTGAATTGGCTGAAACTCCTCCTCGTATTCAGTACTTTGGTCCTCCAGAAAATCTCTATTGTAGAATAAGTATGTTCATTCTATCACAATGTAATTGGGGTAAAATTTAAAATAATGAAACTGATTATTTTTGGGCGGTGTTTGGGCATTCATTAATATTATGGACAATGAGGCGAACAGCAAAGTTAGTTCGCAAAGTGTTATATTCAACACTGACCAAATTATTTTATTATTTCATTATAATTATGGTAATATATTGGAAATCACATAAGTATTCCTTAACGGCTTTCTCATCCCCAAAAAAGTAAAGTTGACATACATAATCATGAACCCTACTTGGCCCAAATATACCTACATGTAACTCAGTCTTTAGGTCAGGACAGTTGACCTCCCCCCCAATATTTCATTTTCTTTGTCGTTCCTATAAATAGGTATAAATGTTGGCAATAACACATAATTAAAAAGACTCTCGAAGCTCCAATGAAACAGCAAAAGATCCCTGTCAGCTAGATACATAGAATGCTTTGCATGCAAAGTGATGCCTTAGTGACATTGTCGGTTTACTTGTCTAACATAATAAACCCCTGGCAGGTTTTCTGTATAAGAGCATTGCGCGCTGAAGAAACCCCAGTGAAGCTGAGCAAGAGATCACGCTGAGATGTTGCCAGGACGTGCTACAGCAGAATGTCAGATTTCATTCTCGACAGACAACTACAACAACTGATGCCTTGTAGTCTAAAGTCTGTTAAATTACCTTTGAAGGGTTACTGGCAGCCAGAATGTTCTTCTCATTTTTATTTAGTTCCAAAAGCTCTTGGTCTTTGTGCTGATTGCCCTAACTGACAGCACAGGAAACCTGGACTTTGTAAACAGAGCACTGCTGTATCGAATTACAGGTAACAAGTGTGTAATCGACCTAGCCACCCTAACCTTTTTGCAAAAAAAAAAAAAAAAATTCTCCCTTTGCAGACACAAAGCGCAGGTTTCTGTGCAGGAAATCAATTAGACATTAAAGCAGTTGATGGTATAAAATCAGATAGATTGAAACACAAATAGCTGATTGCTTTTAATGGCACTGTGCTTGAGAAAACACAGCCCTGCTTGAGCACCATTAAACATTTTATTGACGATAGTTACGGGAGGGGAGTGAAGGCAAACCGACGGCAGTGTCACTATTTTGGGAAACGCGGATATTAATATAGCCTGTTTCAGCTTATTTATAATATATTTTTTTTGTTAAGGAAACAAGGAAAATAAGAGTAAGGAGGAGAGGAAGGAAAGTGGTTTAAGGGAGAAAAGGTTCAGAGATAAAGGGATATAAGAAGTGTATTGCAGGCTTAAGAATAGAGGAAGGTGAAAGAATAAGGGCAGAGGGGAAAAGGTCATGATTTGGATAAGGAGGTGGTAGGGGGACAAGGTTACAGATTTTTTTAAAAACATTTTTTAAAAACAATATGTACACTTCTTTAGTAACTATGGATATGTGTATGCCACTGGAAAGAGCCATCTTAACATCCATGACTTTCAGATGTTTTTCTTCCATTTTTATTTATTTCTCCATTTTGTCTCATTTTGTTGGCAGCCATTGGTGGAGGACGTGTCAGGATACGACATTGATATGCCCAGTCTGTCCTCTTTTGCCTCAGATCCCTGAGAGAATACCAGCTATCTTAGCGTAGTCCTACTTGAAACGTCTACAGCCTTTTGTTGTTTTGTGTGGATACATATACATAATGGGCATACCTGGGAACTCTCCGGGTTTGCCCGGAGATTGCCGGGTGAGCACCGCTTCTCTGGTCCTCCAGGTCAAGACCCGAATTGACACGCCGTGCTCTCCACCCATTTTTCCTTTAAAAGGGGGTGTTAAAAAGGGGGTCAGCAGGAACTCCCATTGACATCATTGGGCAGTCCTGGCCGTGTCCCTCAAGGGAAGTCTTCGGGTAGTTCCCAGGTATGATGATGGGGTTTTATACACTAACAGAATAGTTGACAGGAGAGTTGTGAGTTTAACTTCCTCACTTATTTATTATGAAGAGCCAACACTCGCACATTTCTCCAATAAGAAGGGCTGATGCCCTGTATAATGCATAATTAAATTTGTGAAGAGACTTGAACTCTTGCTGATTTAGCTGTGCTATATAGGCCCAGCCAAGCTCTGTCTTTTGGCAGAAGCTCACTGTGGACCCTCTTACTGTAAAGTGAAGGAGAAGAAATAGAGCTCTCTAGCAGCCTCTCTCCTCAACTCTCCATTTGGGAACATACCCCAATATGCCATAAAGGTGCTTTATCATCTCCAAAAGTACACTGCTTCAATATAGATGTAATGAGTTATCATGAGTTATCAGCATGTAGTTCTCCATCCACTGGTTATTAATCCTGTGATACTGGACCTCCTACGAATTAGTTGTTTGTATCACTTCTTTGAGAAAGTGGTTAGCATGTGTCAATCCTACACAGCCTCCCCGTGTTTATTCATTCTGTGTTCTGGAAAGGCATGCTGTACTAGTGGTTGAGATTCATGGAGGCAGAAATAACCTGTTCTTCATATTCCACAGTGCAAGCAGCCATTCTGCCAGCCAGTGCTGTGCTCTAACTAGATTCACATTGATAATATATAGCCATAATTCTGTTCAATTAAAAGCATATTTCAACAGAAGCCCAGAATATGATAGCGGCTCTATGCATTTTAATAACACGACTACAGATCCGTGCTTATAGTAAATGCACATTGCTCAAAAGGATTCAGAATTCTATTTACATAAATAAAGACTGATCACATTAAGACAAAATCCTGCGTAGAACAAATGTACATTATTGGAACAAGCCCAGTTTCTGTTGGCAGTTCTATAGAACTTACATAAAGAAGCAAATGGATTTCACCTAAATTCATGCTAATCACTTGAAGAGCCAAGCTCACTCATTTTTATATCTAGCAGACAAAATCTTCTTCTAAATATTATTTGATAGCTGTGTTGTACACAAAATCATTTGTGTTTGACTGAAATTGGATTATTTTTTTTTCCTGGACATTAACTAGTGAAATATAAAACCGAGAATGCAAATTTTCAGTACTTCACGGCTCTCATGCAGTCTCTGGCCTGTTCCTTCCTAATCTCCGTAATACATCTTCTAGAACTGGACAAGGTGCATTTGGCACTAAGGCTAAGCAATCTTCACTGAAGAGAGTGAATTTAACTTTATGTAAATTTTACTACTGCACTCTTAAATTGATTTAATACCATGTGAGAAAGTGAGGCAAAGGAGACCAGAACATTATGACATGTAAAAGAAGTCTGAGTGAAATCAGTGACTATTAACAAAATAATCCCTGCAGCTAGCGCTCCGCTCCGTATATCTCAACCATCTCAACTGGTTTAACTCCTTACATACAAACTACCACAACACAGAATAGGAGGGTGTAAAATCCAGATTGTAATCTCGTTCAAACAGGGCTCTCCTCTGCTTTTTCTTCTGTAAATCTTAATTAATATGTCATATTACTTGATATGTCACGTTGACCAATTGTACAGCACTGTGGAATATGATGGTGCTATATAAATGACTAAATAATAATAAGAATATGTGGCATGGTTACATTATACGGATTACTCTTTTACTTCCACTTCATATTCTGAACAGTAAAGAGCTGAACGGGTGGATGTGAGGACCTGAAAGACTTATGCTCAGTACTATATTCTTATTTTTACAATGAATTATCCCCATCAGGTACCCGCATTTATAATAAAGGGAATTAAATTTATAGTCATTTATTCTTCCAATAAAATTACCACACGGGTCATGCTGTTAAACTATGTTGAGCCTTAAGGCACTCTTTATGAGACTTGAGGTGCTCTGAAAGCTCATAAGCTTTGGGCCATAATTTCAGCGCTAGTAACAAATGTATTAGAGGAAATCAAAGCACCTGGTATTCTTTTGGATAGCGAAGGGAATGAAATGCAAGTCTCTAGCAGCCTTTCTTGTCAACTCTCCTTTTGTGTATACACCCCAGTATCCCACAAAGGTATCATTCACCCCAATATACCACAACGTGAAAACACATCACTGCAGATGTCTCCAGTATAGATATTAGGTTATGAGTCACCAGCATGTCAATAACTGGGACTCAATGGGGATACATCCTGGGCATTTACCTTCAAGGGATCCATGTATAAAGTGGATATAGAGGCAAAAAGATGATAATTGTTGACCTTATTTGTATGCGCCTACCCAGAATCCCTTGTGGTTGTGGCAGCGCCATGAGATTTCTGAGGGAAAAAACAAGCCTTCTGGCTTGTCTGGTGTTTTGTAGATGAGTGTTTAGTGATGCTTCTACTAACCCTTAATTTTAAGTGGAAGGGTTTTTCCATCACCTTTACCCACCATAACTTTTGTTATTGGTAATTCTGAAAATAAGAAATCAGTAGTGTCTGAGAGATATGCATATAAGCAATTTATCTTTTAACTTTTCGCACAGCGAGCTTACAAAGCAGGAATTGGTCATGGTGTAATAATGTCCTTACGCGTGAGTGTTCTTAAAGTGAATGTCCTAAAAGCGGGGTATGCCCAAAACGTATCTTCCCGCCAACCGTCTCCTGCTCCATCTCTCTCAGTAGCGTCCATAACACTCATGTCTGAAGCTAGGATCTGACTTTGCATATGGGCACCGTCGGAGGGAGACAGGAGGCACCAGTAATATAGTTATAGGTTTTAGTAATATATGTATATGTTATTATAGTAATGTGATTATTTTGTCCTCAAATGTTTAAGATAAAAAGTGTGTAAACCTTCAGTATCCTGAATTGTTTTCTTAAGGGTTAAAAATAAAGTTTAACGTCACTTTAAGGTGACAAGTTGCCGCAACCCACCCAGTGAATAAACCCCACTGTGTTTCAGTGAGCATTGCTAAGCAAGAGCATACATAATTTTTTTTTACACTTACTGAATTTTAAATGCACAATGGCAAAGTGACTGTAATTTGCAAGAATTTAATATTATTTTCATGAGAATTCTTTCAGATGGAAAGGTGAAATATTTAAAGTTGTAATAAATATTTGATATTTAAAAATGATATTACGGAACACTTCAGCTTTGCAGAGAGAAACTGCTTTTTGGAACTGTACATATAGAGACAATAAACCATTTTCAGATACTTTTGTCTTTGATGTATACAGATGTAGTAAGAGCCTGGTATAAAGGAAAACTTACATCTTTAATACAACGGTCTGACAGAAGGCTGACATAGAAAAAGTTTAATTTAAATACCCAAGAGGCTTTGTAAAAGGGTTAAACAATTTTTTTTTATTTATCATCAGGTACATGGCTTCATTCTTCTGTGTTTAGTGTGCATCTCATTGTATTTCCTAATTTATATTGTCAATTTCCTGAATCTAACCTTCATTTAATTGTGTTAACTGCTATATCTTTCTTTAGCACCCGTTGCATCAGTTACATTACATTATTATTATTTATTGTTCTAAATAGCACCATCATATTCCGTAGTGCTATACAATGGGTAGACAGGACATAACAAGTAGTATGTAACATAACAATTTGACTTACAGAAACGGGTGAGAAGAGCCCTGCTCAAACAAGTTTATAACGTAGAGATTATTGAAAGAATTGACAATAAAATTAGTATGTGTTAAGATATAATGGTATAGAAGATGACATTTTGTGAGCGTAGAATCTATTGTAAGATTACTTTAAAGCTGCATTAAATGAAATGTCACTTTTCTATTGTTTATCATGTCTATTTACTAAGAAGTTAAATGGTCAGATGAATTACAGGTCACTAACATACAAAGTGACTTTGAATTATCCAAGCTGCATGCAAATTGTAACAAAAAACCCTGATATTAAATGGGATTAAAAATGTAATAAGTAATTATAATGTAGAAAAAGGGGCCCAACAATCTGCCTGTCTTTCTGCACACAAGGAAGGGGGGTAAAAAAACAAACAAACCAAGGTTATATATCCACCTCACCGACAATGAAATAGAGTCATTTTATTATATTTCTACGCAAAAGAAGGAAACGCTATTTCTATGCTTGGTGAAGAACTTCATGTGTTAATGTCATACGTTTAGTTTGGGGGTCTGGTCTGCACACAAACTACAAAATATCCTTGGAATGGTTGGATCAAGTATTAATGAAGTACATCAATTTTCCATTCTGCAGTATATCAGAACTATGTTAAGGTTTGAACCAGAATGTCAAGGTCACCGGATTTGTTCTGCATTCATACAAATAACCTTCAAAATCAGTGGCTTTTATAATATGTCTGAACACATTAAGGGACATCTTTAGGAAATGACAAAGTCTCTAAGAGGAACTATATAGTTACAATAACTGGCAACTTACCACATTAAAAATTTCAAATGCTTAAATAGGGAAATAATGTCTAAACGATTTTTTCTATACGAATCCAAAAAGATATAGGTAAATGATCTGCCTCATTTAATTTCCTAAAACACACCTTTAAAGATTTTATTATTTATTGCTTTCTACAGCGCCATCATATTTATTGATATTTATTTATTGATATTTATTTATAGGATTGGAAATTACGATATATTCCATATATATATATATATATATATATATATATATGTGTGTGTGTGTGTGTCACACACTATATATTAGAGATTGTGAGCAGATTAGAGGCAAGTTGGAAAAGGTTAATATTTTTTGTTAAGTCCACAGTTTGGACAGAAGAAGCTGAATGATCAATCGGGTTTTAATGGTTGAGTTTGGACAGTTAAGAGCTTCTGCTATTTGAGGCTGACATCATAAGTGTAAAGGTCAGTCCAAGAGTTCCAGCCTTAAATGCTGCATGGCGTTATTAGATGGAGGTCTGAGGTCTAATACAGTCCAAGTTTGGTTGCTTACACCAGGATCCAGAAGCATATGGTACGCTGCTCAGTTTTGTGATGATGTATAACTTGAAACATAACACATTAATCATGAATGGACTGCCCTGAGTGTAAAGTGACATTCCTGTCGGAACTGATGAATATAGGCCAGCAGTGCTAACATGTTTGTGCAACTCTACATGGGGTTCAGGCAGCTTTATGGTAGAATATTGGTCATTGGACTTCTGACCTGATAGACCTTTGTTGATTTGACCTCAATATACCCTGTTGTCACTAATTCTTGGTTAGTAACCAAGAAGTAATGTGTTAATTCATAATTCATGTATTCGTTATAATTAGAATGCCCCAGTGTGTGCTAGGTTGGCAGGGATAACTCTTTGGAATGCCCGTCTATCTTTCTTCTGATGTGCAACATAGAAATATTCTTCTTCCTCGATGGCTTTGCTACTAGGCTGTTGTTAAACTACAGACATAATCAGGTAGATTTCTGTGTCATTTGGGGCTAAATCCTGTTTGACACTAGGTTAGTGGTGGGGGTTCAATGACAATGCACAGACATGCACTTTTTGGTCCAAACCACAACGGACATGAAAGGGATATTTGATGGCTGTGTTTGAGAACATTGGTTGTTCCAAACCAAATGGCTTGAATTTAAGAGAAATCCTGTATTTTAAAAGGTATAATGCTGGCAATACTGTAATTCAGTTTTATCTTAATAGAAAACAAACGTGAAAATAAGGTCAGTGGGACAGTCTACTGTTCTTATCAACAGATGTTGCTGGGAGCCAAGGCAGCTTTTTGTGCTAGATTTTATCCTCTGGCCCTAAAATACAGGCACTGGAATTCTGCCACCGTAATGTTGTGGGCAATGAAAGGTGATAAAAAGAAGAATGGAAATGGAAAACAAGAGTATAAAAGGACATAAAAGCGAAATAAAAATGCAAAGTCAGAATATGCCCATAATTTATATAAGTCAGAAAGGAGCTTAAAACAATAAAGTATAATCAATAAGAAGAATGCTGGATTAATGAGCAATTCAATTGAAAAATAAAGTAAAAAGTTACTAAAGGAATGCATTTTTTTTCAGCTTATTAAATAAGTGGTATTAACTGTTTCAGGGCAGCGAAGATGCAATAAATCTGCCGGCTCCATGAGTCCAGATAAGAGCTGAAATCTGGCATCCATTACAGTATAATAGGCCTAGTTAGTCGGTGGTATATGACGCGCTATATCATGCAGTTCCACAATGCATTATGCTAGTTATTGAAAAGACAGACAACAGGGTAATACTTGTTTTAGTTCATGCCTGAGGCATTATACACTGTGATATATCTTCATTGTAACTTGTTAAAATACAGCTGGGCCTATATAAATAAAAAGATACATAGATGCAGTGACAAAGTGACTTAATGCAGGCATTAAAGAGCACTGATACAAATTCTGCTTAATACATTTATTTTGCAGCCACTGGATCTTGAAGAAACATTTTTTCCTCATATGTATTATGGGAATAAGATAGAAAGATGGCAGGATGACTTCTAAGCTCTACGCGAAATGCTCTGAACCATGATTTCCTGACCTCCCGTAAGAGAGACAGCCCAAGTACCACCTGGTTGACTGCAGAGCCCAGCTCCCAAATGGTGCTTCTGATATGTAACATGTCTTACTCTGCAACCAAGTGAGTAACTGGGGAGAACATTTTTCCAGAAATATTGCTTGGATAGCAGAGAGATAAGGATATTTGAGGTAAACACAGTTGGCTGAAAATTATGCTGGACTTGCATCCATTTTCTTAACCACGAGCACCAAGAAGGCTCCTTTCTGGTCAAAGGTAAACATCTGAGAATTCTTCTTAGGGATCCTTTGCACAAGTTAAAGTGTCCTTGTATAGCAACACAAAATGTTGGCAATTCATTCCTGTCCCTTTTACAGCTCTGGGTATTTCTTTATCATAGAGAAGGAAGAATGCAGGCACATTTCACTCACTAGCCAATTAAACTCACAGTTCAGTCACAGGAAGCAGCAACTCTAGGGTGCTGACAGAGGACAACCCAAGCCAAGACGTATCTGAGTCATCTATGATTGTTTGAAGTCAAAGTTGAACAGAAGTAGCTTAATAATTACAGACAGTTTGAAACAAGATACAAAATAAAACAAAAAAGAGGTCAGTTGTATGTTTGCTTTAATTGGGGTACTAATTATATTTTTAAGCGTAGCCAAAGACAAATATGTCATTCAATCTTGGAGGAATAATTTTTTCACATTGTTTTTGCGTAAAAAAAATCAGTAAAATCTTCTAGTTAAAATGTATAGCATATTATATATATATATATATAGTGGATATAAAAAGTCTACACACTCCTGTTAAAATGCCAGGTTCTTATAAATCATGTCAGAACTTTTTCCACCTTTAATGTGACCTATAACGTGAACAATTCAATTGCAAACAAACTGAAATCTTTGAGGTGGGAAAAAATAAAAACTCACAATAACCTGGTTGCATAAGTATGCACACCCTTAAACTAATACTTTGTTGAAGCACCTTTTGATTTTATTACAGCAATCAGTCTTTTTGGGTAGGAGTATTAGCAATGCACATCTTGACATGGCAATATTGGCCCACTCTTCTTTGCAAAAGCGCGCCAAATCTGTCAGATTGTGAGGATATTTCCTGTGCGCAACCCCCTTCAGATCACCCCACAGATGTTCAATTGGATTCAGGTCTGGGCCATTCCAAAATGTTAATCTTCTTCTGGTGAAGCCATGCTTTTGTAGATTTGGATGTGTGTTTTGGGTCACTGTCGTGCTGAAAGGTGTGTCTGAACTTCATCTTCAGCTTGCTAAGGGACGCCTGAAGGTTTTGCCCCAAGATTGCCTGGTATTTGAAACTGTTTATAATTCCCTCCACCCTGACTAAGGCCCTGGTTCCAGCGTAAAAAAAACAGCCCCAAAGCATAATGCTGCCACCACCATGCTGCACTGTGGGTGTGGTGTTCTTTGGGTGATGTGCAGTGTTGTTTTTGTGCCACACATACCTTTTGGTTCAACTTTGGTTTCATTAGACCATAACACATTTTTCCCACGTGCTTCCATCTTGCCAACCTACCCCATAGCCCATTCATATGAAGAATACGGGTGATTGTTGTCACATGTAGCACACAGACAGTACTGGCCAGAAATTCCTGCAGTTCCCTGACCAGTTTTCTTCTCGTGTTTTCATCAATTTTGGAGGGACGTCCAGTTCTTGGTAATGTCTCTGTTGTGCCATATTGTCTCCATTTGATGATGACTGTCTTCACTGTGTTCCATGGTATATCTAATGCTTTGGACATTATTTTGTACCCTTCTCCTGACTGATATCTTTCAACAATGAGATCCCTCTGATGCTTTGGAAGCTCTCTGCAGACCATGGCTTTTGCTCTGAGATGCAACTAAGGAAATCCTACTAGAACAGCTGAACTTTATTTGTGATTAATCAGAGTCACTTTAAATGATGGCAGGTGTGCAATGACTTTTACTTAACATGAGTTTGAATGTGATTGGTTAATTCTGAACACAGCCACTGCCCCAGTTATAAGAGGGTGTGCACACTCATGCAACCATATTTTAAAAAAAATCCCCATCAAAGATTTCAGCTTGTTTTGCAATTGAATTGTTCATGTGTTAGGTCATAGGAAAAAGTTATGACATGATTTATCTTTGTCTCATTCTTTATCACAAGAACCTGGCATTTTAACAGGGGTGTATAGACTTTTTATATCCACTGTGTGTGTGTGTATATATATATATTATATTATATATATTATATATATATATATATGTATATATATATATAAAACATTAAATGATTCATGTAAATGTCCTAACAAAATTTATATTCAACCACAATATTTAGAAAATAGAGTTGCACATCATTCATTGTCTTCACAAAAAATCTAATGTCATGGAATATAAGAGCCATTAGGTTCATTCAGTTTGCAGCCATTTTTTGGATGACTATAAGACCTCAAATGACTTGCTTGGTCCTTGGTCTTGTCATGGCTTCACCCAGAGATTCCAGGTCAAACACAGAAAGTTTGCATGGATACTGAACCAATCCAGGAATGGGTGTGTGTATACAATTTTGTTTTGAGAATTAAATATGTAAAGTAAGACACTAGAGTAGTGGATCATGGAAGGTATAGTCCACTAAATTATGGAAGGATGCGGTTCAACAGCAATGAGCGTGGAAGCAAAAGGCTTTAGAAAACTGTACAGGGAATCACACAGACTAACAGGTAGTTATTATGCAGGCACGGTGCTTGCAAGCATAGTTATTTCTAGATAAAGTACCCCCAGGCATTACAAACATCAATGAATAACTTGCTGTACAACATTATACACAAACCACCATGTTATTATAATGTATTGAATTGCACATTTCAAACCCATGCACAAAATGTTTTGGCATTCTCTGTACTCAGGTAGAAGAATTATGGAGATGCAGAGATGATTAAACAATACATTAAACACCGTGGCTTAGCAACAAGATTTTCTTGTAGATTTTAAGGTGCTGGACATTTTACATTATGCTATCATGTTTACATTAAAAACTGGTTAATTTAGTTTTAAAAATATCTAGCATTAATATATAATATGTTTCAAATTTCCCACAAGACATAATAGACTGCAATTGAAAAAAATAGGAGAAAAAAGTTACATATTTTATTGAAGTTAATTAATCTGGACCAATATTTCATTATTCTTTCTAATGCGTCTACAGTATGATTGATATTCAATGACTTGTCATATATTTCTGCCTCAGAATCAAGCTCCTTATTCATAAAGTATAAGTTATATTCCGAATATATCCATCATTAAATATCAAAATGGGAGCCTTTTTTCCCCTCAAAATCAATCATGGTGATCAAATATGTTTTTGATCACTATGACTTGATTTTGAAAAAAAAGGTTCTCATTTTTTCATTAATGATGGTTATTGATGGTTAGTAATGAATCTATAATATGCACTTCAGGGATTGCCAAAGGGGGAGAGATGTTATAATACCATAGTCTAGAACTGGAGGGCCAGATGCTTAGATGAAAGTCGATGGAAGGGGTTAATACTATGAGGGAATTTAGCATGCGTGGGATAGGCATAATGCTATATAGGACATGACCAAGGACCAATTAAACACTCAAGGTAGACTAGATGGGTCAAATGGTTATTTTAGGAAGACAACTGCCATGCTTTCATATTAATCAGGAATCTAGAAACTCCCAAAAGTCCCTCCTTCATTGACATATTTTAGGCTATTCAAACTAGCCCACTAACTTCAGAAGGATTTTTTGCCACACACACAAAAATACCAATTAAATTCCATGTATCAGATACCAACTAAATGTATTTAAAACTGTTCACTTGAGGGCATCTCTGTGGAGCAGCTAAACCTTCAATGATGACGTTGCACTAGCAACTGAGCGGTGAATGACCAGGATTTCGAGGGATCCAATCAATCTGCTAAATATTTCCCTGCTGTTCAGAGTTTTAGCACAGGCTTATATCTTAAAATGTCTTGCATTTTTATACTAGATATCACAGGAGATGCAGCCTCACAATTTACAACATTCTTGTTTGACCGAAAGAATCCTTCTTATATAGATTTTGAGTAATGTTTGGGAGTGGTATACCTTAACATATACTGTCACTGGAAGCGAGCTTTGATACAGAGATACCTTCACGTCACCCACCAGGAGAGAATGACAAGAACCTTCCATTTGGGAACAGATCCCTTGAAGATAGTCCTCCTTTGTCTTATGATTTATATAAAATATTTTTCATTCCTCACTTCTTTATTATGTTCAATATATACTTTGCATGTTTGTGATTCTGTAAATTATTTGTTTTATATTCTTTTAAATAGCAAATCCTAAATTTGATTTGATGATTTTCATAATACAATAGGTCCAAACTGTTAATATTTCTTTATACAAAAATGGCAGACAAGGAGTCCTATTAGCACAAGATACCGTATTTACCTATTTGCAGCCAAGCTCCCCCATCTCCTTTTACATCAGCTCTTCTACTTAGGAGATGTAACTGACAAAATATGACAGGATTAGACTGTAATTATTAGTAAAACGACTATTCAAACAATAATGCAGCTGTTTTTAATACAAAATGTGCTTCTTTGATTGACTGATTCATCTGGTTTAAGAAATTTATATTAGATTCTCAATTACAAGACAAGTGTTCTGAACGCTGCACGCTGAATGAAATCTAGCTTTCAATACGCACAAACGGGATAGGATTTTATTGAATGCCATGCGACATACGTGAATCTCTTGACAAAAGCAATGTGACTGATAAACTGTCAGTCAATTTGATGTGCTTTATACTGTCAAGGCATGCCACCAACAGCTGTGAAAAGAGCCAATCTCCTTGAAACGTACTTTAATGCAGACTAAAACAACTCAGATCGGTGCTTTCAATTACAAGTTTCATCACTCATTAACAAACTGCAGGTTCATTGTACGGTCTGAAAAGTTTTATATCTAGAGATATTCACGGACTATTCTAGGATATTAATGTTTTAAATGACATGGTACTATTCCACTCAGAACACGTTCTACATTCTTGGTATAAATCACCATTTCTTGTTAACAACTGCACATATTTATCATGCACAGATACAGACAGTTAAGTACAATATTCTAAATATTTTATACATGGTTACTTTGCATTCTGAATTAATGCTGTATTATTTCCACGATATTATGGAGTGTTTTTGTGGGAAATGTTTGCCCATTCATCTAGTAGAGTGTTTGTGAGGTCAGGTACTGATGTTGGATGAGAAGGCCTGGCTCACAAACTCTGTTCCAGTTCATCCGGAACGTGTTCAATGTCCCCTTCAGTGTACGAAGACATTCTGGACAATGCTATGCTTCCAGCTTTGTTGGAAAACTCCAGTGCACAAGCTAAGGTCCATAAAGACATGGTTGGATGATAAGGTGTGGAAGAACTTGACTGGCCCGCACAAAGCCCTGACCTCAAGCCCATCAAACACCTTTGTGATGAACTGGAACGGAGATTGCGAGCCAGGTCTTTCTGTCCAACATCGGTGCCTTAACTCACATTTGATCTAGTGGATGAATGGGCAGAAACTTCCACTTGGGGGACCAACTACATTTTACACACATAGAAGTGGTTGGACCCCCTTTGGCCTTAAGAACTACCTTCATTCTTTGTGGCATACTTTCTATGAGGTGCTGGAAACATTCAATTGGTACAAATTGGCCCAAAGTGCGCCAAGAAAATGTCCCCTCCACCATTACACCACCACCAGCCTGAACCGTTGATACAAGGCAGGATGGATGCATGCTTTCATGTCTTTTACGCCAAATTCCTGCCTTCTGAATGTCGCAGCTGGAATCAAGACTCATCTGACCACGCAACATCTTCCATTGTCCAATTTTGGTTAGCCTGTGCGAATTGTAGCCTCAGCTTCCTGTTCTTAGCTGACAGGAGTGGCATCCGGTGTGGTCTTCTGCTGCTGTAGTCCATCTGCTTCCAGATTCGACATGTTGTGCATTCAGAGATGCTATTCTGCATACATTGGTTGTAACAAGTGGTTATTTGAGTTACTGTTGCCTGTTTCTGTCATCCAGTCTGCCCATTCTCCTTTGACCTCTGACATCAACAAGGCATTTTGGTCCACACAACTGCAGCTCACTGGTCTGATGTTATTCAGACCATTCTCTGTAAACCCTAGAGATGGGCATGAGAATCCCAGTAGATCAGCAGTTTCTGAAATACTCAGGCCAGCCCCGTTTGGTACAACCATGCCACGTTCAAAGTCACTCAAATCCCCTTTCTTCCCCGTTCTGATGCTCGGTTTGAACTTCAGCAAGTTGTCTTAACTATGTCTACATGCCTAAATGCATTGAGTTGCATTGGGGACTTGGGTTGTATATATATATATATATAATATATATATATATCTGCGATTTTTAAGAGCCCCTTGCAGAGTCAGCCTTAAAGATTAACTTGTATTCAAGTCACCTTTAACATAACATTGCACTTTATAAACTTTAAATTTGATAAGTTGAGGCTTGATACAATCATAAAACAAGATAATACCAACTTTTTTCCTTTAAATATTATGATACATGTTGCTATCAGACCAGATTAAGATCACAATTGTATGTGGTTTGAACACTGTGAACCTTTAGGATTGGGTTTATTAATTTTGAAATAGGTACTGTGATACAATCTCTGGTCGCTCTTTGGTGATATCACTGAATCACAGTTTACAACTTTAACCCATTATTTGATGTTTCAAAGAATTGCAGTAGGACATAGAAAACACCCCAATAAATCCCCACAGATCAAACTCAAGATGTGACCAAAATTTCAGTTATAGAACAAGTAGGTAATGTAAGTAATTTTGAAAGTTTTCGGTTTTTTAAAAACTTATTTCTGCATTTCTCAAAGGTTTTCTACACATTTAATCATTCTATCTTGTGATAAAAACAGTTTAAAAAAGGGGTAAACCATGTATCCATTTAGATGCCCAATTGTTCCACTTTAGGCAGTAGGGATCGTAGGCATGTTGGGGAGATCCTCGTATCTCCCCTTAAAAGCCCAGGGAGTCATAAAATCAGTGGCAATCTAAGCATGGTTAAGTGACTCCCAGCTTTAACCCCGCCTCTTCCATCTATTACTCCTCCCCTAGCCACACCCCTAACACCAGTGTCCCGATTCGACAGGAATTGTTGTGGCATTCGGTACAATGTGTAAAATGCACACAAAACTATGTAAAGAAAGTAAGACTGTGCGGGTACATCCATGAGATTTTACATACCTATACATGTACATATAAAAAACATGTTTGGATATATACATTGGCGAAGATCACCAACGGTCAGGAGTCATCTGTCTACAAGTAGCCAGTTGCCCTGAGAAAGCAACTTGGAAATAAAAGTCTTTTCAAATTCTGCCTTTTGTTACATTACTGGCATGTTAAGGGGATATGAAGAGCACCACAGACAAAGCTAATGGGGCCGTCATGAAAAGCACATTTTTGCTCTCACAAAGCTGAAAAAAAGCTAACCTAAGCTTACTGAATTTCCACACATAACCAAGCATTTATCAGACAAGTCATTATAAAAAGAAATTGTTACATATGTTACTGTAGCAGAGGTATTGCTTCTTTTCATATGTTGCTCAGCTAATATACACACAAGGGTACAATGCATTTATATGAATATATTGTCACTTAAGGGGAACAACCACATGCATTGAGAGACATGAGAGAGACTTACATACACATGATCCAAGTTCCTACCTGCTCCAGTGACCGTGGGTTGCTGGATAGGGGATCCTTACAAAAGCAGCTTTCACTGAGAAGTGGTTGTGGCTGGGTACCTGCCCTCTGTACAGCTCGAGGTGGCCAGATTTTACATGAACCTGTGACCTAAAGTGCCTGGGGCCATTTCATAGCTCAGTCTTGTCCTGAATGTTCATGATACAAATGAACCTGAAATGTCCTTCTCTTCACCGATAATTTAACCACAAAGACATGGATGTATTTAGCACTATTCACTAGCCTAAGAGCTTGCAGCAGAATTTAGCTTTTTGTAACTCACTGGTATCACTACGGAGTATGAAAGGTCAACCACAGCTTCTCTGGCAAGGATGGTTGAGTTTGTCCCTCATTCTGCAGGGTCATTTCAGGAATTCTTATCACATTAACTATATATATATGTAGGGCAAACACCAGCCTTCATGGAGGAGAAGATTACTTGGATTGGACATTCGTAATGCAAACATCTAGGTTAGTGAATATACCTCTAAGAATTTTGATAAGTGGTTAACTCACATATATGAGTCTTTAAAAAAAAAAAAAAATAAGTAAAATAACATTGCATATTTTGTGATGCGGAGTATTATCAGAAGGGGAAGTACTAATTTTGCAAATGCATATGTAGGGAAATTGGATATACCTGTCTACAGTTGTGAAAAAAATCACGCAACATTGCCATGGCCTGTTCCCAAAAAGTATAGCATAGTCATCTGCCCTTTAGAAGTGTTTAGAGTTGTTGTATACCTATATGTTGCGTGTGCATTAAAACAATGTTTGTGTTTAAGAAATGAATGTTAGTGGCCTAGAAATGTTCCACACTACTTTAAATACATTCTATGGCCTGCATGAAAAGCCATAACTTATTTTGTTTGATATCATTTGTTTGTATTGTACCTGAAATGCATGTAGCCAAGTCCATTCAAAAGTAACAATATAGTTAATGTATGACAGCTGGTTTGCAATTAATACCAATCTATGTGGCATAGATCGTTTATTTTGTATCCAGTGGTCATTGACTAAAGCATCAGTTTACCTGCCACATTTTGATTAGTGGTCAATGTAAGCGACAATCATTACCTAACCGCCATCACACAGGAGTGAGCATGAATATCTCAACCCCTAGTCTCTTAAGACCATAGAAACCTTTGTTTTTTTTTCTGCCTTATATTATGCTCAATTCAGCTTCAGTCAATTAATACAGTGTGTTTCTTTGGACACCAAAAAACTTTGCTGTCTAAATGCACATGGACATGGCCACTGTGTATCTGCGGTTATTTCACAGATCACTTGGTGAATGAGACAAAATCATGAAATCTTGCACTGAGATACGAACGCCTGCCACATGTATATATGCATTTATTCCCTTGTAATAGGTTTTAAAATCTTACCTGCGTGAAGGTATGCCAAGTCAGGGTTCTCAATGTCCAAGTGCTGCTCCTTGAGATGGTTGCGAAATTCCACTGGGGCATTAGTTGCATAATCACATTTTGGACAGTTGTACATTTTGACTCCTTCGTGTTTGCCGGTGTGCAAAATGTGTTTCCGGACATTTTCAGCACAATTTGATCTAAAACAACAGAATAGCACGTTAATGTGCTGTGAGTATTTGCTCACCAGTCCATAGTACCCAAGAACTAAATTTACAAAGAATCTAGGACAACGTAAGCCTCCTTTTAAGCTTCAAATCCAAGCAAGGTGATACATAATCCTAGCTTTAGTGATTAAATCCTTCAAAGTCTCAACTGGGAAATAAACATCTGGAACAAGTAAACCACTCAAACTGAGACTTTGAGTGGTTTACTTACTAAAATGGGAGTCTGCAGCAGAGTTGCAGTTTCAAGTCACCAACTTCTAGAAGAAAGTGTGAGCTGGCTTTGCATAATGTATAAACTAGACTTGTACATTTAGATTCATACGCACTTCCTTTTTAACAAATTTTGTCAATTGCATGTACCAATCTCTGATAACAACAATAAGTGCTCCAAATAAAAGAAACAAAACCGAATGGCAAAACCTCTGGAATTTCGTTAAGGTTCGTTTGTTTGCTTGCCTGGTGTATCTTGGGACAGTTACCCAATTTGTTAGGGGTCAAACAGGCTTAAACAAGCATATCGGCAATGCTGCCAGAAAATGTGGTTACGGTTCAAAGAGAGTACACATGTTATGCATTCTTGAGTCCAATAAATCTAACAGGTGCTGCATATATCAGCAGTATTAGCATATGCAACCTCCCAAGAAAACAATGAAGACCAGGATGCAAGATGTTACATACAGCAAAAGAAGAAAATGCTATAGTTATCCATTCCAAAGCCAGAGATATCTATTCTGAAAAAAAATCCTAACTCCAGATCTCTGTAGAACTAAAATCTTTTAATAATATCATTAAAAAATCCCAAACAAAACACCAACCTATAATAGAGAGGTGCAAATATGAGGAAAATAAAAATATCTATATTATAATATATATATTCAGAGTAGCTTTGGTTTCTGGCAAGTTCACACCAGACTGATCAGTGGTTCCTTCTAGTGACAGGTTATCAGGAGTAATATGGAACCTCAGCGATGTTGCATCCACCACACAGCAAACGGGGCAGAGGACCACACAGTGCCCAGCGACGGATCTGACTGACATAGAACACGGTTTTTCTTTTCAAAAACCACTGATGTGGCGATCATGCAGAAATCAGTTTTTCAGCACCAGATCTGCTTTAATGGGGCCTTAGAGTCTGTATCCAGTACATTGATCTCATCGTACTATAGCAGCAGCGCTCCGATCTGCGCAAGTATATCGGAAACAAGTGCTCTTTAGTCTAGACAAAGGAATATGTTATCTGCAGTTGAGGCAAGTTAAAGGAAACGATCTCTATATAACAGGAAGCATCACTATGTTTATTTTATATTCCATGTCAGAAAAATGCTTTGGGTAATTCGTTTAAAAAGAATAACCTGTTCAGATCAGGCCCCGTGCAACACGCCTTTGTCCTGTAAGTCTCTCAAATGTCTTATTTAAAAGGAATATATAGTACTCCCAGAAGACATTTTCCCATTTCTATTCTCTTCAACTCCTGTGAGCCCTTGTTCTGTGTGATAAGGCAATCTCCTTGGGGATCTGAGCTGTGTAGTTTCCTACCACGACTGACAAGGACTCGACTTGAATAACTGCTGTGCGCAGGTTGTAATTATGTCAGCTGGAGTGTTGAACAAGGGGACTGATTAATGTGATCCCCGGCCCCGGCGCAGTCCCTATCAAAACCACGGTGCAGGCCAGCAGTGGGGATGGGTTAAAGCCGAGAGACAAAAAATGTTGCATCGTCCATGATAGATGAATTGCTCCAACAGTCTTCAGGCAGATGTTCCAGGACAGTATAATATACAATTACTCTGCCTTATCACCTTCCCAGGGACAATAAAGCTTCCTCCTACTATAGCTCATGTGAGTGAAGGCAAAATTAGTTTTACTTTTACAACACGGACTCACTTATCATGTCGCCTTGATTGTGCTTTTACAGCTAAAAGAAGCATATTCTGCATTTATGCTTAAAACAGAAATGACATGGTCTTAATCCAATAATGATATCGCTGCCCTCTCTGAGTGGGACCTGTAAGTCATGCAATACAGGGTTTGTCAGATGTATCTCGTGCCCCATGATACTCAGACAGCTTCTTGGGGATGGCAGTGTCCCTGACCTAATTCGCCAGGCTGGCCCTTCTTATTCAACTGGCAATAAGGGATACATTTTCATTTCATACGGGTAGGCAGAAGACAAAATCATGTTAGACACAAATACGAAGACTCAACAGAATATCACGAGAACAATTTAAAAGTAAAGGCCCAGTTCACATCTTATTAACTACCTCATCGCCAAAGATATTACTTCCATCTGGACTACAGCACTGAGCTGGATTTCTTTGTGAATTCACTATGAATTGGAAGCTACCCGGTTATACTTTGTAAAGCAACAAGACACAGCACTGAGAATCAGTGTTGGAGTTGAAGTTTATGATGAATAACAGAAAAAAATGACATGCTATTAATGCTTTCTTGGGCAAATCGCTGACACTGCATAGCCCAAAAGACTGCAAGGGTTACTGTGGCTACTGCACAAAGCATGCCTATGATAACATGATGTATATGCTTTACTAAGCGTGACAGTGGACAGCAAATCCACACTCTTTCTGCTAAATTGTGTAATAAAAAAGGACATAATTTCTAAAATAGATTGTTAAGATGTTAAAATTATACTGTAAACAGGCTGCATTATGTCTTTGTTTGTCCAAAGAAGAGTGTTGTTGGCCAATGGTAAAGAAAGCATTGAAAGCCCAAGGTACCTCAAGACTGGGACATAATGGGGGCACCCGTCCCAGACACTAGTGCTATGAAAAAACTCCAGCCGATACTTTTTTTGTATTTTTTTTTTTTAATCTAAGAGCAGTGAAAGGGCTTCCAGAATTTAACAACCAAGTGCAACAATGCCAATATCCAACACACCTCATACTTATAGGCCATTACCAGAAAATACCATTACCCAACTGTCAGCCTCACTTGAACCTCTCTTACCTTCCATGTTAACCCTTTCCTGCCCAGACACAGCAGCCTCTTTTTACAACAACACACTTGCTTCATCCCTCGACACCATAGCTCCAATTACTACAAGTTACCCCCGACAATTTAAACGCCAACCATGGCATACCAAAACCACACGGTATCTTCAGAAGTGCTGCCGCACAGCGGAGCGCTACTTCAGAAAATCAAAATCCAGCGAAGACTTTACTCATTATAAATTCATGCTTCACACCTACAACTCTGCCCTCTATCTTGCCAAACAGCTCTACTTCTCCACTCTCATATCCTCTCTTTCTTCCAACCCACGACGCCTTTTTTCTACTTTCGACTCCCTTCTCTGTCCCTCCACACCCACACCACAAACCTCTCTCACTGCCCAAGATCTTGCTACCCACTTCAAAGAGAAGATCGAGACTATTAGAAAAGACCTCTCTTCCTTACAACTCCCTCCTACACCACTCACCACCACCCTCTCTACTCCTACTATACTAACTGCCTTTTCCCCTACAACCGAAGAAGAGATAGCCACTCTTCTTTCTTCCACTCACCCAACAACCTGTCCCCTTGACCCCATCCCTTCACACCTCACAAAGTCTCTATGTCCATCCCTTGGTCCATCACTTACCCACCTATTTAATCTTTCTCTATCATCTGGATCTGTACCATCTGCCTTCAAGCATGCGCTAATCACACCAATTCTAAAGAATCCTTCCTCAGATCCCAGCTGTTTGACTAACTACCGCCCTATCTCTCTGCTTCCTTATACCTCTAAGCTGCTTGAACGGATTGTGTACAATCGCCTCACTGACTTCCTCTCCTCTAATTCCCTCCTTGACCCTCTACAGTCTGGTTTCAAACCCCTTCACTCTACTGAAACAGCTCTAACAAAAGTCTCCAATGACTTGCTCTCTGCCAAAGCTAAAGGTCACTACTCTATTCTAATTCTACTGGATCTCTCTGCTGCTTTCGATACTGTTGATCACCACCTTCTTCTTGACTCACTTGCTTCTATAGGCATTCGAGATACAGCTCTCTCCTGGATCTCCTCATATCTGTCTAACCGTTCCTTCACTGTCAACTTCTCTGGCAACACATCATCGCCCCTTCCTCTTTCGGTTGGTGTCCCCCAAGGTTCAGTCCTTGGCCCTCTGCTGTTCTCTCTTTATACTTCCTCTCTTGGCAAACTAATCAACTCATTTGGCCTCCAGTATCATCTATATGCAGATGATACCCAAATCTACCTGTCTTCTCCTGATCTCTCTCCATCTCTCATGTCCCGGATCACCAGCTGCTTGTCTGCTATTTCTTCATGGATGTCACAACACTACCTGAAACTTAATCTTTCTAAAACGGAACTCATTATCTTCCCTCCCTCCATCTCCACTCCACTACCTGAATTCTCTATCACCATTAACAACACAACTATCTCTCCTACTAACCAGGCCCGATGCCTTGGGGTCATCCTTGACTCAAACCTCTCCTTCATCCCTCACATTCAGTCCCTCGCCAGATCCTGCCGCTTGCACCTAAAAAACATCTCTCGTATCCGCCCATTCCTCACCCAAGAATCCACAAAAACTCTGGTTCATTCACTTATCATTTCCCGTCTAGACTACTGCAACACTCTTCTGGTTGGCATTCCACTGTCTCGACTCTCTCCTCTACAGTCTATCCTAAATGCCGCTGCTAGGCTCATCTTCCTTGCACGTCGCTCCTCTTCTGCTTCCCCCCTCTGTGAAACCCTCCACTGGCTCCCGATTACCTTTAGAATTAAATTTAAGATCCTGGTACTGACATATAAGGCCATCCACAATACTGCTCCTCCGTACATTTCTGACCTCATTAGCAAATACTCTCCTACTCGATCCCTACGTTCCTCCCATGGGCTAAGGCTCTCCTCCTCACTCGTCACCTCTTCCTTTTCCCGTTTACAAGATTTCACTCGAGCTGCCCCATATCTCTGGAATCTACTCCCAAGGAACCTTCAGAATTCACCCTCCCTCCTGACATTCAAGAAACATCTAAAAACCCACTTCTTCAGAGACGCATACCATCTTAGCTGCTAGAACATCCTTGTCATCGATACCCCCCCCCACAATACCTCTATGCCTTATGTTTGTCACCCCATTTTTCCCTCTAGATTGTAAGCTTGCGAGCAGGGCTCTCCACCAAATGTATCGGTTTGTCTTAGTCTGTCAATTCTTGTCTTGTCATATCCCTTGAATTTATGTATTGTATTAAGCGCTGCGTAAACTGTTGGCGCTATATAAATAAAAGATAATAATAATAATAATAACACATGAGCTGTAATGCTCTGGTTAAAGAAATAGGAAAACCTTCTGCATGAGTGCACGGGAGTCACGTTGGCAGCAACATATTCTGGCCTAAGCTGAGTAGGGCTGGAAATGGCTGCCCCTCTGCCCCTAGCCCTATTGAGAGGTTCAGGCTCTCCAGTACCCTGCGGCTCAACGGGACGGTTACAAGACTAATCGGCACAGCCTCCATTGCACACAGTTCCCAGGTGCCAGATGTGAGTGTTGGGTCGAAATTTTAGTATTTGTGTTAGCCTCTGGAGGTAATGATTGTGAAAATGTAGTTTCATGCATTAGGTTATATGTAGCAGGTACATATGTCCTGTTATGGTGGGATCGTACTATGCAAAAAGAGTGATAATATGTAGTTCAGACCATTTTATCTGTTAACATTAAATGCAAGATTACTAATTGAGAGTTCTGCTCACTCTGAAGACACTTTATAAGGGTTAAAAAAATGCTGTTTGCTTTAAAGCGAGACCCAGCTTTGTGACACTCCTCCTGGTGTACACAAGAATTAATGTTTTCTAGAAGTTTGGCTAGTCAATTGAATTGAGGTGGCTTGTGAGAGCACTTCAATTTGTCATTACTGAATGTGTTATATGCCTTTTCGCAGCAACACTGACAGCTTCTGGACTCCCGAAATCAGGTGTAGAGCAAAGTGTAGATGACAGATGAGACATAGGTGAAATAAGTTGATATGATCCCAGACAACGGATAACAGAGATACTGAAATTGAATTTAGCCATTACACCAACATATTATTGTAAAGCAGTAGAGTGCTGAAAAATTGTATTTGAATTTGAACTCTGATAAGTAAAAGATATTTTACCCATAGAGAGGCCGCCAGATAATAAGGAAATTGTTATAAAAGTCCTAATTTTGATCAATTTTAAGAATAACATAAGACGCCAATGAACAACCATGCCAAGTACTCAACCAACTAGGGGTTATCTAGACTCTACCACCAACCCACTGCTGCTTACAAACAAAATCCAAGCTCTACTGCTGTCCAAGAAATAATCACAGTGCCAAACTTCCACTTAAAAATATAGATAACTAATTACACGCCTATCACAGGAGAGAGGTGTGAGTTCTCCATTAAGGCGGCAGCTAAGAATTTCACATTACAGATTCGGAGTAGAAATTAAGTTTATATTCGGTGGTTTGGAGTAAAGCTTTGGTTCCAATTCTTTCAGCTGATAGGCTCAGGATTTCGTGATGAAGTAAACATGAAGTAAGGAAGGTAGTTTGAAGAAACAAAGACCAATCAGGTAGCAAACCTTGGAAATTTAATATTGAAATATTCTTCCACCCCCCAGTTTGACCTTTAAGAAGATGTAAGGAACATAGTGTAAAATTACAATGGTTATCTTAGGACAGGTTTTAGTGGCGAATCTAACCTGTTGGTAAATGTTCATAGCACCAAGGGAACAGCAGGGGTCGAAATAACCTTAACTGTGAAGATATCAATCACCCTATATAAAGTTCCTTCAATCAATTTTCCAAAGAGGCACGCTGTGGTAAAGACAGGGAGCCAGAGATAAGAGTTCAGAAAGAGAGTTTTAAGGAATTTACTAGCTTTCCCAATGTTTGGGATAAATATTTTTTTCATATTTTGGGAAAATGTGTGACAAAGAGAGAGGATCACGTAAAGGTAAAGTCTCATTGTCTTACACAAAGGAGACTATAAAATGATTTCAATAATTAATGAACTAGAACAATCGAGGAGAATAATCAAATAATGAAATCCACTTATATACAATGTGCAAAAGAAAAACACTACCCGGTGATTATACACATAAAGCACTATGTAGAAATAAAATACAATACTGACATCATCAAATAAAAGTAAACATGTAGGCCATTAAGAACAACAAAGATACATGCTTTAGAATTGCCCATTATTACCGAAATACAATGAGAGACTTCAGAGACCTTTATTTAGGGGGTTGGAGAGATAAATGAAAAGCGAGTCACTAATTTCCAAGAATACACCAACGTGGTGGTATTTTAATAGAATTCTATAAAATTGCAGAAACAGACTTAACCCCATGTGCACCAGTGACATATTCAAAAAATGAACGTGAAGCCAAGTAAAAAATCTCTCTTTAAATAACCAATCCTAATGAGCTAACTCAAACAATAACGTAATTTTAGAAACTGTGCATGGCTTGTAAACCTTTCACTATAGGAACAGCCAGCTTCTCTGGTGTACGGGATTCAACCAATCCGGATGTGATCGTATCACTTAGGCCTTCTCTGAACAGTAATAAATGATTTGGTGGATGATCATGATTTTTAATGTGCTGGATATTTATGATTGCAGTCAAGTGTAAGGAAAAAAGGCTACAGGCAGTTGTAAAGTAAGCCCATGTACTTTATCTACGTATCCGGGATGGATGATGTGCCATAAATATTTATATGCAAATTGAATAAGATTTTATATGCCAACATGAACACACAAACTTGAAGCATGGCTAGTACAAAAGACCAGCCAAGGTATCTTTTTGTTAACCATTTATCTTGGTTTTAACAGTTTGCCACCAAATACACGTCCCAGTTAGCTGTATTCTTTTTGCTATGTGTTGTTGAAAATCATTTTATAAACAAGGAAGATCATGTTAAAAGTGGCATGTGTCGTTAAGCCTAGCATAGCCCATTAAGTCATAGAGTTGGACATATCCACGCAGTGTTTTACTTTGTTATTGTGTTGGGAATGACGGTATGTTTTGAAATCACTGTAAAGCATTATTCTGTGGTTGACATCATGTATGAAGGCTTTATTCTGTGATGTAATTTATACTCTGCATTGTGGTGCAGAACCACCAGAACCTAGAATAAGATCCTGACAGGTCCTTTAGCTTCCCCAATACAATAATGTAATTGTTGGTACATGTTAATATAGGGGCCAAAGTAGGCTTATAGCCTAAGGCAGGGGTGTCCAACTTGTGGGCCTCCAGCTGCTGCAGGACTACATCTCCAATAATGCTCTTTCAGCTAAGGGGCTGGCTGGGGAGTATGGGAGATGTAGTCCTGCAGCAGCTGGAGGGCCGCAGGTTGGACACCCCTGGCCTAAAGAATGAATGCTGGCAGTCACCTCTTACTATCTAACCTGTAAGATTTAGCTACAGAGACTGATCATCTTGGACTGAGTGCCACTACTTGAAACATTTCATATGGTGCTGCCCTGCAGTGGATGGAATGTTAAATACATAGACGTATCCATTATCCCACAAACTGTGTGATGATCAGTAACATGTGAAATGTGCTTGTGTCCTAGAAAATGGACCAATGTGATCGCCTTTAGGTACATCCAATGTCCCAGAATGTCTTGTCCTAAGAGACCCTGAAGCTTAGTACACAAATAGAGGTGCTGACCTAGACACACTAGCATCCACGGAACCAGTAGCAGCCCGTGGAAGTAGAAGTCAGTGTAGTAACAGAAGCAGATGTTGGCAGAGAAATGCTTCCTACAGTTTAGCTGCATCTAATATAAGGTTTATTCAATCATGCGTTACCAATTTAACTGTGAATACATAGAGCCAACTTGGTCCTCCTGCCAGAAAAGGCTGATTTTGGTCTTTCATAATGCATAGTTAAAAGATTAAATCCATGAACATAACATGTAAGAACCACTGTCTTTCAGTATTTTATATGATATTACAAACACAAGAGAAAAAAAGAAGCACATACTGCCTTCTATGTTTAATAGATAAATATATGTATTGATGCGATTATGAAAGCCTCCTCGTGTCTTATAGTTTATTGTTCTTCAAAACCTAAAGACATCCCTTCGAAAGATTACATGCATCTCAAATGGTGTTGTAGCAAAAAGTTGTCATCTTTATCATTGTTGTATTTGATTGTTGTTGTATTTGAAGTTGTAAGCAGGTACTTCATTTTAGTTTTCACCACAGTACTTTGCACGATCACCTTTCCATTGCGTTTTAATTAAAGGGACAACAGGAGATGAGATAAAAATAGTGCCTGTATTTTCCAAAATAGAAGAAGAAGCTATCATGACATCAATGATTTCTTTAAAGAGCTATATTATCAAAATGTGATAACCTTATTCCTTTCTAACATTCAACATGTCAAATAAAACGGAAGATAAAAACCTACCTGTATTCACACCAAGGGCACCTGTAAGGTTTCTCACCGGTATGGACTCGTTTGTGTCTTGTGAGATGGGACTGAGTTGTGGAAGCAAAGTCGCACTCATCACATTTGAATGGCTTCTCGCCTGCAGAAGTAGGGGTTACAGAAAGACCATTTATTGCCCGGTTTGAGACTAGCAGTAAGAAGACGTATTATAAGTCAACGGTGATAAAATTCTAGCAAAACATACAGTGGTCTTTAGCACTATGTGACCATGATCTGCAAAACGTTACATGGAAGGTGCCAAGTTTGTGTAAGCCAAACAAGAATTACAAGTAATATTATTTTTATGCATCAACTCGTTAAATCTAACTTCCAGTATGCTTCCAGTAGGATTGATTTGTTTATATTTTTAAAAAATATATCAAAGAGAAACACTGGTATACCGACTGTAAAACCATCCTTTTTGTAAGGCTGTAGTTTATTTATCTTGGCTTCCAGTTCAAGAACCTTTTTTTCCCTGTGGAGGAAAATTTGGAGCAGTGCAGCTCAAGAGCTGTTTTATTTCACTATATTAACTGGAGTACTTAGGACGTTGAAGACCTCACAAATTTCTGATAATTTCCTTTCTTCTTTCCCCGCCTCTGAGCTTAATCTGAGCCTTTAAATAGGCAATATGTAATTAGTATTAATAGGGAACACTATTGAAATAAAATAGGAAAGTCTTCCTACAGCAGGACATTTTGATATTTTTATTCTTGGTTTTAGTAGCAGGGCAGCATTTCCATTGCCAGGGTAATATTTCACAGAAACGATCGGTTTATTCTTCACTTATAACATTGATTAGTAGGCGCTTAATATTGCAAAATAACTTGGCAAGCTCAAGAGAAAAAAAAAAATCTATTTTCCCCCTAAAAAAATAAAATATAAAAAAAAACTTTTAATAATGTATCAGTAACGCACTTAAACTTTGTTTTTAGCAGTTTAAACAAAGAATATGTGCACTTATTGATTTCCTTTTTTTTTTTTTCTTCTTCTTCTTCTTCTTGATACTGAAGAGTAGCTAAGCAGCCTCCTGACTGCCCCGGGTGCAGCCAAATATGTGGATATAACACTGGGACATAACAATGAGAATTGAATGGGATGCGAGAATACAGGGAATTAGGTGGAAAGAGGAATTACACAAATGAACTCCCACCACTGGGATCGTGAGGTTTACCAACTCAAGTTCGGAAAGTCTGACATGTGAAAGCACATAGAAACTTAGGGGGACCCTCCAGCTCAGAAAATGCAGCATCTCTCATGCATAATCTAATCCTTGTTTCTTCAGCACTTTAAAGGGTTTTGTTGTTCCCTCTGCTAGTAAGGGTTTTCAATAAACCACAAAGAAGTTTTTCCAAAATTTCATTTTTAAAAGTTGAGTCGCCATTGTTAAAGGTGCTGTTTCACATAGATGTTTTTTCCCCAACTTTCCTAGATTATTACCGGTATATTATGCACTACTTATCTTAAATAAGTGTATTCCTTTTTTAAAATAACATAGTTATTTTTTTTTTAAAAAAAAGGAGAAGGGCGGTACCGTTAAGATATTTCAGTTTAAAGAGATCTCATTCCCTATCGCACACACATCACTCTCATCACATAAAACACTCAATCACACCTATCACACGAAACACCTCACTCAATCACACTCACTCCCCATTACTTGCCAATAGGATGTGTAAAGCTTTGTTGCATCACATGCATGCGCATGTAATGGCAGGTGGTAGTGGCGGTAGGCGGCCAGACTTTGGAAGAATGACAGCACAAAGTTTCTAGGCAAGTGTAGTAATTAAATAAACTTAAAAACTGTGTTTAAAAGAGACCTGGAGCATTAAGGAGAAAAACATAATGACAGCCGGGTGTCCTTTACTTCTCTCTACATGATGTAGAACTTTTCTAGGGATATTTTAAGAGACTCCGTATGTGGAACAGCAGCTTTTATGTAAACTGACCATTTACACATTGTGTGTACAAGTATAACCTTCACGCAAACCACTTACTAAAACCCTCCATACTAATTTTCATGTTAATGCACATTGGAGGATATGCATTTATACTCCCTAATCAGCTCTTGGGTCTCAAACTATCCAGTGCATTTAAATGCATGCATTATTAAGTTATCGGAGTTAGAAAATGAGACACATGTGTCATGTTATTCTTCTCCATGACAGCGTCTACAAAAATCAGGGGGTATTTGTCAGTACATATCTTATACATGCCTGGTGGATCTCCAAATCTAGTAAATAGGAGTTGAACTCCCATTGAGATGAATGTGAATAGCGACAGCCAATTACATGTATGCTATATACACATATAGTAACATAGTAATTTAGGCTGAAATCATTTGAATACAGCTCTTAATATTCTTTAATGGTCTTCTTTATCACACATTTTGAATCTCATGGTTTTGGGGCTTACATTTGACCAAAATTTAGAAATATTCTTGATAATATGGCGGTTTGGAGACGCACATATCAGCTGGTAATTTAAAGTTTGGAATAATCCTTCCCCGCTGCCAATGTTACAGACAGTCACATGGGTGGCTGCACTTCTTTAAATGTATTCTTGACTATTTCGTCTTAGTATCAACTACGGCTTGTTAAAAGGGGCAATGTAAAATCTGTGTGATGTGTTCTCTCTTATTACTTTCCCTATAATTAATGAATGTTACTTGTCAGTTTTAGGGAAAAAAACAATTCGTAGTCATTTATGCCACAAATATCTTTCACAGAGAAGACAGTCACATAATTCTAGAAGTTCCGTTTGGCAGCTATTTGTCAATCATCTCCGATATAATTGGAGGTGGCTATGCTGTTGATTGAACAAAATACTACTATATGTCATGATGTCTCTTGAAACTGTCAAGCTTGTGCAGCCTATGAAGTACAAAGCAATCTCCAAATGAATGATGAACTGACTAGGTGCTGCTATGATCGTAACACAGCTGAAAGGACTGCTTTTAATTCACTAAGTGAGAAAACGGAGAGTTTCAGTAAGTCTGCCCGAAAAAGGTTCTAGATCCTGAATCAGAGCTGTTCTAGATTATCTGCGTTTTAAAGGAATTATTTCTTTATCTATGTTGATAGATGCACATGCATATATTGGGGCCTTGCAAATCGCACATTTTGGACCAACCAAATTTAAAGCACTGTCTGTTAATTTAAAAAAAAACAAACTAACCTGCAAGTTACATTTTAAAAATACCTTAAAAACCTTAAGTCAAGATGCCTACAAATAATTTTGATCGCCCTCTGGAGGTACCAGTATCGACGGTGTCCGCCTGCCCAGGCTTATTCTGAAATTCTGATCAACCTACTAGAAGCTTAATTCCGGTTTCATACATGGACGGGCCCTAATTAATATGTGTGTATGTGTGTGCAAACTGAAAATAACACATACACTTACATAATACCCATACATGTACTGTATGTATACATATGTGTATTTCACATGCTGAATAAAATAAAAAACGAATGTTAGTGTACCATCTAGAAAAGAGTAGAGAAATAGAAGTGGTTACGGACATATTATATAGGCTCTCAGCGTTACTTCCGTGTGACAGTACCAAGCACATCATAGAAGATTCTCCTTCCTATCACGCATTCAAACCAGGGAACAAAGGTCATATTGAAGGGTGAGAAACAGAAGCACTATTTAATTACGCTTCACAAATTAACCCCTATGTGTCAACATTTACAGCAGCTCCCGACTGCTTATTGTCAAGATGTTTAAATGGCCATAAAGGCGTATGTAGCTGAATGGTAATTACAAATGTAACTGTCCTAACTGTCCCCTTCATGGCATGCTTTAACATAATGCAGCGTTGTGTGCAACATTAAACAGGAATCCCGGGAAGACAGCGGTGCAGCGACAGGCGGGGATGGACAATGACATGTGGGAGAACAAGACAATTATTACATATGCACATAAACAGGTTTTAGTACAGGGTACTGAGAACGAAAATATTTTACTGCTAAGAAAATGACATTCAATTTGAAACTTGTAGTAGCGATTGTGACTATATTTAAGAGCGATAAAATAATACATTTGTGAAGATAGCAACGTGTTATTCATAAGAATGTGTTATGTGCTGTAATGATGCACTGGGTAATGTGGTGATCTGTCAGGAATGCCGTATAGATATTATCCATTCCTTTACATAGAGATACATGGGCAACGACGGTATCTGTGCTGTTGTATTGATGTTTGCTAAATGACCAACCTGTGTGTTGTCTCCGGTGCTTGGTAAGGGCGTGGCGAGTCCCACCAGCGAAGCCACAAAGGTCACACAAGAATGACTTCTCGCCTGTTGCAACAATAAACAGATGTGGGATTGTGGAGGTCACAGATCGTTAAAACATATCTATCAAGGCTTTCAGGCTTACTAATTCCTCCAATCAAATGTTTCCATGTAAATATGTCAAATGGGAATGAAATTACCACTGCGGTTTATTGACTGTGATAAAATCTGAAAAGCACCACTGAACATAATTACATACTTGTCAGACCCATAAAAATTAGCTTTATTATCAATGAAATGGTTTTGTACAACTTCATTTCTGTTAGATGCCTTCCAGATGGGGCTGCTTTATGCACTTGAACAGTTTTTATGCATATCTTGATTTTTTTAATTTTTTTTTTTTTTTTTTAGCAATTCCCATACATCTGGCCTTTCTGAGCTCACCAAATTCTGCCTCGAAATTTCAATATACAACTACATATGAGACTGTATGTTAACTATATTCTCAACTTACTTTATAATAGGCTTTAATATAGCAAAAGGTACATTATCTGTACATAGTACAACTATAGTGAGTACAGGTTGCCATTTAAGATTACAATGTTGTAGATTAATTAAAGAATACATTTGCTACAGAGTGACAACTCATTAGTTCTATGAAGGGCCAATCCCAGTGATTTTGACAATGAAGAACCGGTCTTGCCCTATGTAATGCCTAGTTAAATTAGGGAGATTTCTTGAAAGTCCCTTACCCACTGAGGTCGGTATTACGTAGGGCCTGCTCAACCCTTCTTGGAGAAGTTCACTAGAGGTTGGCCATTCATAAAGCTCACTTTAGTGAATAAGCCCAAATGTTACCCGTAAACTATAAAAGCATACAAGGGAGGAGAACACGTGGTTAATGTCAATGTCATTTTGAATCAAGATTTTCCATGGTTAGATCACCAGGTATTACAAATTTAGGACAACTACCTCAATACTGCTGATTTTGTGACGTTCATTGTCCACTCATGGCTGCCAATAAACATGATTAGGCTTAACCATCTCTGACTAGATTAGTAACACGGCCTAATTCTATCCATAGGAGTGCACTAAATTAATGACAATGAAAAAAACACTACTCAACCTACTCAAAAGAAATGTTAAACTTGAAATTATACTGCTTTTCTCATTAAAATAACCCTGGAGGCTATATTCAATAAGTGCCTAAGAAGATCATCACTGCCACGATCAGTTGTTTGTTCCTCTGGCAATAAACAGGTCAAGCCTCACTGACTTCATTGAACCTAAATAAGTCATTCTGCACCAAATATTGCTCATAAGGCATAGCCCAGGACTTCTGGCTGTAAATGTAATGAGAATGTAGAGAATAAAAAAAGAGATTCCTAAACAAAATGGGATACATTCCTCCACATGTCCTGGAACTTAAGTCTATTAACTGATTTTAGTTAGAACGCAAAAAACAATCGGCAGACTGTACCACTACATGGAAATATACAGAAATCAACAACGGAGACAGCAGATTGTCTTTTGCCCTTGTATAAGACGAACACAAGCGTCTGATAATTTTATAGACAAAACAGTTGTCCATAATTTGTTGTCACCTTTCATTATTTGAACACCATCTGATCAATTCCACTAACACGCATTAGACTTGGAAGTATGTAAATTCTGTATAGCTAGGAATATAACCTGAAGCATCACAGAAATTGGTATCTCATATCAGCAGATAGAGTACTGTGGATTTACCGAACATATGATTACCACATTCTCGCTTTGACCTTAACATTTCTTAGACAGTCAAAATGAACGATTGCTTTGTGTAACTACCCGGGATGCTTACATGATAGCGGGGACACGTTGGAAAATGTTTTTTCTTAACAACTTGAATTAGTTTCAAGTGTGCCATTTTGCATTCAAATATAGAAAGACATGAAAACCAATCCTTTATTTTCTATTAGAAAACAGCCACTGTCCCCTCTCTCTCATTATGGTGCAGACTACAAGACCTAACAACAAAAATCTATATTATTGATCTAACCAAGTCTCCACAATTATTCTTTAGAAGGAAACACCGACGATAAATTACATCTGCACTGGCTTTTCATCTGCTGTTCGATATAAGTGATCTCTCAGGGCAGACTGGAGACCTTAAATCGTCAACACCCTTGTCAGAAGAGCTAAGGAGACCAGGGCCTCCCACAAACTGCTTTGGATATTGCTCAATAATAAAAAAAACTTTTAAACCTAAATGGGATTCTAGCTAGGAGTGGACCTGGCACAACATTTAACATAGTGATTGGTGCATTTATACATTATTTCCCGATAAATCAACACATGGCAACAATTTGAGTTAAGGAGATGCAAATCTTACTTATTTATAGAAAATATACATTGTGTATACTCAACACGAAAGCCCCTTACTATGAATATTATAAATGTGGTTAGTAAAATATAATTATTACATACATTGTGAATAATAATAACAGTATTGATAAAAATTCTAGAGTTTACTGTAATGGCTGGCCTTATGATCCAGAAAAAACGAGTAAAACTGGAGAATGAGAGTATTTCACATTCTAGCAAATCAGACAAAGAACCCGGAGAAAGAGAGAGATTGCAGAGCAGGAGAATGCTGGTTAGGAAGCCGACCAGGACATATATCTCAGACTAAAATAAGACGCCATAAAGATTCAATTTTCATTTACAGCTGCAGGAACTAAAAGGATGTTTCAGAGCGGATGCCTTCTCTCTCAATGTTTACGTTAATGGTATTTGTTACAAAATGTGTGTTTTAATTAAAAAAAAAAAAAAGTATGACGAGGCTATAAAACGTTACTTTTGGTCCCTTCGTCTTCTGTAGACACAAACAAGATAATTAACACATATTTCTAAACAGACCTGTGTGAGTCCGGTAATGATCTTTCATGGCGGATGCAGTGAGAAAAGAATAATGGCATGTTGGCCAAGTACATTTAAATGGCTTTTCTCCTGTGTGTAGTTTCATGTGGTTGTTTAGAGCCCACCTCTCTCTGAAACTTCTGTCGCAGAGATTGCATGAGAATTTCCTAAATGTAGAAAGCACAAAGAGATGCGTTAGTACATAAAAATAAAATCAAGAAAATAAAAAAAAAAAAACAGAAAATCACATATCTAGGTTTGAAAAAAATGATGAGCCTTTTGAAAACTGAGCGTCGGTAAACGCAGTGCCTTTGTTGAAGGGAATTGCAGCCTAGGACTGTCATGTCTGTATAACCAGGCATTGATTTTTCTGTCGAGGCCTGGCACGTCAGCCATTTATTCTTCGCTTTGCAGTTGGGCCCAACGGGTTTGAAAAATTCTTTTACAGTCCAGTCGCCCCTGAGGCAAATGTGAGAATAGATTTCACCTGTATAGACCCACACCACTTATCCAGGGCATGTGCTGTCAGAGCAAAGGCTAAATGAAACTCGATCTGTTCTGGAGCGCTCAGACAGTCGAGTGGCGCTAAATGCTCCATTGCTGTGAACATACATCTTTGCTAGGCTACCTTATTTAATCACTGTGTGATGAAAGGGGGGGTGGGGCAGATACTGCAGTTCTTACAAAATGTTGGGCCACGTCAATAAATTGTCTAGTGATTGAGATGTTATCAGGGAAAAATTAAGAGAATATGGTTCATGAAAAGGTCTGATGGCAAGTTTTAAAAGTGATCTTGTCACCATAGCAACTTAAGGAATATTGCAGCTGACTTGGCTTGGGAATTACTATTTATTAAAAAAAAAACCTCTCAATGGACTTGTAGCACCTCCATCTACCAGTATCAGCTTTGAAGGGTTACAGCTAAAAACAGTATAAATAGTGTTTTCTTAAGACGCAAGAGTCTGGCATACAGTCTCAAAGTCAAGGACTTTGGTCCATGATGTTCATCTAGCCACCTGCCCCCTGATAATGCCAATGTTTGCTCCCAGCTTTAATGGCTTTGTGTTCAGTCCCCATATCCATTCTAGGACTGCACTCCTTAACCTTTAACTGAATCTGCCTAATAGCAAAACAAATACCAATGCTTCTCTTCATTTACATTTATATGATCACAAATGCACACACAGTTTTACTTAAAGTTCACATGCGCTAAGCCTATACTTTTCATTAGATATATATCGTGGATGTGAGCTTCACCAAAGTCTACTTCCATCATATAGATTGACAGGCTGGATGAATGACATATGCTATAGCATTTCTAGGGGAAACAAATAGGAAAGTGGTACGAAAATTGATCTAGTTGAGCAACGGAAATTGGTATGGCGCCAAATGGATTTTGGCTCAGGGTCTAAAAGTACAGGTAATGTCAAGGTGCTAAGCGCAGGTATGCCAGTATATGTGCGTGTGTCTGTATGTATACAGTGTAGACGTTGTTAATATTTTCAATGATATACACATAATATATTTATTTTATATATTTATATGTAAAATAGTGAATGGTTTATGAGAGATAGATCGATAGCAAAAACAGTGTCCTCCAAATATGAAGTGTATCATTCTGGCATCAATGAAAGGCAGACTCTATCTTATAATAAAACCATATAAAAAGTCTCATTTATTTACACCCCCTGGGCTCTGTGCAGACAATAGTAGAGAGATTTGCATAAAAATTGGGCAGGTCGACCATGGGTATCAGCAAATGACTGCATCATTTGCAAAACTAAATGCGCTTCAGCCTTCAAAAATATCCCAGCAGCTAATGACAATGCCGACTTTGACTCATGATATATGTGTGTGGCAAGCCCACTTAATTGGACCCCGGCAAGTGTAGGTTAACGCTATCACACACAAAAAAACACATTGACCTGGAACACTGATCTATGCAACTCTTTTCGATTCTATATTATTGGTTTTGCTAGGTGTTTTACTCTTTCTAATTGATAGAATTGTGATCCTACTATTATTATAGGCATAATGAGAACTCTATTTGTTTAGATATCTAGATTAAGATGCTTCAAATATCTTAAAATGGAGATGCAATTTATAACATCTTTATAATTTATTATGAAGCAAATCTGTCATTATTTTCTTCTGACATTACAGCAGTAAAACCACATAATATTTCCTTGCGCTAATAATAAAAGCCATTTTTTTTCCATTTTCCATATAGGTTTCAAAATGTTTGCATAGGAAGAGGCCAAATAATGTTAATGTTTGTTACACACACACTCATACATTTGATTTAGCGGTTCCAGTTGAGTTCAACTTTTAGTGTAAGTATACACTAATCTCAATTCCGTATTAGATGCCGTGGGTTTGGAATGAGATGTATTAGATGCAGTAGGACAGCCTAGTTAATAGTTTATCAATGATGGGTGATCCATTGTTTTGGTCATAAAAGCAACAATTCAGTGCGTATATTTAATTAACATGGTCATTTCCAGGCAAAAGAAAAATGCTAGTATAATTTTAACAGTGTTGTTGCAGCAAAGAAGAACACTATCCATCCCACTTTTGGACGCCTACAGACACAGGTGTTTGGTGTTCTGCACCTCTCTAACCATTGGGCACAGCTTGTGAGGACCTCATTTAGGGGCCATAAAAATGAATAGGTTACCGAATGCTTTTTATAGGCAGACATAATGTTGGAGAAATTAAGAGATTTTCTTTTTCCTGTTTATACATCATAAAGCTGCTTCACACTGAGTCAAGAGAAGCCGCGCACTATTTCAGCCTGAAATCACTATAAAATCAGTTTTCATTCCAGACATTATTGTTATTGAATAATATAAATGATATTGTCGGTGGAGTGAGTTTTGTAAGCATATGACTCAAGTTGTTGCAATTTAAAATAAATTTTAACTCCGGCTGAGAAGGATCCCCCCCCCCCCGCATCAGAATAAATTGAAACACATCTACTTTAAAAGACAAATTGGATTTTCCAAAGATTAGGTCAGAGAATTAATCTTAATAAATTTATGCACAGTTCTGGGGCATGGATCTATCTTTGACCTTAGTGTATTGTATCAAAAAGGCAGACTTCTCACAAGTGCCATTTATTGTATTATCTATTAAATTCCTAGAACTGTTTCTTCAACTGCCATAGAATGGATTCTTAAATCATAAAACTATGTGAGAGCAAACCAGAATAGAAACTGCCTGGGCAGGATACTAAGGCAAAAATACTAAGTATGGAGATTTTCAATAGCCACAGAGTTCATGCTTTTAAAAAAATGAAGGGGAAAGGGGTATTTTTCTTAATTGTTATTATTATTATTATTTATTGCCTTATGTAGCGTCATCGTATTTCACAGCACTGTACAATGGGTTATCAAGAATCAGTCATTGCTTAACATTGATATACACATCAAGGTCAAATGTCATGTTTAAGGATGTCCCATTATGTCCATTTACAATAATATGCTCATGAATTAGTGATCTACCTTAACCTTCTGAATGACCTTGTATAAGCAAAGCAAGGCTGGGCCATAAGGACATTGTCCCTTCACAGGAATATAGATAATAATGAGATTATTATATAAGAAGGTATATACAAATAAAAGTGACCATGAGTGCTTGACGGATAGGAAAACAATCAAGTGAATATTGTAGGCACAGGACACGAGATGCTCAAGATTAGAAACACACTAGATCATTGCTTAGTGCCACCTGCATGTGACAAATTGAGGCTAAATACTGTAAAATATACATATCATCTATTCAAATCTCTGGATTGTTTTCATCCATTTCAAATTTCATATGTGTGACGGGAATGTTATTTGTAAGATAAATCCTGCTATCTAGCTCTTCCTCGGTGTGTATTTATTTGGCGTCAATCCGGTGTAAAATAAATAATCAGGTTAAGGGGATGCTATCGCTGTCTGTGCATTTGTTTCTGCTCGCTTTTACAGTATCATAAATGATAAAATATGCCCCTCATTTTAAAACCGGCAATCATTTTTAGATTTGAAAGACCTAACACTTGGATATAAATAGCGTTCATACATCTATTTTACATCACACGTGTTTGATTTAGCATCGCAAAATCACTTGGAAAATGCTTATGCTGGTAATAACCATCTTACACGATGACGGAGGGCATTGTTTCCTAGTGATTTGTGTTTTAGCTGCACACCTGCATGTTAACGTTTGAGGCCTTACTGCGCTCTATGAGTTCTACCCAGGGGCAGGTATGCCTTGGTACTTCTGCTGAGCATGCTGGGGGGTATCTTTACAGAAGCTATCACTGACTCTGACCCATTGAGCAGTAAGTCCAGGGTACTGATTATGACATGGATTTTCAGCAAACATTTAGGCATCATCATTGGGGTATTTATGGGAATTCAGCCCAAAGTCTGACCCAGGGCAGCACCTCCAGCTACCCACCATGACTGCCCCTAGCAAGGACTATTTTTCCTTGCACCTGCCTCCTCTGTTCTGAGCACCAGGACATGATGTCATATCGCAGAGCTCCTCCTCAAAAGGGCTTGCAACAATGGAGAAGAGTGGTATGGATGCTATCCTGCTAGACAAATATCTCTGTACCGTCAATAGACCAGTTATGATGGAGACCTCTGATCTCCCCAACCATGCCACTGAGCATTGTCGCACCATGGAGACCCATTACCCAACAGGGGGATCTGCATGGCAATATGGCCAGACAGACCACCTCAGGCCAATTTGGACTAGTCCAGGATCTGGTTCTAGGGCATTATGGACACAATGTGTCAAATGCAAATGTTGGGTAACTTGCAGGAACTTCCAACAGGTTTCTACACTGCATCTGTTTGCTGGCAAGAACTGCTTTCTTTATTAACCCCACTATACGCCAAAAATAACTTACTTTTTTCTATCGCTAAGGCAGGTAAGGTCAAACATTTAGTATATAATACAATTATTCATACTGAATCTGAATATGTTTGAAAATTCCTGAATACGGAATGGAAAGTTAGGATTTTAGGCAAACTAAAATACATACCGTATTAATATAAAGATATAATGTTGATTGAGGCTTAGATGCAGAAGTCACCTCTAAATGAAAACTGTATAAAGCCTTGTCATCGGTGAATGGATACAGTGCTATTTTCAGAATGGCAGTGACAGTGTTATATCCCACTAGAATTGCCTAGATCCCTGTTCAACAGCTCTAAAGATTATTTAATAAACACACTTTAGGACCCATCTTTTATAAATTTAAGCTTAGCCTCTCCTTCCAAACCAGCCTATCCATTTTCTGTACTTTTAAAACCGGCCAATCTGTTTATAAAATTGTTACAGAAATCAGAAAAAAGGGATAACATAACAAGTGCGATGAGCACTAATAAAAAATTATGAACAATTTAACAGAATGGAAATGTAATATACGCTACCATTCATAAGTTTGGGGTCACTTAGAAATGTCCTTGTTGGGGGAGAGGAAAGCTAATATTGTTCATGGTATAAATGAATATTGTATGGAAACTGATGATTTTTAAGGGAATATCTCCATAGGCGTATCAGCAACCATCACCGTGTTCCAATGGCACATTGAGTTTGCTAATCCAAGTTTCAGATTAAAACGCTAATTGATCATTAGAAAACCCTTTTGCAATTATATTATACAGCTAGAAATGTTATTGTTTTCCATTTAAACAGCTAAGTGCTCCCAAATGTATGAACGGTAGTGTATATCTATTTATAAACCAAATCTACTGGGGTTTCAAATTATTATTTTTAACCTCCTCCACTTAGAAGACAGAATCATTGGGTATACAAACATGGCGGTGGGGGTAATGTTAGACACTACCAATTCTTGTGGCAGATAAACAGCTAAGGAGCACAGGAGCACCCAGTCTATGCCGCTGCTTAGATATCAGTCACCCAGTCCACGGTAACAACGCGTAGCATCTATGTATATGGTTCCTGCTCAATATAACAAATAGAGAACTGGTTGACATAGGAAAAGAAATACTATTCCATTTGCTTTTTTTAATTTTTACCACTACCTTTTCTTTTCTAAAGCACCACTTAAAAGATCCAACCCCAATGCCTTTTATCAGAAGCTGCGGGGAAAAAAACAACAAACTTTAGTAAGATAATGGAAATAATATGCAGGTATTCAAAAAGGTTAGAACGGAGTATGTGGGTGAGGAAACTTTGTGATTAATCATAGTGTTGGCAAGAAGGGTCTCACAAGCGCCAGCGAACACACCACAATCTGCAAGTGTCAAAAAGCCATTTTATTGTGAGCAACGTGATGTGCTTTGGAACGACTGCTTTGTGTGTGTCAAGTGTCATGTTGAAGTCACTAATCATCACTTAAAAAGTAGCGTTCAGCTCATTTAGAAATGTTTAGCATCTATTATTTATGTGACAGTGTAGCACTGTAATACAGTTGGAAATGTGACAGGCATTTTGAAGGAAAGCTTACCTTGGGAAGATACTTAGAGCTTTGTTCAAGCTTAGAAACGTGGAACTATTTTTACATCTATATGTTTGTTGAGCTAAACTATTACTAGTGACAACTTTCCTTGACTACAGGTTAGGTTTAGTTAGTTAGGGTTACTTATGTCAAATATTTTGTGATCCACGTGAAGTCTGAAAAGTTTTACTACCATAGCAGAAGATGGACTAATCAGTGCCATCCCACCACAATATCCCGTTACGATGGATAGCCCTGATGATAACGGGCCGGTCGGTGAAATCTGCTTTTCTTTTGCCTCAATAAACGATAAAAATAACTATAAACATTTAAATTCTTTATGGTACAGAACTAAAGAAGGCAAGCAGGTACACATGAAAGCGTCACTGCTTAAATCTGTGTTTTATGATCAGACACGTATTATCATCACACACTGGGATCGAACTGGTGCAATCACCATAGCGACCAATGGAATATTCCTGGTTCTGATCAGAATAGCATCTATGTATACGGTTCAATCATCACGCACTGGGATCGAACTGGTGCAATCACCATAGCGACCAATGGAATATTCCTGGTTCTGATCAGAATTGCTTGTTATACAGAACTACGTAACCCCAATTAAGAGCAACTGGTGTGTATTTATTGTGCATCACACTCCACCTTAGTAAATAACCTTCCTTGGCTGCCGTGTGCTTTTGGGACAGATGCGCTCCTGAATTCTGCCACTAACCAAAATGATCTTCATAAACCAACATACACAGCTTGGTTCTATAAAACAAAATGGCCGAAGTAAACTCTTTATGATGCTCTGTAAACAACAGCCATGTCTTTTCAGATGCAAATCAGGTTCCAACAGGAAACCGCAATGAAAGAAAATTACCTGTCCTCATAAAACATAATTTCACGGAATTGAATGGGAAACAACTGAAATCTATTAATCATCTAGAATACTTGATTGTAAGGGTTAACATGTTAGCTAGGTATTTGTAGGTTTACTTAGCAAACTAGAAGCAGTCAACAGTGCGTAGCATGATTAAAACCGTTGGAAAATAGTACCATTATTTAAAACAATGATAACATTATTAAACTATAAAATGCAATAAATGCATTATTAAATTATAATATTAAAATATAAAATGCAATAAATAAAATATATAAATGCAAGATGATGTGTGTATGGTACAAAACTGACAACCATGAGAAATATACAGTTACCTTAATAAAAATGCAAAATTATTCGCTTTAGGTAAAAAAAAATGCCTTTAAATAACTAAAAACCTATCATCTTACAATTATATGTAAGTAAATTGCATCTAGAAGGGCTGTGAATTTCTACTTATCGGAGATGGAACAAAACAAAAAAAAAATGAACACATGACATATTAAAAATATTAACCCATGACATGTTCAACTGTATATAGGGGAAGGTGCCATAATTACCGGGAATTATTTTTCATTTGGGGAAAACAAGTGTTTGTATTCTAATACACTCCCATTGTGTCCGGTGTCACAATAAAAAATGCAATTACTGGGATAAAGCAATATATTAATCAGGATTCCATGCATATTACTGTCTTAAAAATAATGATTGAGATTGTAAGACTGGGATAAGTGCATCTCCTCTCAGGCTCCACTGTCAATTTGATACCACAGTGACACTAACTATCCCTACTTAATAACCTCATTCCAAACTCAATATATATATACGAAACCCAACCCCCAGGTAATATCAATGAAAACAAACATACTCAATCACATACAACCTATATAAAGAAACAAGGGCATATTATAGCTATGCAATAATAAACTAGTATTTCTAGGGCAATTAAAGCAAACATAATGTGTTCTTTCATCAAACCAATCATTTTAATACAATTATTTACTTGCCCTTTGCCTAAAAATGCATGTAAACATTTAAGGGTTTATTCACTGTAAATTCCTACATGAGTTAATATAGGACACACGGCCCCCAGAAATGACCGTCACCATCAGGCTTTAGTGACTTCTTATCGTCAGTGATGTAACTCACTGACATACCGGTATTGTTGTTTTAAGTATGAAAATTCCAAATTTGCTCTGAAATATGTTTTACTACATGTGTGGTTCAAGTTTGGTGCGTTATATATATATATTTAGGTATATTTTAGATGGTAAAATCGGGTATACCTGATGCACGATGATCACGTACTGCTTGTAATTAACATTATAAAGTTACACTAATATTTAGTACGGAATGAATCAATCTGATATTTAATCCACAGCCTTCACTAGTCACGCCATGCTAAACATAACTAGAGATTACGACAGGCAGATGTCAGGATTTTTTTTTTGTCTCCTGAAAATTCATAAAAGGAAAGGAAGATTGCTTCTGAGCTCCACAGGCAATATTCAAGACCTTTATCCAGACAGCCAGCTTGCTGAAGATATTTGTCTCTGAAATCCATTGCCCTTTGGGTGTATTTGCGCCTGGAATGCATATTCTTTGGGAAATCTTACAACCAAGTAGGGTACATTCAGAAAAAAGCAGGTCCTTTATTCTATAGAAGAACGTTGTTAGGCACGTACATCGAGTTGCCACGTCCACCATCTTTCTGGGGCTCAAACACTTCACATGATGGTGACCCGTAATTGTGGGGTGTATTGAATAGATTGTCAGCTCGCAATCCTAACGCCTCTCATTGTAAAGCACTACGGAGTCTGCTGGCCCTATATACAGTAAATAAATGTAATGTAAGAGATACAAATAGGTACACCTGACACTTACCTGTTCTGCTCACATCTGCTTCAGGGCTGATACTAGATACTCTACAATATTAGGGTTGGGAATCATCAGCGTTCTTTTCATTCTAAAGCATTGTTGTCCAACTGGTGGCCAACAGAAAGGACATAGCCTTAAAGCTGTTATTATGCTTCAAATAGACTTAACTGTACGGTATGACTGATTTGGTGGAATTACCCCCCAATTCCACACTTCTGATTCTCAACATTAGAATATTTTGCTCAACTTAATGTGAGTTTATCTTAGTCTATCAAACAAAATGTGTTAATACACCATTTATTACATCAAGGGCTATTTAAATTGTTGCAGCTGTCTAAACTAACGATAATAACCAGAACAATAACGTCAGTATCTCTCTTGTAGGAAAAAAATACCTATATTTATTGTTTTTTTGAGGCTGCCTGATGCGCTTTGGGGTCTACTGCTTTATTAATTTGCCTTTGGATGTAGTGCAGTGATGATCCTGTTAATGCGTGGCCCACACTGCAGTAGAGGCCTTCACTTATAAGAACCGCACTCTCAAAGTCAATCCCGCGAGACTCTGCGGCTGCTGGCTTTTTGCTGCATTAGCTGGGAAGCACAAGGTATCAAAGGAAGCTCGTTTGAGCAGGGCCCTCCTCACCTGTTGTCTCTGTTAGTCAATGTGTTATATTACATGCTACTTGTTATGTCCTGTCTACCCACTACTGTACAGCGCTACAGAATTTGACGGCGATATATAAAACAATAAAATAATAATAATAATAATAATAAAGGAGTCCCAAAAGAATAAGGCCAGCCAAGGGTTCAGCCAGGCCTCGTGGATTAATAACTTGTGTCACAGGTGAGATGTCAAGACTATCAAGGCCCCTTACATATACACACGCATTATACACGTGAACACGCTGTAACCTGTATTAGCGAATCCTTAAAATCCCAATATTCAATTCACCTTTTTTTTTTTATAAGGTATTGTCTGGCGTTTATTTACTGATTGAATTGAAGCTCATTCAGCAAGTGAACTGGATCCGGTACTGTCTGCTTCAGTATTGAAGCCATGTCTGCTCTATAGCTAGAAGCAAACCTTCTGTAAAATCCTATTTATCTCCGTGCCAATCACAGAGTGACTGACTGACTGCAACACGGCCTTATCTGGGCCTGCTGTCTGTTGTGCATTCTGCTAAGTGATGTCATCATTCTAACACACGGAAATAAGCAGATTATTACAGCGACTAGAAGCAAAACGAAACATCTGGGTTCTTTGCATGGACAGATTTACACACTGACTGTCAGATAAAGAGCAGTTTGCCTGCTGCTTACACAACAAGAATGTGCCTGACAGCTTCTTGCCAGCTTAGTATCTGATTACATAAATAGGCCATTTCACCGCTATTCCCAGGGACTGACAGTCTGTCTTAGTTTAAAGAGCATTTCCTTAACTATCTAGGCTTTGCCGTCCCATCCACACACGCGAGGCGGCTGATTAATATCGCTGTACTTTCAGGGAGGGCCGGTCGATTTTCTTTTTTTTATTATGATAATCAAAGATGTTTTATGTAAAACGGTTCTGTGAAAAATTAAAACCCAAGCACTGCATCAGCAGAGCTTAAGGCTTCTATGGCAAATGATGGTCCTTGGGTGTTCTTTATTGCTGGCGCTAATTGCCTCTCATGGTGTAAATTGTTAGCCAACACATGGTATTAATCGACAAGGAGGCTGTTTGGTACTAAAAACTGGATGCATAAATGTGCCGCTCACGTTAAAAATTTGTTCAATTAGCAACATCAGAAATTACACTTTAATTAACGTGAAATATGCCAAATTAACATTTGTAAAACAGTTCAGTATTTGTGTATTCTCCGTTCCCTGGTTAAATTAAAAGGAGCTTTGGTCTTCTAATTAGTTTTAATAATTGTTTAACTTCAAACGACACAAAATCTGGTGTGTCGGACTAAGCAGTGATGAACACAATGTATTACAATGTACCAATTCCAGTGTTTCTCTTCTCAGGAATACACACTGGTTTTAATGACACAATTTGCTAAAGGAAATTAATGGGAATAAAAACGTCATTAGTAAAAAGTACAATCATTAGGATTCTCCCAAAGAACTTCTTTTTTTAAATAGTGTAAGTGACCAAATGGCGAGCGTTATACTCTTTCTGGCACACAAAAAGGTCTCCACAATTGTTTTTATTTTATGTTTGTACCTCACACCGTTGATGTATAAGTAAAAAAGCTTGATTCTCATATGTATTATGATCATTTCTCCCAACCCACACTGCAATGATATTTTATAGTACACGGAATGTGCAAAAACATGAACTTTTTGCTGGTGAGAGGTCCCAGACATAGAAGGAAATTTGCCACAATAGGCTAAAATGAATCAAGAGGAGTTCTTTCAGAAACATCCAATAAATAAAGTTGGAATTTTGACAATTTCTGCCTTTTGAGAGAAAAGAAAATACACATTCTTCTCAATCAACGAAAAAAATGTGTATATAAACATGTATAATGTAACAGCGGTAGGGTCCACCCAAAACTGACCACCACAGGTACACAACACTGCTGCAAATAGTCTCATTTGAGAAAAGCACCTAATCTCGGCCACTTTCTTGTGTAATATGATGTAATATAAAAAGTGTTTTACAGCATTGCAAATGTCAGGAGGGATCAGTCAGACACTGCATTTCCTATATGCATACCTAGGAGCATAAACATACAGTAATGTGGAAAGATTTTAGGCAGGTGTGGAAAAAATGCTGTAAAGTGAAAAGGCTTTAAAAATAGAGAGGTTAATTTGAGTGAACAGAAGAAAAATCTAGATCAAATCAATATTTGGCATGCCACCCTTTGCCTACAAAACAACATCAATTTTTGCACAAAGTCAAAGAAGATTTTGTAGGCATATAGTTAGGTGTATGATTAAACAAGTATACCAAAAAGGTGCTAATGACCATCCATTTAATACATAGGTTAAAACACAATCATTAACTGCAAAAGAAATGTGTATGAGGAATAAAAGTAGGTCATGACCAGCTAAACTCACTAATAGGGTGAGGTTTGCTGAAGACAGTTTAATGTCAAAGGTCTTATACCATGCCAAGACCGAACAAAGCAACAAGAAACAAAGTAGTTATATTGCACCAGCAAGGTGTTTCCCAGGCAGAAATTTCAAACAGACTGAGGTTTCCAGATGTTCTGTTCAAGCTCTTTTGAAGAAGCACAAAGAAATGGTCAATGTTGAGGACTGTAGACGCAGCGGTGGGCTAAGGAAACTTAGGTAAAAGACATCATGCTTACTTCCCTTTGCAATGGGAAGATGTCCAGCAGGGCCATCAGTTTAGCATTGGCAGAAAAAAGTGGGATCTTGGTATAGCCATCTACTGTCTGGAGACGTCTGGTCAGAAGTAGTTTTCATGAAAGACTTGTGGCCCAAAAGCCATAACTCTGACGTGCAAACAAGACCAAGTGACTCCGTTGCAGCAATGCTGTTTTGAATACAAAGGGTGGCCACACCAACTATTGATTTGACTTAGATTTTTCTTCTGTTCACTCGCTTTTGCATTTTATTAAATGATTAAAAAAAACAATTAAACATGTCTATATTTAAAAAAGAAAATATTCTTCCTTTCCAGCATATATCCACAGCTTAATATCCTTTCAAAGTCTGTGCAGAATTTGGGCTAACAAAGAAATGAAGTGGAGAAAGAGTTGATCAATTAGCATAAACCACAGGAAAGAGTTTTTGTTAAAACATTATCATCAGTAAAGGCTACGACCACCAAAACCTATTCAAAGCGGATTTCATTTCATTAAAAAAAAAATAGAAGGAACAATTAAAAAATGACCCCAGATCAAATTAATAAGTGAGTTCTAAACTATTTGTAATGTTTAAGATATTAACATATGATGTGCCTATGAATAGACATTCTTTGTATGCAATGAATGTTGTAATTGGTTTAAATCTGCCCCGGCTATCCATCTTGAATCCTCTTATTACGGCGCAGTAGGCAAAGCACTATTAGGTCTGCTGGAGAACAGGCTGCAAGAGCTTCACCCGTTCTTAAATCATTCCAAAATAATGAGAGCTTTAGCCTTTATCTAATTAACGACTACTTTCTGTGAATTAGAAAAAGAGTATCATTTAGCCCACGGTTGTTTAGTAAATTGGCTTGGTGGCATGTACACTAATGCAGGGTAGCAGTTGCAGTGTCTAGTTGCAGGCCTTTTATTGCTTGAATTGTAATTCAGTGATCACCTTAGATCACAGGCTATTCATAAATCAGACGGCTGACACCGGATGAAAAATTGTATTAATATATGAAACTTATTATATAGTACAAAAACGCTCTCTTGATAAATTACATTGTTCAGGCCTGACAATGATTGCGTTTAAAACATTATTTCTGTTTGCTGTTTTACGGACTGAGACCTCTTCATGAAAAATTTACAATGCTCGCCTAGGTTTTGGAGTCAAAGGGTAATAGGAGCAAGCGGGTAGAGGGAACGCAATGCTTTAGACTTGCTGACAGTGGTGGGACTAAACAATAAAGATAGTTAACCCCTTTGGTTCCTAACAGGGGAGGACTGGCAACATTCAGCCTTGGGGGGGGGGGGGTTCAAGTTTAGTAATGTGGGCCAGTAATGATGCAGCTCAATACAGATGCTCCATGTTCATTATTTACCCCTATCTAAAACATATTTACGGAAAGGGAATGGAAAACCTATATAAGAAGCAGAAAATTACCGTAACACTGTAAGTGAACCTGATGGCTCTATGTAGTATAGCTATAAAATAAAAAAAAGCTTTAGGAAGTGGCTCAAAATATTTAAATCAGACTAGCCCAGGGGGCAACTGGCCCTTGCCAGCTTTACTCTAGTGCTCAATATTCAATAATATCACCCCTAGACTGTACTCGCCTCTTTGCACTTTTTCCATCATCATCTAGCGAGCCAAAAATGTTTGAATTCCGCAGCTTAAAAATATTAATTGCATTATCGCAACAACTTGTCATGTGACACTATAATAAAAATAATTTTTAGGTTTGCATAATGAAATGTGCCAACTGGGAATTTATGGTTAGATTTGCAAGTTAACCTTTCAGATGTTGTCTTCAGAAATGGAGACAGGCTAGGTGTCTTGTAGGGTAATGTAAGAAAACACGGCCATTATGTTGAAAACAATCTACAATATGTATGTGTTTGCTGGCCTTTCCAGCCACATTCTGAGCCCGCCTTAAAGCTTTTTGAAGATTTTAATTGCTCTGAACTGCAATAACACCGTAAATAATGAAAATTTAATTTCTCTTTATTGATTGGGTTCTTTCTTTTGCATAGGTGAATGTTTCATTTAAATTTATGGCATAGGGATAATACTAAAGGGGAAAACTAAGCCAGTTTTCTTGCATGATGCATTCTGACAAATGTCTTTTGCCAAAGCTGACTGGGTTACATGTGCTACCGTCCCATATTATTTACATTAATTACAGGAAGCCTGCTTTGTTAATGGTACATCTCAGATATTTATGGTAATTTGTAAGAGGACTGCCTCTTTTCTATATTTCACAGCATACATGCACAAAAACAAATAGACGATGCTATTTTTAGGTTATAAAATAGAGAAAACTGTTATATAAAGTAATGTTATAGACTAACGTTTATAAGAGAACAAACTTGTGCATATACAACGATCAGCCATAACATTATGACCACCTGTCTAATATTGTCTAGGTCCCCCTTCTGTTGCCAAAACAGCCCTGACCCATCGAGGCATGGATTCCACTAGACCTCTGAAGGTGTGCTGTGGTATCTGGCACCAAGATGTTAGCAGCAGTTCTTTAAGTCTTGTTAGTTGCGAAGTAAGGCCTCCACGGATACATCCCAGGGCCATGTGTTCTCAGGTAAGACACACATCCATTCAGCCATCCACCTGATGTAAAATTTAACGGGATTCATCAGACCAGGTCACCTTTTTCCATTGCTCCGTGGTCCAGTTTTTATGCTCATGTGCATTGTAGGCCTTTCGGCAGTGGATAGGGGTCAGCACGGGCATCCTGACTCATCTTCGGTTAAGCAGCCCAATACACAACAAACGGTGCTGCACTGTGTGTTCTGACACCTTTTTATGAGAACCAGCATTAACTTTTTCAGCAATTTGAGCTACAGTAGCTCGTCTGTTGAATTGGACCACGCAGGCCAGCTTCACCCTCCATGTGCATCAATGAGCCTTGGTTGCCGATGACCCTGTTGCCAGTTCACCTCTTTTCCTTCCTTGGACCACCTTTGATGGTGACCACCTCTGCAGACCAGGAACACCCACAAGAGCTGCAGTTTTGTAGATGCTCTGACCCAGTCGTCTAGCCATCACAATTTGGCCCTTGTCAAAGTCGTTCAGATCCTTACACTTACACATTTTTCCTGCTTTGAGAACAAAATGTTCACTTGCTACCTAATATATCCCACCCACTGACAGATGCCATGTTAACAAGATTATCAGTGTTATTCACTTCACCTGTCTGTGGTCATGATATAAAGGCTTATCAGTATACAACGCATGGCTGAGCTACTAAAAGCGTATCAACTCTGCATTTAAACATTGTTCCTTGTTATAATATCTTAATGTTAGTTAAACTCCAGCACAGAAAAAAATTGAAACATCTAAAAGGGAAAATCTGTGGTGGTATAGTTATGTAGTCAGTAGGGTACCTACCTACTGACTACATAACTGTGTTCTTAGCTAGTGTTAGGTGAAGTAGTGTGTTGGAAAACTTACCTAAAGTTTTCCACTTATGTCCTAGCTTCCTGGTTCCATTAGTGTGCACAGGGTACTGTATCTTCAGTTTTCACAGTGCTCCAGCATCATCAGTATCAGTAGACCACACAGGGTAGTGACATCTTCTGATAACATCAGGCACTCCATACGTGAAGCAGACTGTGACTTGATTTTCTGAAATTACGGCTTCTGTACGGGACCTCTGACATCATTTGTAACTTCCGTACTTACTATATGATGTTGCTAGCTAGGCTGTGTGAGGTGTCATCACTACAGTGTTCCAAGCTGAAGGAGGCTTCTAAGTCGTGAGGGATGAGTGCTGAAGCCCGTCAAACCATTGTGGGTAGGTGTGTATTTGTCTTTAAAATCCAAGTTAGTTTAAAGGCTTAAAATGACAAAGTACCAAGTAAGTATTACTTGCCTACTAAATGCTTTTTACTTAAAAAATATAAAAAGTTTAACATAAGGATACATTGTTGCCCATTGTACAGGATATGATCATAGTTTCATTTAAAATTTAGTTGCCTTGCCTTAAAAAAAACAACTGATGGGTTTAACTAAGTATCATTTAAGAACGGTCTAAGAAATACTTTTTTTTTTCTTCTAAGTCATAGATGTGGATGGTGCATTTTATTTTTTCTCAACCTACTAGGAGTCATCGATGAAAAAGAATAGCTCAAACACACAATTTTTTATCTATACGTTTTAATAGGAAATGTTTAGACTATTATTTAAATTCCACAGAATGTAGAAAATGTATGAATAGGTATGGAAATAATAGATAAAAAAATCGTGTTGCTCGAGACGGAAAATGTGTGTTCGAGAAATAAAGCACAGCATCGGCATCATCCCCACACTAAAGGCAAATACATTACGATAAGGGAGTATGGGAGTTCAACGGAAGTGTGACACTTTTAGCTATAGTACAACAAGGAATTTATGTCTCATTATCCCATATATCTAACATCTTTGAGCTTTGCAATCCTTCACAAATATTCTGGAACCATTTAACACTTGAAAAGAGACTGTCCCCATCAAATGGCTACATCTTCCGCAGACACTCCAAATTGATTAAGGATTTGCACTTCTCAGTGACAAGACTGTGATATTAATCTATGACCCCTGCTACGTCACTAACTGAGCTGTGTCTATATTTATAGATATTATTTGGCTTTCATTATATTACTCACCTGAAGATGACTTCAAAGTGCTCTTCATAGCTTGCAGTGTAATTCCACTCAGCCATCATAGTTACATAATTAGGTTGAAAAAAGCCATATAGTCCATCAAGTTCAACCATTTCAGAAACTCATATTAGTTGATCCAGAAGAGGGCAAAAAACCTACTAACAGTAATGTCATCTCAGAGGGGAAAAAAAATCCTGGACTCCAAGCCAGTCAGACTAACCCTGGATCAACCTTACCTGATCTACTTTTACTCATTATTATTAAAAAAAAAAACCATCCAAACGTTTTTTGAATATATTGATCGAATTGCCCCAAATGACTTCAGATGGCAGTCTATTCCCCAATTTAACCACCCTAATAGTAAAATTTATCTTTTATTAAGATTTATAATAACATTTATCTATATTAAAGCACATCTGCCAACTAACTGCCCATTCTCCATCAATAGAACTACTTTACCACCTCCACTTTTGGCAGGGCCAAACTATCTATAAGAAGGATAGGTCATGGGGGTACCCCATTAATACACAGGACATGGTTTTGAAACTGAAGGCTCAGAAGCCAGATGTGGGCCATAAAGGTTTTTTTTTGTACAGCTCTATCCTGTCATTTGCTTTTTGGTCCTGCTTTGGCTACTGAACGTAAGGGTTTGAACAGTTAGCAGGCCCCTACCTCATGCTTGTGATAAAATATTGAGTTCTTGTAACCTTGCTCATCGGCAGCAGAAATAGCTACATGAGGCTATTCACATCTTTAATATGAACAAGGATGTCACAGGTCAAATAGTTTCACCCAAGTGAATGTCCAACCTGCGGTTCCTGTGGACATAAATAGAACTCCAGCCTTTTTGAGGTGTGTGCCCCCACCCTGTATAGCATATATGCTATTATATTATTTCTAGGCATATAACTGGGATTTTGTGATGCTCTCTTCTCTCCACGATTAAACACTGCTATTCAGTCCATCGCTAAGGCAAAAAAGGGCGAGCGTATTTTAAATTAAATGCGGCTCTTCTATGCTGCATTTGCACACACAAATACACATACCAACAGTTGCTTATTTCCTTCCTGACAGTCCTGTCCATATTTTGTAAAAGACGTACTGAATGCTTTTGACGATCGGTACATGGCCACACATTTCAGCAAATTAATAATGAGACCAGTTTACGGGCTTTTGTTCACTAGCGTTTACTCTCGCTGATTGTGTCCTAAATAATAAAGAAGAGCCTCGGGCAGTTTTTCTCTCAATGCTTATGATGAGATCTCATTCATCTAAATCTGCTGGCCAAAGGAATAAAATAAATCAAGAATTTCCCAAATATAACAATATTTGTGGTTCTCCAGATAATTGATGACTCCAGCTGCACTAATTAAAATCCATCTGAGATTCATTAATCTTGGTCACAAGGTCCAATTGCTACAGTCCCACACCCTGCACTGTCCTTGCACTTTCCAGGTATAGTCAGGCTTTCATTTATAGTCAAGAGGAAAGGTGAGACAAGAAAGGAGAGACAGAACAGTATTGTAGAGGACATATCATTCAATGTATAACGTTATTACCTCCTTAACGAAGAGCCGGCGGCATTCGCCAGGCTATCAAGAACTAGTAGTGTCACTGTGAATTCTGTTATTATTAATGTACTAAATAATATGCAGGAAGATTATTATACATGCAGTGAGCAGGTTGAAATTGCTATATTTTACTCATTAGGCTGTGAATCAGGTCTTTTAGTTTAAAGCACGGTCCTCTAAATTTAATTGTTGCACCTACAGTAAGGAACGATGTAGCAATGTCATCTAGCATTTTGAAAATCCAATGACATTGATTTTTTTCCATGCCACAGTAGAGAAATAAAGGTATATTGTAAAACAGAGACTTGTAAATGGAAATCAAAGAAAAAAAATAAGGTCCAGTCTGATGCCAAGATAACAAAGAGGACTGAAAATAGGCCCCTCAAGTGGTATTTTGTAAAGTATGATGACCCCTGTATCAACAACCTCTGTTCTAAGAAAACACCTCATTTAATTGAACGGTGGAAATGATAATGCAGGGCTTATGGCAATATGATGCCATTTTTTAGAAAAATTTGGGGTCTAAAAACTGGGTGCGTCTTATACAGTGGTGGTAGATTTTTTTCACTTTATTTTTTACCGGAAAAAGGACCTGCTGCTTACCTCTGTGATGCTCAGCAGCATCTCCTGATCCATTGAGGCGACACAGGAATCCAGTGGAGTCACGTGAATGCACATCACATGACTCCGCTCCGTTCCTGTTCGAGCAACACAGAGGGAAACAGCGGCCCCCACGAAAGTCTGCGAGCCGCACCAGATCTGCAGTTCAGATAAGGGTGGGGGAGTAAATGAATGAATATATGTGTGTGTGGATCCGTGTGTAGGGGGCACAGGGAGGCTGAAAGTGATGTGCATGTACTGGCTGCCTGAGCATCATAGGAGTGTGATTGCTAACAATTGCTAGCAGCTAACATCAATTACACTCATATCATGCCCAGGCAGCCAGTACAATAACTTTATGTAATATATATATTTTTTTAAATTTCAGGCCCCAAATTTAAGGTGCGTCTTATACATGGGGAAATACGGTACATGTTGTGAGCTATGATATATTGCAATTGTGTTTGAATAATAATAATACATTTATATAACGATCATGACCGAAACCAGAAGAGTTTTCAACAAATTCATTGAATACGTAAAATCCATTACATAGCCATACCCGGGAACTTCCCATGGTAGGCTGTTGGAGCTCTCCCTCTTCTGGGGGAAGGGAGAAGTGGCTTTGTGAAGGGATAGGGCTCCAGATGGTCTTAAGTGGCCAAACTCTCGCCCATTGCCTGAAAAAAAGAGAAACTGACCCAGAGAATTATTGTTTCACCAGGAGACAAGTTCAAACCAGGAGATTTCCTGAGAATGTACATGAGTTTATGCTGTGTATATAATTGTAACGTCTAGAATTGGGAAGACTGACCAATTTTCTTTATATATTTAAGCGACTCAAATAGCATAAAACAATATTTAGGCTCTACAGTCTGGAGACACGCTATTTTCCTACTTCTTTGCACAGAATAACATTCTCACACATTCCCCAGTGACATTTTGTTGTGAGGCTAAAACAAGGTTTATATTGAAATCTTAACTGCATCTTTACAAGAAAATTTCCAGGTAATAGCTTGCGCATACATATATTTTTCTGAATCTGACATCGTTTTATAGCTGCAGATATTCTTTCCTTGTTACAAAAAGAGAAATGTGTCAAAAACTTGTGGTTCAGATAAATATCTACAGAAATAGCTATAACTAATGTTAATAACTAACCTGCCTCGCAGACCGTAAATACTAGAAAAAATAAATAACTCCTGGAGACAACTCTGCAATGTACATTATAGCAAAGGCAACATTTAAGTAATCAATCACACGCAGCCAACACAGTCGTAAGCAGGGTTTATGAAAATACTTGTAAACATTTATTAAATGTAAATCCCTCTTCAGGATCTGTGTTGTAAGTGAAACCTATTTTTTCATGCAATTTGGTCTTTGTCACCGAGCAGATAAAGGTGCAGAATTCTTTTTGCTGCAGTGACTCCTTTGTACAGGGACATGGACACACCGTAGTGATGTACCTCTGTTACGGAAGAAATTGACAACAAAAATAAATAATCATGAACCTTGTGGGACCGTAAAGCATAACTTTAGTTGGGATGTATTGTTATTAGCAAAAGGGAGCTCTGAAATAAAAAATATATATGAAACAATAAGACATGGTGCTATTGTGTTTAGATAAAGTCACCTGAAAAACATTCCTGCTGTAAGCATATGAATTATATTTGTTGTAGTAAATAATTGTTTAGTGTTGAAAACTTAAAAATGTGCTTAACAGCTTGTGGCTAATGATCAAAAAGAATAGTTTTAATAAAAGTATTACTACTGAATTGGGACAGATATGGAACTACACATTCAGTCCTGAGCTTGATACATTTGATTTAAAAAAAAAATAATATAAAAAAAAAATATATATATATATATATATATATATATATATATATATATATATATATATATAGTCATGTGAAAAAGAAAGTACACCCATTTTTTTATTCTATGGTTATACATATCAGGGCATGATCATCTGTTCCTTAGCAGGTCCAATAATTAGGTAAATACAACCTCAAATGAACAACACATGGCATATTACACATGCCATGACATATTCAACAAAAATAAAGCCAAAATAGAGAAGCCATGTGTAAAAAAAACAAAGTACACCTTATGATTCAATAGCTTGTAGAACCACCAGCAATAACTTGAAGTAAATTCTTTACAAAGCTGCTTGAATTAATTAAGGTTTGCAGGCATTTGTTTATGCGCAGCTTTCTTAAGGTTCCACCACAGCATTTTAATCAGGTTGAGGTCTGGACTTTCACTGAGCCATTGCAACATCTTGATTCTTTTCTTTTTCAGCCATTGTGTTGTAGATTTGCTGGGGTGCTTGAGATCGTTGGTTAGTGCAAAATTGGAAAGAGCCAAACTGGGGTTTTTTGCCTTCTTTCGGACCGACAGCAAAAAAAATTAACAGATATAGGAAAGGCTGAACTAAATGGATGCATGTCTCTTCAGCCTATATAACTATGTAACTATGTAATTGTCCTGTTGCATGACTCAACTTCGTCCAAGCTTTAGCTGTCCAACATTTGGCCTTACATTTGACTCTAGAATACATTGGTATACAGGGGAGTTCATGGTCAACTCAATGACTGCAAGGTTCCCAGGTCCTTTGGCCACCCCCCTCCACCACTGTGCTTGACAGCTGGTTTGAGGTGTTTGTACCGCTTTATTTGGTTTTCGTGTGCTATGCATTATAGCCAGACATCTCCAGAAGTCTTGTGGTTTGTTCAGACACAGCTTTGCAAACCTAAGCCGTGTTGCCATGTTCTTATTACACACAAGAGGCAACCCTTCCAGATAAACCATACATGTTCAGTCTTTTTCTAATTATCATGAAATGTAACATTTAACATGCTATGTAACATGAATGGGAGTGGTACATCAACATCCAGATTTGCTTGAGGTTTGCCCAAACATAACAGATGCATAAATGTTTTGCACTAGCCTCTTATGAATACTAGAGGAGAGTCTACCCCTTAATAATTGGTTAACTTTAATTGCAAAAGCGTAAAATAGAGATATCAAGCAAATGACTATGATACAAATATAATATATAGCCGCTGAGTACGTGGGATATTTCTTTTACCACGAACACACACAAACTTGTCATTGTAATTTGTCACACTTAATTTTGTGTGTTTTAGCTCATAGAAAAGACCAATTTCACCATCCCTTGGCTACAGCCTACTTGCCTAGAACACAACTCATCTAAAACATGATGAAAAGGGGAGAATCATCACAAAGACAGCTGGTCACATCGACCATTATGGGTTCTCGTCCCAAAGGACCTACTTATTTGCCCACTGATGACCAGAGAAAACAATGATGTTTTGCAGTTTTCCCTCCTCTAACACAAGATTTATAAGGAAGCATTGATGGCATTCATCGTTGATAATCATCATTATTTATACGGTAATCTCCTTTCTGTCCTTTTCATATACACATTTATATCTCAAGGGACAGAAGTTTGCTTTCATCGGATCGCTAGATAGGTAAAATAAAAAGTAAACTATTGTAAATGACACTGGGGAAATATCTGAGTGGATTACTTATATAACATTTCATTAAAGTTAACTGCTAGTTTTAGCTTGACCTTTCAAAGTTAGTGTTAACAGGGTAAAAAGCGATACAATCTGGGCACCAAACTTTAAGGTTAAACCTCTTGAACAGGTTAAACCTCTTGAAGAACAGGTAAAATAATGGTAAGGGGGACTTTATCATGTTGTCAAGCAAAAGGCACATTGACAAGTCTCCTTCAAAGTCTCCTCATGTACTGAAACATGCATTATACAAGGTCACCTCTCGTTTTAATAGGGTACCCCCACAGCCTATGCTTCCAAGTGATAATTTGACCCTTCATATTAATATAATGTAGATCAAGAAAAAGGGTGGTTCTGTTATTCTCATTATAAGTAACATATTATTGGTGTAGGGGACCAACACAGTGGAGTACCATGAACAGACTTGAGATTTGGGAAACCTTTATTGTGGATGTACAATAGATATTATACGTTTGGTATGTATTATATTATACATATATGCAACATCTCAGTGTTCCTACCCTTCACAATTAATACTAAATTGAAGTAGAAACCCCAGTCCAAAATTCTTCACTTTGGTGGGAATGAGGTGAGGCCAAGCAACATGAGGTTATACGACCTCACGGTAATAGCAATAACACTTTGTGTGAGAAGCTACAGAGAAGGTTCCGGACAGGGTAAAGGAGTGAGTAAGAGGATAAAGGAGAAAGGGGGGAGAGAGTGAGAGGTAAGGGAGTTGGGGAGGTAATGGGTATGTATGTTAGAGTATGTGTTAGCCTGAGTGGGTAAGTGTGTGTTAGAGTGTATGTTAGTGTGAGTATGTGACAACTCACAGTCCCTTTTAATACCCTCTATTACAACATAGTGATAAGGGGTTCATTCACATGTGAAAACAATATTCTAGTTAAAATATATGTTACAAGACAGATTCATTTTCTAATTTCAGTCTTTTGATAATTTGTTTTGAAGTTTGGTTAATTTTATCTTTTTGTGAAATGCATGCACACATGGAACATCACACCAGAATCTATACTTCTACTGCAAAGGTCAGCAACAGGCACACTTAGAAATCAGGCTGGGGACATGAAGAGATAAATCGTACCACTGACAGATACTGACAATCGGAGGCGTGTACTGCTAACTGGACAGACATTAGCTTGGATGGATTGCAAGGAGACTTCACTTAATTCCCAAGCACATGTAGGCTGCAAAGCAGCAAAAAGAGTAAGCAATACAAAGATGGCTCAGGTTAATCAGGAGTTGTTCCATAACAGCAGATTTGAAATTTTAGAAATAGTTATTATGGACCCTCTCTATTAAACACTACGGCAGAACACAAATCCAAACAGAAGAATTTACTAGATTGAATAATAACTCTAACCTACAGTCAGCTCATCTCAGTTCTCAAGGACAACATAAAAGTCTGATACTTTAAGGTGTCATCATTCTAGTGCAAGTGGCAGAATTAAAATCACGTATATTCAATTATCTCTAAATAGGCAGATGTATATGTAATCACGTATGTATATGTGTTACATTTTTATACAGATTTATTGAGAGATGGGGAGAAAGGTGGGAGGTTATGAGAGAACGTGGAGGAACGATAATGAGAAATGGGAAAGGTAATGAGAAAGGTAAGAGGTAAAGAGAAAGATAAGACAAAGATGAGAGATAGTGTTAGGGCACGTGTTGTCTAAGGGCAAGTAACAGTGTGGCTGCAGGGCAACTGTAAGCCAGTATATTTGTGTGTAAGAGCAAGCATGAATGTGAGTGCATGTGTATGTATGAGTGCATGGGTAGGCATGTGTGTGTGTGTTTGGGATGGTATCTGTAAGGGCAGTGTGTAACTCACAGTCTATCCATTACTATAATGGATAGACTGTAATATATGAATATAATGATTCACTCTAACCTGGAGAGGGGGACTATTTAGTATTCTTTTAAACAAAAAAACAGCAAATTGTCCACCATGAACCCTGTCTGTACCTATCCCATGTGAAAAATAGTATGTGTGTGTGCGCATGTATAGATTTAAAATAAGTATGTGTCAGTATAAAAAGTTAGAATAAGTGTGTGTGGGGGGTGACAGTGTACAAGTTAAATTGTGTTAGTGTACAATGTTAAACTGTGTGTGTCAGTGTATGGTGTTTGTATGTGAGGGGAGTGTCAGTGTATGTTGTTAGAGCATCCGCCAGTGTACAGTGCCAAAATGAGTGTGTGTGTTAGTGTACACTTGACTGTGTGGGGTGTCAGGGTACAGTGTTTAAATCAGTATGTATGGAGGTGGTGTCAGTTACAGTGCTGACAAGAGTATGGGTGTGGGTGTCAGTGTGCAGTTTTAAACGATGTGTTGCACCGTGTGATTTGTCAGTGTACAGTGTTAAAGTGAGTGTGCGCAAGGATGTCATTGAATAGTGTTAGGCTGTGTTGAGTGTTGGTGTATGCTGTTAGAGTGAGTGTGTGTGTCAGTATACAATGTCAATGTATGGTGTGTGTGTTTGCTTATAGTGTTAGAGTGTATGAGCCAGGCTGTAGGATGGGAGCAGAGTGACAGACATGGAGCAGAGCACTGAACAGTGAAGAAGCTGTACAGAGTAGGGGGGAGATTATTTATTTTCTTCTGCCTGAGTGTAATGTACCCTGTGTACCTGACTCAACTGCATAAGAAATAATTGCTCTGCTTCTACTCTCTATAGATTCTTTACTGGTCTATTCTGCTGGGTCTAAAAATACTTCTATGTAAAAGAAGGGGAGAGAGGCACATGAGAATATTATTGCCATGGGTGCCACTTGGCCAAGTAATGATAAGTCACATAAATTAAGTATACTTGGCCAGATTAAGTTTACCGGATAGTGAAAAGTAAAATTCACAAGCACAGGGCAGCCTTCCTGAGTTATATTCAGCAAAAAGAGCTCTGGATGAGGCTTGCCACTATTCCCCTAAAAAGAGCTTCAATATTGGCCTTGAGTGAGCCACAGAATTAGCTTATATTAAATCAGACCTGGAGAAAGCCTTTCTTTGGACAATTCTTTTCATGAACACCATCCTTTTCAGCTGGTAGAGTATCAAGAGTTTTATTTGTGTTGCTTGAATTCAAAGAGAAAAGGGGTGATATATTTTTTAAAGATATTATTAAATAAAGTTACAACTGAGCAGATCAAGGCCAGTGATTGCTCTGATTTAGACATATTACAATGTCACCTCTGTGCCAAAAAGCTGAACACTACTTACTGATATACTCAGGGATGATGTCTTCAGACAGCAACTGCTGCCCAAGGCCATGGCAGAACCGTCACAATCATCCCGATGCCCCCCTACACCATTCATACTAAGATGTGTATCATCTACGGGATGAAAGTGGCCTGCAATAAATTACTGCAGTGTCGCCTAACAGAATGTTGCTTTCTAAACAAGTGTCATAATTTGCAAAGGCAGGATGAGGACAAAAATGAACAAAAAAAGGTGAGTCTCTCAAGAAGTATTGTCTGAGTGCAAAAAGACTGATGGTACGGAAACATGTCATGAATTGATATGTCTGGGATAAAAGCCATGGTGTTTGGATTAGAAGAGCAGGTGGGGAACTTTCCTTAATTGACAAAAATTAGTCTTAACAGCAAAAACACATAATTTAGTGTTTATCGCTTGACAACCCTGAATATATGTCATAAATGCCTTGCAGCTTTTGTTTGCGTGATATAAACTCCAAAGATCTGCTATTATCAATCTTCTCACCAGAGGACATTATGATGTATATGTATTCAGACACACATATGTATACATACACTCTTTTTCTTTTATAAATCTTGTTATTGTTGCTTTTGTACCTTTAACCTAATGCTATGACATGTTATTAATGATAAAGAAATTAGTATAGGCTTCTCACCTTGAGCTCTGACATAAAAAAAAAAAATCTGTGCCAAGGGTAAAAAATACAATTTGCATATCGTTTGGGAACGCTATTGAGTATTTGGCTTGCTTTGAAAAACAGCATAAAATCAAAACAAGTGGAACTGCCAATTCTTTTCGATTATGGCTATGTGCATTTAACAGTACAAGGAATGTGGTTGCTTTCCAATTTCCAGGCAATTGCAATGCTGGAAACATCTATAATTACTCAGAATTGTGATACTGTAAATTAGAACACATTACTGAAAAATGAAAGGACTGTGCTTTTCCTTGTAATATCTGTCCTTGATGTAAAAAACACATTTTTTTTAGTAAATATCCAGCTTTTTTCCCAGAATATCACACAATCCAGAGACACTGCATGAACATATGTGAGGGCAATGAGAAGGAATACGATAGTCTTGTAGAAATATATAATCAGAAAACATATAAGAGTGCCCAGCTAGACAGCCCAGCTAGACAGCCAGTTGAAAGTATTCCATCAAAATAATGGCATCAGTGCTAAATTAGCACCACTGGGGTCAACTAACTACTTGCATTTTAGAAGCCTCCTCTCAGCACTCCAATTTTTCTGTCAACCATAGCTTACCGTTTGTGGCACAGCAGTGGGGGGTCCATGGCGGACTCCAACCATTGCCTCCTCCAACACAAAGCAATGCAGTTTACCTGCCTGTGTGTTAAATATTCCGAAGAATAGACCAATGTTGCTCCACCATACTTTGGGCACATGTCTCCCTTTCTTGCCACTGATTAGCTGCTTCAGCTGCTAAAACTTGCTCTAAACGCAAGTAAAGGTAGGCATTTACTGCAGCTCTGAAGCTGCAGCATTTTCAGCGGGTCTTTTATTTATTCTTGGCAGAAAAGCAATGTACCAAGTAGTTTAATATGCATTATTTGTTGGTGGTACTGCAATGAGCATTAGATGATTTTAGGGACACTAGCCCCTTCAACACAATTTCTTATTGGGCCATCTATTAACCATTATACCACTGCTTAATGTGCTGGTTGGATAACCGGCCCATACATAGTATGTAGGTGGCGCAGCATCCATAGCACCTGTTATCTGGCATATGACATTGTCTCCATGCTTGGAATAGGTAGATGTTGAGGGTACAGATTGGGAAATGAGTCAAGCTATAGGGTGGCTCACCTAAATGTGTAATATTTGGTTTGGGTGTCAAGCACAATGTGTTTAGTAATGAATCTGTAAACCTTACTGCCAGATATACAGAACATTGCTAAAATATAGGTCCTGAAGGGCCATGTATTTTTAACTTGGGGTAGCAAGTTCACTTTAAGTAAATACGATGAAATAACTGTACTTCTGTTGAGGGTTTATGAGCTGCATGGTATATAAAAAATAAAAAAAAAATGAGAAAATTTAAGATTATGTAGCGTTCCTTACATCTACAAACTAATCAAAATATAGCAGGTGCACAGCCATGGAGAGAATTTTGATTACTTCGGGCTTTGCTGAACTTAAAGGAATGTCACAATTTCTTCAAGTTGCATGACTTGTGGCCACTCCTCCTCTAATTGCTATGTTTTATGCTGTAAATCAAAGTTATAATCTTAGCTTACACAGTTTTTGCCATGGTAGCAATCTTTTCTGCCTCCACATCTCCTCTGTGGTCCCACCAATTTGTCATCATCCCGTGTGTTTAAGGAATGATTACTTTGAGATCTGTTAAGCTCTTTTAGACAACTCAACAGTATTCTATGCAAACAGGGTCCCGACAGCACAATAAAATAAACAGTAGATTCAGGAAAATTCAAAACCCGTTACAGCTAATTTAACGGTCAAGAACAGAACAATAGTTGCAAAAAATGGTCTGTGAACCTAATAAAATGAAGACATTCATAGCTTGACATCTGTTTTGGAGAGTGTCACCGTCTCTACAGTACCATGGAACATTCACATTCTAAGCTTTGCCAATCCATTTATAAGAAATACGGGGATGCATTCCATTTGTGCTTAGTATCTTTGACAGGACATATATTATATATTCATTTATACCGTATCATCATATTAAACCGTGCTTTACAATGGGATAACAGGGCATTCTTAGTATCACAAAACAATTTGGACAGAAAGAGAAGGTTAGGGGTGTCCTGATTATCAAGTTTAGAATCTAGAAGTGTGTCTCCCACTGTAATCTCTAACAGGGCCAGGATCAGTAATTACCACATTCTATTCAATTATGAAAATGTATAAAACCTGGACTGCTGGTGTGAGTTGAGAACTAGGTTGGGAACCACTGACCTTACAGACCATCTGCGAAACAGTATCCCATTGTAAGCATAGGTTACACAAATAATACTATTAGACATACATACAGGCTAACTGAAGAGCACAAAGGTACGGCAGAAGACAACCAACAGCAAAAGTGAGACTAGGAAAGGTTAGGTAGTGGTAGGTGTGAAGAGGGTAGTTAACAGTTGACATGGTTCCCTGAAAAAATATTCTTTCCATAAGATTGACAGCCCTTGAAAAGCATTTCATACGAACATGAGAAGTAGAGAGTACAGTTGAAGATAATCAGATGAGTGGAGGGAGCAAGTAAATGCGTACTAGAAAATAGAAGTGGGGAGATGTATGCAGTGGACCTGCAATGAAGAGTTTTGTAGGGGAAGATTAAGAATTTAAATTTAATCTTGAGGTATATAGGTGTACAGTGAAGAGACTGGGGATGTTAGCCGAACCATGGATAAGGTGTATAAGCCAGAAATCAGAAACTAAGAGCGATTTGCAGTATACAAGATGGAAGAGGATTAGTGCACAAACTCTGGTGGCATCTTGTACTAGAATGGGGCAAAAGAAAAGTTTTTAAGATGGATGCAACAGTATTAATTTAGTGACTCTGGGGCAGCATGCTTGTGGGATAGGGATACACACACACACGTGTATATACATATATATATATATATATATATATATACACTGAAAATAGTTTTAAAGTGGCTTATTTTATAAATATATATTTCCCTATGTAATACAGAGTGACTGGACTGGTCAGCTTTCACCAGAAGAGCAATAATAATTGGAAGAAAAATAAAAGGAATCATTTAATTGGATTGAGTAATCAGGTTGAGTGAGCCAGTGACTTGTGTTATTTTGGGGAACTTGGCTAGCATGTAGTGCTGTTTGCACAGTCTCACCCATGCAGAGCAGGCGATAATTCTGCCACCGTCATGTGGAAGCAAGCTCAGTATTAGAGTACCACTCAGCAGCTGAAACCTAACTAACCTCTGCCTTCATATTGGTCCCGTCCTTGTCTGGTTTTTTAGCTCACTTTAGTCCAGCAAATGCTTCTGCATTTTTTCAGTATAAGGACTGCTTCAAAGAAACTGGTAACTTTAAAGCTCCAAAGACATCAAAAGGTCAAAGCTATTTCATGGCCTGCCAATGCAGCAGATCACATCAAATGTAAATAAGACCACTATACCAATGGCAACACACATGGGGATAGGAGCCCACGGTCTGCATGCCATCTAATTACCGTGCCTCGCGTGTCTATTATATTGTTTGTTTAGCTTATTTAACAAAAACATTGCTTGGATCAGCTCTGATAAGTTGCAGAGTCTTGCTGCAAGGTAGCGTTTCCGTTCTGGTTTGTAATGTACGTGGCAATCGTGATGCCAGCCTAGGTCACTAAACCAGCAGTAGCAAAACCCAGATGTGACCCAGCAAGCCAGGTGTTCAGGAAAAGTGCTGTTAAGGGTGAAGATTGATGAGCTAATGAGCCTGTCACACTCAGATCCTCAGCAGGCTGGATGCAGGGGACCTGGAGGTGGATAATATTCAGAAAGCCAGCACATGCTTAGTGTAACTTGAAATTGATGCTGACATTTTCAATTGTGAAAAGATTTTTTTTCCTAAGTAATATAGGAAATAACTCTTCTAACCTTCCGGGGGATGTCAGATAATCAGAGAGCTTATTTTCCAAAAGCAAACTTCTCAAAGATGAATTATGAATAATCACAAGTTTCTGATGTCTGCAATATAGTTTCGAGTCAGCAGTTTGTTGGTTTAGTTTGTACTTTAAAAAATGATATTGATAGTATCAAGCATCTTATAAATGCCTGTCATATTTCAGGAAAAATGAAACTCTTTATATTTATGTTTTAATAGATATATTTGTTATGTGTTTGAAAACTTTGCTGTTTTACACAAATTCAATGTAGCTGTTCCTGAATGATATACTTTAAACATTAAAGTCATGTCCTGAAGGATCTCTAAGAAAAATACAAAGAATGCACTAATTTAAGCTCACTATAATTTACCAAAAAGGGAGGGGACATATTACCATACAAATCTTCTAAGAAAATCTAAAGCGTGTTTCCAATTGCTGTTGAAAAATAGGTATTATACAGTTACATTGTTATTCAGTATATTCCCAGTCAGGTATAAATTTGTGCATTATATATCTACAGTGACAAGAAAAAGTAAATGAACCTTAAACACAAACAATGATAATCTTGCATGTCTTTATTAAACACACCCATTAAACAATCACAGTGGTGGTAGATGAAGTAAGAGCCCATGGATTAAATAACTGGTCAAACCTCCTTTGGCAGCAATAACCTCAAATACTTCCAGTAGCTGTAGATCACATCTACGCAATGTTCAGGAGGAATTTTAGGCTATTCTTCTTTACAGAAGTGCTTAAGCTCAGCCATATTCTTTGGATGTCTGGTTTGAATGTCGTCTCCCTTGGGGTCATTCCACAGCATCTATAATGAGTTAAGGTATGGGCCCTGACTTCAAAAGGCGTATTTTTAAAAACATATTTTTAAGTTTAGGGTCATTGTCCTGCTGAATCACCCAATGTATGATACCTTGATAAACTTGGGAATCCATTGTCCTCCTGATGACAAGCTGTCCAGGCTACGAGGCAGCAAATCAGCCCCAAATCACGATGTTCCCTCCGCCGTACTTCATTATTGGGATGTTGTTTTCTTGTGGGTATACGTAGTGTTGCGTGTTCTTCCCAAACCTTTTTTTCGTCAGCCCACAAAATATTTTCATAGCAGCCTTGTGGAGTAGCAAACATCGGAGGCGAAGCAATGCTTTTTATGAGGTGTAGGGCTTCCCCTGTGTTGTCCTTCCATAGACTCCATGCCTGTTCAATCTTTTGCGTATGGTAGACTCATTAAGAGAGATGTTAAAATCATGTTCCTATGATTCCTTCAAGGCTATAGCCATTACCCTAGGGTTATTTTCTGATATTTGTTTTGGGAAGGCATGGTTCACATCAGCAGATTCTTCTTGAGAATAGCAACTCAAAATGTTTTTTTTTTAATGTCAAAGTAGCTCTAAAACACACCTTCAATCCTGTTTCATTAATTGCACTTCATGTTTGCCAATTCCTGACTCCAATTAGCTTTTGTTGAAGTGATTAGCCTAGGGGTTCACATGCTTTCCCCAACCCACACTATGAATGTTTGAATGAACAAAAACAATTCAATAATGTGTGTTATCGGTTAAAACAGATTGTATTTTTTCATTATTGTAACTTAGATCAGAATTGTGATGGCACACAGGCAATAGATAAGATAGGATAGATAGAAAAACATGCAAAAGGAGACAGAAATAATTAAGCAGACATACAAAGAGATAGGTAGGATGGACCTGGATAGAAATACAGACACACATATGATGACAATACATGATGGCTAATACAGCAAAAATCAACATTGTATCAGACATGAATCAATACGGTACATGAAATGAAGCAGAACCCACCATATCTTTTGGGCTGTACTCATTGATGAACCCATTCAGAAATGCTTTGCAATTAAAGATGTAAAAGTGATTGCTGTAGACTTACCACAGACTAATGGAATTGTGATTAAGTACAATTACACTAATCCCACTCGGCCAAAGCTGAATATTTGCAAAGCGAGTGCAAAACCAGGGAGAGCATTTCATTCATTCCTTCGTTCGGGTAGTAAAATGTTCATTTGCAATAATTTAATATGTAGTGTGGAAATATAATAATATACCTAGTAGTTTAATAGAATCAAATGGATGAAAATCTAGTTTGACATCTAGTTTTTTTTTTCCAGAAAAGCGTGTTTCCACAATCATAGAATTAAAAGGAGGCGGAGACATCATTGACGTGATATGCACCATTTAATGAGAAAATCACTGAGCCTCTTTCAGGAAAGGCTTACCCTGGCTATTGTCATTCAAAATGGGGTTTAGGGGCATATCACACTGATTGGATCTTTCACCACCAGTTTCACTGCATGTTTTCATAAAACATTAATTTAGATGAATTTCTCTGTTTATACTCAGCTTTCTAGGCTCTGAGTGGCAGAACTGAAGGTAAATGTGAATTTTCAATTAAAAAGACATATTAATTTATCAATTTAGAATTCAGCCAAACCACATAGTAAGCCTTGGTTCCAATCTGCCATTGCAGGACTGTTGGGGTAAATTGGAGGCATCTTCATCTCTATCCACATTTTTATACAAAACTGAGGGGGCCCTAAATAATTATGAACCAGAACAAAGGCATTCATATAACAACATGGTGCATATGGACACCCAATAAAGCAATATGGTGCTATATCTGTGATGGTCTGGCTCTGTATTATACAACAATCCTCGTACTAGGCAGCAATCAAATTCTTGGGGCCCGAGCAGGACTCCTGATTCAAAACAATGAAATTAAAAATAAAACAATATAACTCAGCACTCAGTGAATAGCTGTACTGATTCCACTACGTCTATTCACTGAGTGCCAAGGTATATAATTTTATTTTCATTTTGTATTTTCATAAAACAGACACAGATTTGTAGACACATTTTCTTTGCTATCAACGCGCATCTGAAACTTAATTTTAAGAAAATAGTAAAAATAATAAAGCTGTTCCAATCTTTAGGAGCATGGAATTAAGTGTTGTTTGGGAAAATCCGCATGGAACACGATGTGCTACGAGGTGAGAAATATCCCGGTCTGGGTCTGGATATCCCATCGTAGCAGTCATGACGTTCCACACAGATTCGGCGGATCATCATCAATAAACTCTGGATAGCAAGATCCAGCATAGATTCAATGCATAACTAATAATGATACACTAAATAATACAGTGGGATTTCCCTTTAAGAAGAAATGCGTTCTTTCACCAGTGGAGCTCAAGATCTCCACGGGAATCTGGAGGCAAACGGACAGCAACGCTGCCTTTCATGGCAATGGTTGGGGGAAAAAAATCAGCTTCCTTCCAAATTTGCATATTTGATTGCTGCGTTTGTTTAGCTCAATAACGAGTGTTTAAACAGCAAAGTTGTAATTCATTTCAAATTTAGCACAGGGGTTTAATTGCTAAGTAATTTGTTTAAACAGTTTAAACAATTTACAATTTAGTCAACATAAAAATTTGTGAGCAATCATATGGGAAAACTCATAAAACTGCAGCTAAATACTAAGTAATCAAAGTTTTATAGACTCAAATAGCATTTAACTAACAAAAATTATCATTATGATTTGATGTTAACTGCTCTGTTACATTTCACTTCATTTCAAACTTGGTGAATGTTAAAAAGTAATTGATGGTTTCCTACAATCTGTATCTCAGTTGATTTTTATTCTACATCTAACTATAATACATATATTAAATGTTTTTTCACACCTTAATTTAGGCTAAACACCAGCAAAACACCAGTGAAATGTGGTTGGAAATGGTTGCTTTCATCCTTGATTATATATATATATATATATACATATATGCAGAATGCTGGTTTCCTATTTTACCTGAAATATATACAAAAAATAAAATTAAAACAGTATGTTTAAAGCAGGGCTTGACAAATTTGTTGTGAATCTAGGCGCCAGCTAAAAAAGTTAGGAGCCAGGATTTTTCATGGAGTGATCAGGAAGCAGGGGAGGGTTGGGGCTGGTCTCCAGAAGAACCCTCTCCCCTGTCCCTGAAGCTACCTCTGGCAGCTGGGACGCAGTTGCTGGTCTATAGACCAGCCATTGCAGGGAGGAATCTCTTTGATGACTGCTTTAGGCTTTCATGCCCACAGGAGTCATCAAAGGGCTTATGGAGGCTCATTTTGCTGTTGCTGGTCTGCCTGGGCTTCCCGCAAAGCCTCGCACAAAACGGGAATTAACCGCTAAAATTGAAGGGGTTAACACTGCACTTTCGCTCTCATGGAGCGATCAGGCAGCAGGGGGGTGTTGTGTCAGGTCCCCACACTTGTGTGGGGACCCAATCAACACACAACCCCCTGAAGCTCTCTGTGGCAGCTGAAAACGCAATTGATGGTTTGCCGGCAATAGCGTTTTCAGCCTACAGAATCGCTCCGTGGGAGTGATCACTGGCTCGGGGTGGCTGTGCTGGTCTGCCCAGACAGCTGGGCAGACAGCAGTAGCGCCCCCGCGATCACCACGATTGTGACGACGTGGGGGCATTTTGGGGGGATTTAACAGGCCGACAAACACCTAGGCGCCAGGACAAAATTCTCAGTCGCCACTGCGACCTGGAGCCTGGGATTTGTTGAGCCCTGGTTTAAGGGTTGATGATGAAGACATATTGTCCATATGCAATGGATGCCTTAAATCATGTTGAGAACAGAACAGACTATGATGCAGCTCTGTGTCAAAACATGAACCTCCTCCTATCCTCTTAGACCAGTAGATAGATAAGATGGCTCTGAAATGCCATATTACAGCATATGGCCAAATGTATGTGGTCACCCCTTCTAATTATTTCATTTTGGTGAGCTACAAACAGGTGTAAAAAAACCCCAAACACATAGGCAGCCATTGCCATAGACAAACACTGGCAATAGAATGGGTCGGACCGAAGAGTTCAGTGACTTTAAATGTGGCGCTGTCATAGGATCCCACCTTTGTCATAAGTCAGTTTGTGAAATTTCTATCCTACTAGATCTGCCTGGTCCACTGTAAGAGCTATTATTGTGGAAGCATCTACATGTAACAGCTTGGCCATGAACCAGTATAACATGCACACTCACATAATGGGGCTGATGAGTGTTGAAGTCATCTGTCCGCTGTAGCATCACAAACTACAGTGTTCCAATCCGACTGTAAAAGCATCAGCACAAGCGCATGAGGAGCTTCATGAAATGGGTTTCCATAGCCAAGCAGCTGCACACAAGCCGAAGATCACTATGCACAATGCCAAGCGTCATCTGGTGTGGTGTAAAGCACACAGAGAAATGTGTTCTCTCCAGTCATGAATCGCACTTCACTAACTGGAAGTTTGAGTTTGGCAGACCTTACAAAAGCTATTGTAACCAATCCAAAGTTATCAGCAACCTAAGAATAGGAGAAGGGTTAAGTAATAATGCAGATCATCCAAAAAGGAAGATAGCCTTCCCAATTTTATACATATAAAGTGTGGTTTTAATGGGTGTATATTGTCAATTGAAATATAAAAAACACAATTACATAGGTTTTATATGGTATATAGGCACTGCAAAACATAGGATTTGTTCAGCACACATTAAACATTCAGAAAGCAATAAACCTATGCAGTACATATGTGTATACCAACTGCACAGATTATATAAAACAACTGAGCAGCCATCCGGTGGTACAATACCCCCAGAAGCAGTAGGACAAGTGCTAGGAGGTCTAAGAAGAATATTAATGTTATAAGTACAGAGGAGTTGAAACCTAAATTACTAAATTAAGATCATTAGGTTGACAAGTTTTGTGAGGGACATGAAAACTCTGAACGGGGGCAAGCAGACTCTCCACGTATGAGGCGAAAGGATGAAAAATGTCTATTTGTGCACAAATGAATGAAACTTGTACCAGAAAGTAAAAAAAAAATACTTGCTCTGTGTCAGACTATTTGTTAATATGTGTGAACATATTTCACAAACTATGACTGAGGATGCAGCTAATCATCTTCCTTGCATTACATACTGGATAACATAATCGCTCCACTCATAAGCAGAGTTAGTCTACTCATTGGGGCAGACACATTATGAGGTGAAGTGTCACTCCTCCAGCTCCCACATTGCTCATTTTAATGCATTTTATCCTACAAACACCACCATTCACTTTTCCCTACATCCACCTAGTGTTACATATAACCATCCAATTCTGGCCGTTGTCCTTATTCACGCTACTATCTCTTGCTCACAAATACTTTTAATATTTTGTTTTTAGGATTTGGGTAGCTTACCATAAAGCTAACGATTCCAGAATTTACATGTGAAGTAATATGTATTACACACACAGGCATGTATTATATACAACTCACATACACACTGATTCACATATGCACACATCATCACATACACATAAAATACATTTTATATTATAGAAATTATTAGGAACCCTTGGATTCCTTGTTGATTTCAGATTTAATAATATATTTATATTATAATATACATACAGTCATCACCAGACATGAGCAGTTTCAGAGAATTAACCCCTCTATTGCCAGACATGAGTAGTTTCAGAGGTTTAACCCCTCTATTGCCAGACATGTGCAGCTTCAGAGAGTTAACACAGTCACACACACACAGTAGGTTTCTTACCTGGTGGTGGATGCAGCTTACACTGACCCCCATGTGAAATAGGCACTCTGTCTTCTGAATTCTCAGGCAATCAGGAGACCTCTCTACATAGAACTCTAATTCTGGGCATTGTCCAGTATTGAGGCTGACCTGGACATGTGGTTACCTTATTTATCTGCAGATTTTATCATCATATAGCATACTATGGACAGATAGCCTTTTTTTTTCTGTTTAAGAATTCCAGCCAAATTCAACAGACTGAGGCCATGATACTGTCTGTCCAGAACAACCTGATAACCCCCATCCTTAGATTTTGCACCACCCAACTGGGTACTAAGCCCATGGACATCAAGTCTACTGCACTGGAGAAGTCCAACAAAAATAGTACTATATTTCGGAAATGCGGTTATTCTTTTTACTCATTAAAATTCCTTTGAATTCCCTTGTTTCAAACTTTTTGACTGTTGATTTAACATGAAATTTTATATGCCTAATAAATAACATATTCTTGCATTTCGCAGCTTTGACCAGAAATAAATGCATTACCGTAATTTCAGGTATTTCACTTACTGTAATTGTTAGCCCAGTAATTTCAATTTTTAGTAACCTTGTTTAATCGCACACAGTCAACGTTTTTACGTCAATATGCAATTATTATTCATCAGATGTAACAAAACGCACCCAAAAACCAAGATAGTAAAATCTCAGTTAACTGTTGCATTCCCTCTGTTAGTTTTCAAG
>VKOC01000165.1:597572-705734 GCA_009364415.1 Spea multiplicata
ATACACAAACAGACCTTCATATGTTACAGGCAGACAGGGAGCCCATATTTGTGTCATAAGCACACATTCTACTCTAGACCTACATTCCAAAAGTAAAGCATTTCAACTTACTTCAGGAGACATTTAGTTGCTCATTACACAATGATTTGGCACAAAGATGTATAATATATTCCAGTCGCTATATTCCCAAAATAATAATAGAAAGAAAAAAAAAAGTGTGGTTTAAGGAATTCCAGTTCATCCAAACAGCAGTAGTGGTAGCAGTCAGTATTGCCTCTGGCCACCCATCCACAATGGCTGTTTATACACTTAAACTAACAATTTAAGATTTACAGCAGGCTCCGACTACCAGAATAAATTAAGCTAGCTCCATTTATTTATACTAACTCATATCGCTTGAAGATTACAGAATAAGGATGTCCATGTTCTACTTGGTCGCAAGCAAGTATAAAACAAACTGTATACAGCGGATAGAAGTTGTATTTTGACGCCATGGGGAAGCGCTCGCTCCTCAGTTTTATAGTAAGGTATTACTCCCATCAGTTCAGCAATGCTCTGTCTATGGCTTGTTTCTTTGCAGTATGCATAGATCGAACTATACAAAACGCAGTGTTTCTGCTGAAAGCATAATCAGGTACATCAAGCCAGGCAAGAAAAGGATATAATTAAAATGCATTAGTAACCCCAGTATCTATTAAAGCATTAGCAATATATTCCATCTTCTTCATCCCTTTTCAAGAACAGATGCTTTCAAGCAACCATATTCCAAGGTAGATGAATAGTTGAGATTGAAGGCTTGGGTGAAATAAATGGAAAGGGAAGAATTGAAATTGGAGGGGGGGGATGAAACTAGCAGGGAGAGAAAAATACATAAGGAAGCCTTGATGGACTGAAGAAAACCCTCATACTGGGGTGACAGGTAGTAAGAGGGATTGTATGGACACGAGGGAACCTTCTCAAGATTAGACATCTGATTCAGGAATGCTTATGTAACTTTACATCTTTTCCTGTGTTGGCCCATTTAAAGGTATCAACTTTGTCACAGCTCATGTTCTGCAGATCACACCAAAATCTGTGAGCATGCAACATGTATGCATGCAGCAACAGACATAAATGAAACATTTTATATGATAAAGATTTTAGCAAAATGCTGAAGACGGTCATCAATAAAGATGATGACCTAGCACAGGGATCCTCAAACTCGGCCCTCCAGCTGCTGCAGGACTACATCTCCCATAATGCTCCTTCAGCTAAGGGGCTGGCTGAGAAGTATGGGAGATGTAGTCCCGCAGCAGCTGGAGGGCCGAGTTTGAGGATCCCTGACCTAGCAGAACCTGAACCCTTCACCTTAACTTGTGATGTTAGAAAGATTCACATGAGGGTTCACTTTAATATCGGTGTTCCTATCACTGGAAAACACTCAGTAAATCCTGATGTATTCAGTCTCAGAACAATCTCCCATTCTGGCACGTCTTTCAGTCGTTTGAATGTATTCATCACTATTGTTTGATAGGAATCTTGTGAACTGCAACATGAGTGATGTGCTTATGATGACACCACAAACAATATAATACTAAACAGGATATGAAGGCAGAGAACAAGCATTGCTTGCATCGAATGTTCTAGACTTATTTTTGTTTGCTAAGCCGTCAGTGCGTTTGCCATCACAAGCAACACTCTCCTCTAACATCACATATAATAACTTTTGCTTTTTATTTTATTATTTATATATTTATTTTTGATGATAGTCATGCTGACAACTTTTTTGCTCCATCAAACTCAGCAGTACAATTACATGAATTTGCTTTTAATAAATTACCATTTTTGCATATATCACTCACAGCACCCACACTAAATAGCAGCTAAGTAAATGCATTATTAATTTAATTGCCACAACCTATTTAGCTAGCTTCTATCATAATTTGCTGGAACGTGCAACCTAACGGAGAACAGAGTCAAATTCAATGCGCACCGAGTAAACAGATTAGATTGTTTTGGAGAAATTAAAATGTAGCAAGCTTGCACAATTGGAATGCCAGGGCATTAATGTTTTAAACAGGTAAGAAAAAGTAACTCAATTTCAGGAGGAACAGAGGTTCAGCTTGCTGATGAGGGTTTTTTTTGTTTTTATTTTTTCAGACGCAGCTGAAAAGTACCAGTAGGAAATGGAAGAATGCTTCATTGTTTGCTGTATCTTAGTTTATCCTGCCTAAACCCTAGTTGGCTGGGGACGGAGACTGAGAAATTAAACTGCAGGTCTTAGTCTGTGACTCACTTAGGGCGACATCGACAGCAAAGGATATTTCACTTTAAAGATAAATATGAATTAAAGGATTATTGGGCTATTTTTTATAGGTGTTGAATCTTTTGGTGTGTTACAAACATGGAAAAGGCCCTTGTCTTTACCCATTTAAAGAGTCACTGTTGTGTATTTATCAAAACAGGACTTTACATGAGAACACTGTCTATGAGTAAGCACCTACCGGTCCTTGAGATCTGCAGTCCTCATCAATAGGCAATATTTACTTAACTGGCTTACAACTCTGAACGAGGTATGCATTGAGCTGCATGCTTCAATTTATTTCACATAGCTTTTTTGGGTATACGGAATGCATATATCTATTCTCTCTTATGTCATCTCATCAAATAACCACATACGGGCTGGCCCAGTGATCAGTGAGACAACTGCCTCCCAAGCCAGTCCAATATTCTACAAATAAGGAACAGTCCTACTTGGAACTGCCCCCTCTCAGAGGCAGGAACACAATGGGGTCACATAAAGTGTGGTTACGTGATCCTGCCCAGAAAAAGATTAGGGTATAATTGAGTGAGTATGTTTTAGTAAGTGTGTATGTTACATTAAGTGTTTGTATGTGTCATAGTAAGTGTGTGTTAGTGTGCAGTAGTGTGTTACTTAGATACTTGGGCAGGGGGGCACTCAGCTATACCTGCCCCCCAGGCCAGAATGTGCCAGCCCTCTCCTGTTTACAACTCACTCCAACTGCCAAATAATGTAGTTCCACCATATGCCCCAAATCAGACCCTAGATCAGGACTGGACAACTTCAGGAATTCTGAGCATTCATTCATTGAAGACAAGTTTAACAAATTCCTAACTGTCCTGAGTTGTGCAGCCCTGCCCTACATGTAGATTACAATACAGAGTAGGCTTCATGATCTTGTATAATTAGGAAAGGGTCTAGTGTCTCTAGCATCCTGTCCCTGGTGCCTCCTACGTAAAACAAATACTAGTTCAAAAATATGTAAGTACCACAATATGAACACATATTAATATATCTACAGCATATATCTAGTAGACTTGTGTATTCTGATACGTACTAATTACAAATTTATAGAATTTTGACAAATTCTGCGATTCATATGAAGCCACGAGAATGAGGCCAGACTCCCCAAGAAGCAGACAAACCACAGGAAGAAACCTCAGAATTTTCACCCATAATTTGCAGACCCTTTTACTTACACTCTCTCACACCTTCAGACTCACGCTCACTATGTCACAATCCCATTCTTGTTCACTCTCTAACATTCTGTAAATGTTTCCCTACCTTCTCTGCCGACCACTTCAGCTTCTTGTTTTTCTCTTTCATCTTCTATCTTTGTCCGCATCTTCAGACATAACTTGGTGCAAACTTCTGCCAAAATGTGGTACTTCCACCAAAATCTTGACCTGAGGCTGCCATTTTGGCAGACGTTCACCACAGGTTATATCTGAGAAGTTGTGGAAGAAGATAGAAGATAAAAGGTAAAAGAGAGACGATAAAAGAGAGAAGATTAAGAACAAGAAGATGCGCCAGAAGCTAAAGTGGTAGGTAGAAGCAGAAATGGTCAGCAGAGAAAGTAGGGAAACATTTAGAGAGAGACTGAACAAGGGTGAGAGTGTGATAGAGTGAGTTAGAGTAAATGAGAGTGAATGTGGGCACTGGGCAACAGATTTAGGCAGAGAATGTAATTTGTTGCCCGAATGGATGGCCCGTTTCCACACGTCTAATATCTAGTGTGCATTCACAAAAGATGTTCAAGGCTCAAGAATCATGTCATACATTAACGTCCTGTTGAAGTTTATGATTAAGAAACAATGTAAAATTGATCTTGTGATGATTACCCATATTACCCATTTTGCACATGTAAACAAAAGGAATAAAAACTTGCATGCAATGTTTAACATTTGGTTTGCTGTGACCTCCCATGTACAGCAAGGAGCACAAAAATTGTTCATGCAGCCTTATGTGTGTGTTTTATGCACCCCACGACCCTGTTACCTGACTACTACTTCTGTTTTGTCTTACAATACAATACGTAGAATGCTTCACATTTTATTAAAATATTTCATCTCAAAATGCCATGCTATATCCATTATACAAAATAATTCACACCAGCTACTGTTAGTTAATGTGTCATTAAATATTTACACCATTCAAGACAAGAAAATAGAATTCCAGAAGGGGAATATTAAGTTATTAGTATCCAGAACAAATACTGTCAAATTAGTTTGTTTTATGTGTTACGCTTTCAAAATTAGCGGCATGAAGAGATGTTGTAGAAAGGTTGACAGGTCTCACAGGGTGATATGACAGGTCTCATGGGAATAATGCAAACAAGTATTTCTAAGCAGAAACCAATGTTTATTTCTGTCTGGAGTTTGTATACTGCAAAACCTACAACATCAATTTAAATATGGCACCATTCACCAGATTTATGTAGAAGCCCAATAATACGTCGTCATGGATTCAAACGAGAACAAGTTCCAAATATTTTAGTATTTCTAATTAAATTAATAGTAGCTTCATAAGTGGTCTGTTTGTACAATGCTTGTAACAGCATGGAGCGTTTCCTACTTCCAAATATATCCTGGCTAGAATTCATATAGATAACTTGCATTTGTTTAAGTACAAAACCTTCGCATATGAATAACAGCCCTACATTCATTTATTTGGGAATTATATTCAGTTTAGATTTCAATTTGTGTACAAGTAGTCAATATGACCTAAAGGACCTATTGGAAGATGTTCTACAGAAATATAACAAGACTCTTTCACCTACCTTTCCTTTGGTGTTCCAATTCCATGTTTTCCTAGTAAATGTGTGTTTAAATGCTTCTTCATAACAAATGCCATCCTAAAAAAAAAAATTTTCAAGGGATCAAATACGTGGATTTGATGGAAGGAAAATACATTTGAACCCGCCTTTGTCTCACCTGCTGCCTATCTCAAGCACCTTCACCCCTACATTCTATTAGGACCTTGGCATCAGAAGACAAAAGTATAACTGGCTGTTGAACATATCAAGTTTTCAGAATGCTGTGTTAAACACATTTACTTAGATGGCCCCTGCATTATATAGAACATTTAAATATCAGTTTGTCAAAATACAGAAAAGTGAATCAAACAGAAAATGCTGACAGTTCATAAAATGGCTTGATTATAAATACCACCAAAAAGTGGTATTTTAGAAGGTTTTAATATGCAGGTTAATGATTACATTTACAGCATTTTTGTGAACAGAAACAGTTTTTGTACTCTGTAATACATGTGACCTTCCAGGCCAGGCTACACAGACTTCTAAACAAAGTGTGAAATAAATGAATAAAAACCTGAAGTTGTTTTGGTAGAACGTGCATGTGGGATGCCTGATGTTTTTTGTCTTTTATAAATATAATCTGTTGCTTTCAGTTTAACAAAGGATAAGAAATGAGGTGAGAAATAGAGGTTTGTTTAGTAAAGAGTTTGGTTTCAGCTCCTTAAGATGACCGTACATTATGAAGGTCCAGCCTCATTGAGCTTCTGCTACAGGAAAAGTGTGATGGCCCTATATAATATATAGTTAAATCAGAAAGATTTATTTTCCAAGTTTCATCTCCCATTCAATTATTCATTTTTACAAGGTCAGCTTAGCCCCTTTTTACTGTAGACTCTTGCCAGCATAGGCACTTTATAATAAATAGTGACATGGGGGAGGCTCTTGACAGATAAGCATTTTGTAAACCCTTCATTGCACTAACGTAGTATATGACTGAAGCAATATGTGAGAGCTGTCACTATCAGATGATACAAGGGATATTTCCAGGCATCTCCTCCATGAAGGCAGGGATGTATTTAGGTGGGACGATACCCTAGCTCCAATAAGCAGATGACCATACTGTTGAGGCAATCACAGATCCCTCTTGTAAGCAGCCTATAGAGAGAGTACCAGGGAGCCTGGTTGACCAGTAGAGCAATCTGCCCCTGTTTTTGCAGTAGATGAGCTGGCACACCTCAGACCTTCCAACCCTAGGCTTAGGCGGGTACTTGCCACTACAAGAAGGATCAAGTTGGTCAATGCATGGGGATGAAAATATATGCCTCGCCAGGACTACTTCATCAAAAGTATCTCACATTACAGGACATTAATGGAAACTATGTTAAAGAATAGGCTTGTTGAACATCTAAAAGGTTAAAGGATCTTAACATATATAGCTGGGAAGAAAGATGTGACAGGGGGGATATGATAGAAACATTTAAATACGTAAAGGGAATCTACATGATAAAGGAAGAGAGTTTATTTAAAAGTATAACTACCACAACAAGAGGATATAGTTATAAATTAGAGGGGCAAAGGTTTAAACGTAATGTCAGAAAATATTGCATTAAGAATAGCCTTCCAGCAGGAGTGGTAGAGGTTGATACATTGAAGGAGTGTAATCATGCATGGGACAGGCATAAAGCTACCCTGGCTATAAAATGAGGCCAGTGACTAAGGAAAGTATTTACAAACTGGGGAGACTAGATGGGTAGAATGGTTCTTACCTGCCAACACATTGTGTGTTTCATAAAGTGACTAAAGGATGTTAAGGGATGAACTATGCCACCTGTAGAGCAAGCAAGTGATGAAACATTGCTAACAGAAAGAACAGGGGGAAGAGGCATTTATCCACTAGGTGATATAATTATTATTCATTTAGGAAGATTACAGACATAACAGGACTGCTTTTGCCAATTTAGGTATCCGGCAAAAAGCTCAAATGACTCACTACGTAAGCAAATGTTTCTGTTACAACTTTCAGTGTGAAAGGACTTGCAAACATTTTTGTTAATTATGTATTACAGCTGTCCTTCATAAACTTAATTACTAATTGCTGAAAGGCAATGGGATCCCATTTGCATATGTACACGAAAAGCATGAAATATGCAAAAATATGATTTTAATTAGCATGCAATGATATGAAGAGTTACTAATCAAAGTGGCACATTGGGAGATTTTTTTTACATTTAGCACTGAATTCATCTGGACAGATCTCGTAAAAAGGACACAGCAGCATTTTTAAAACTAGGAAGCTGGCATTGAAGAATTTCTTTCCAATATTAACTATATTTGTTTCTGGACTTGCTGTTTTGAATTATTTCTCTTGTTAAGAATTAATTGGCACTCTTTCACGCTAAGAAAATTAGTGATTGCTTATATGCTTTCATTGCATAAAGTTATTCAGTATATATAATATAGTATATATATTATATATATATATATTATATATATATATACATACAGGCCCGGACTGGCCATCGGGCATTGACGTAGGCCCCTACCTTAAAATAGGCCCAGTCAGTACCGGACTGACTGGGCCTATGCGGCCTCTATGGCCGCATTAACGCAGGGCATAAGGGGCACCTGCGACCGGGTCCGCCACTCTATTGCGGCCGCACAGGGCTTAAATTAAAACATTGGGGGTTTTTTTGTTTTGTTTTTTTACTTTATTTAACATCCTCCATGTTAAATGGAGGATGTTAAATAAAGTAAAAAAAAAAACTACAAAAAAGCCCTGTTTTAATTTAAACCCTGTGCGGCCGCACACCCCTAAGGCCGGCCCTGGTGGGGGCTCCCCCGGCCCCCTAGAGTGGCGGGCCCGGTCGCAGTCGCTGCTTACCTCGGCAACAAGGTAAGTAGGGTGAAGGAAGGGGGTGCAGTGAGAAGGGGTAGATGGGAGAGAGGGGATAGATAGTGAGAGGGGGTACATATTGAGAAGTGTGGAAGGGGGTACATAGTGATAAGGGAGAACATAATGAGAAGGGGCAGATAAGAAGGGGAGGGGTAGATGGGGAGAGGGGGTAGTGTGAATGCATACGAGAATGAATGAATAAATGTGTGGATGAATTGTGTGAATGCGTATGAGAATTAATGAATTCATGTGTGGATGAATTGCTTGAATGATTTGTGAGACTGCATTAATGAATATGTGTTAATGATTTGTGTGAATGAATGAGTAAGTGTTTGTGTCTATCATGAATGTTTAAGTGATTTGGGGAAATGCAAAGATGGTACATGAAGGGTGGGCTTTAACAATAAATAAATAAAAATGGGCTGCTCAGTCTTAAATGCCCGGGCCTATTTTTTGTCCCAGTCCGGGCCTGTATATATATCAAAACCCCAAACCCCCACAGAATAATGCATTTTTATGAAGTTATTGGTGTAATTGTCACATTCTGTAAAATGATTCTGCACAACTGCGTGTGCCCCCTCTCCTGGAGGACTGGCAGCCGCTGCCGTGGAGGGGGGCAAGACAGTGCCCTGTTGGGCATCCTCCTAGACTATGCTTCCATTTTATTTTCTGCTAACATTATTTGACACAGACATACATTCACATGTACACACACATATACTTTTTTATTCCAGTACAAATGGTAAAAATATGAATTTATTTATATTTATGCGTTACATCTGAATCTGTTTTCTTTTACATTTGCTTACATTATTTCACACACTAACATTTAATACTAGCACACAGTGTCTGGTATAGTGTGCCCCAAGGGCAGAATATGAACAACTGCACGTCCCTGGGCGTAGAATTTCTTCAGGATCTTCCCATGTGCAAACATTCACACTCACTCTAACACTCACTTACTCTCCCACCATGCTCTTACACATACACATACTATTTCCATCCACCACTAACTCTAGGCTCACCCCTGACGCTCAAACACCACACACTGACAGACACACTCGTGTTAACACCACACACACTCACACCCACTATTAGATATTTGTTTTGTCAGAACTTTCCAGTTAACAATTCTCTTACAGTTATAGTATATAAAATGATGTTTTATATGTTTCCCATAACTTCCCTCCTATCCCTGTTACTATCTGTATGGTATATAAAATGCCACAATATGAACATAAAAATAAAGTTACGCTGTAACTATCAATAGTAATACAAATCTTTGCATATTATAGAAAGTAAAAATAATATATACATACACACACCTTAATATTTTTTGTATGGCACAAACATGAATAGTAATAGAAATATTTGCACATTAAATACAGCAAAATTATATATGGTGTATAATATATATATCTTAATATCTTGTGTACGGCACAAACATGTTCTTTTATTTCCCCGTAATAAGATCACAGAGCCTCTTATACCCAAGGCTCCAATTTTATCATGGAGACTGTGTAATATTTTGCAATGTAAAATTGACTGAGATGGAAGCTATTTTGCATGGTACAGTGACCATGGCTAACAAATGAGAGTTTTGTGGGCTGAGTGTTAGTCCCCTGCCTCATCTGCCACCCCTAATGACGGCAGCCACCTGCTGTTTTATTGTCACAGCTGGAGTCAGTTCACACTCCTTGGTGCCGAGTTCTGCCCACGAGCGCCAAGCTCTCGGCTCGCCTCATTACTTTGATGAACTTTTTATGGTCAGCACCCATGAAGACCTCATCTAGGACTAGAGAGCCCAGACTGGCTGCAGGGAGTGTTTTTAGCAAGCATGTAGTGACACTGAGACCGTTACTGTCACTAACAGCGTCAGCGCAGAGCCCTCAACAGGTAAAAGACACTGAAATGCCAATGTGTGCTGCAGCGCTTCGCTTCCGTTCTCAAACACGAGGCGAAGGCTTTTTTTCCCCAACAAGAAATGAAGGACTCTCTGGAGCAAGAAAATAATCCAGTTCTAACCGAGTAACTAAATCACTCTCACCTGACACTGAAAGCCTTCATAAATACCAGGTTTTTTGGTGATCGTGTATTTAAATGGATCTTTCCTACAAAATGTATTTATGTTAAATAAACCATAGGGGGTTATTATATTGGCTATAGACTGATGACCCAAGTAAAAAAAAGGATCTCATTACAATAAACTGAATCGAAAGTCAGTTTTGGTTATTTTTTTATGAAATCCCCACTTCTGTTTCATACCTGAATGGAGATAACTATAAAAATTGACATTGATGTTTGCGTGCTACAAAAGCGTAGTATGTGAACACGTATATCGAGCAGGCGGGGAGATTTTAAGCTTCAGTCCGGCCACTGGTATGAATGCAATAGGTGTAAACAAATGTAATATAAACCTACATAATAACTAGATAAATAACACGGAGCCTTATTAATGTATTGTTGGTTAAAAAATGAATAATTTGTTTGCTTGTCTGGATCATGGTCTCTTCAATCTTAAACTTTACAGCTGCCAATAGCCGAAAGCATGCAGCCACAGAATTTAGCAGTTGCCACAGTAGAACAAGCAAGTCCCTGTATATTCAGTGCTCAGAACCGGCAGTATTAGCCCTGATCATCACTTTCAACTTTCCAGTCTGAATTCAAATGAACTTCTCAATTGACGCAGCCATTTAATATGCTAAAATGTGGAAATTAAACTATGAAGAGAAATGCATCCCTTCCTACAATCAAAGTATTTATCGGAGTGATCACGAAAACAGTCAGTGGTCATATTAACAACTAATCAAATTACAGCATCATCAATAAAGCTTTTCAGGCTAGTTATAAGCAAGTTCCCTGTGGAGAAAAAGCGATACAATATTTAAAAAATGGGACCCCTGCATACTCTGAATAAAAGGCTATCACATTAGAATTACTTAAGTTCTGCTTACTTGGTTGTTAAGCTATGTAGGGAACGCATGGATCATTAGGTTCATGAGTCCCCTAAAAACCAATAACCAACACTTTACATACACATATAGGTTTTGGGAATGACTGCAACAATTAAGAGTCTTAGCATTCTGCCCATGCCTTACACAAGCCTTACAGGAATCCACAACCCGTGATACAGGACTAAATTGCAATGGTTAACGTGGATTTATCCAGCTGCGATGGCCAAGGAGAAAAAAAAGGCTAACCTTTGTGAAACTGAACAAAACTGAAAGCTGCCAGATATCAGAGCAGATGGCTGTCATTAGTACTAAGAAGGGATATAATTCTGTCATATCATAACCACCTCTGCCTTCACAGGGCAATGCTATACTCTGAGGCAAAGCTGGACAAATCCCAGGAGACAGCTGAGATTTTACTGCTGGCACTTACATTGTTGTGGCATTTTACGTAGATCGCCCTGGATGCATCTGTTCGTGGCTCCTAACCTTTTTTTGCCAGGGTTCTATATTCCGCATAGATTTGTCCAGCGTTACCCGAAGGTATGCACAATTACATTTGCTTCCACTGTCAATACGTATCTGCAAGCTTTGTGAATGGGCCTTTCAGATTAACGAGTTGGAGACACCAACAAAGTGGGAAGAAAGGACACACTCTCCAAACCTCTACCACTAGGATCCCATGCTCTGTTCAATATTCTGCATAACATCAAGACGCCAAAAACTGATGGACACCATGCCACGGTAGCACTATTGCATAGGGAATCACTCGGAAATAGGAAAAAAGTATTTTTGCACCAGGAAGGATTCTGATGTTAAAAGATAAACTACTGATAATGTTAAAACATACCCATGGACATCATAAATATACAGTCATTAAATGCCACCAACATCAACATTATAATACTCTTCTTGTATGAGCCGCACTGCTCCTGACTGACCTGGAAAGAGACCTGGTTACGAGCTGTTCCTACTTAATGCCACATTTCTTTGATAAACATTTGATCTAAAACATAACTTATACTGTAAGGCAAAAAACACACTAAAAATTCTCCGAAATCCAGGACCTGCCATAGATTTCTTAGCAGGTTATGGCGCACGTAGCAAAAGAAAGCCTAAACGTGGGGCCTCCTTGTCCTGTAAATCCAGGATTTTTAAAGGAGCAAAATATAAAAAGTGGGGTTCTTGATCAGGAAACTTAGATATATGAATTAACAGAGTGTTATTATGCCAGCTATAGTCAGGAATCTTCTTCTCACTTATACTTTATTATATCTGGAAACAGAAATAACATTTCTCAGACCTTTGGTACAGGTTTTAAAGTAACATGCACTGCCTTTCTCTAAGTGTTACTTAAAGGGTTAATGATTAGTGCTTACTTACATAACAAATTCAATCAAAGCCTTCTGATAGAACTGTATAATTTATACTGTGCATGCTTTTGCCTTTAGTTATATGGGATATAAAGGTCAATTATATGAAGTAACTGTATAGTAATTGGTTATTGTACATAATACAGGAGAGTGTAGGTTTTTGTGTAATATGAAGAGAGACGCAAAGACAGATGGATGTCAAATGTTCAACAGACATGGAAATACATAGAAACATAGCATTTGACAGCAGATAAGAACCATCTAGTCTGCCCATTTTTCCCGATGTAAAGACTCGGGCCTTCATCAGTCCTTGGTCTTCCCTGTGACTTGGGGTAGTTTTTATCTATCGCGTACATGTTTAAATTAACCTATACCACTTCCGATAGGACGCTGTTCCATTCATCTACCACCCTCTCAGTAATGTGAATACCTTAACAATGAACTCTTGATATGAAAGCATCTGTACTTGGACCCATTCTTTTTAATATTTTTATTAGTGATATTGCAGAAGGTCTTGATGGAAAGGTATGTCTTTTTGCTGCAACAGAGTTGATGTTCCTGGAGGGATAAGCCACATGGCAAACGATCTAGGTAAACTGGAAAAATGGTCAGAGCTGTGGCAACTGGCATTTAATGTGGATAAAGGCAAAGTAATGCATCTAGGGCATAAAGTATATGATACTGTCCTAACCTCAACGTGTGAGGAAAGGGATTTAGGGGTAATTATTTCTGAGGATTTAAAGGTAGGCAGACAATGCAGTAGAGCAGCAGGTAATGCAAGCAGAATGCTTGGTTGTATAGGGAGAGGTATTAGAGTAGAAAGAGGGAAGAGCTCATGCCGTTGTACAGATCACTGGTGAGTCCTCACGTGGAGTATTGTGTACAGTACTGGAGACCGGATCTCCAGAAGGATATAGATATGTTGGAGAAAGTTCAGAGAAGGGCTACTAAAATGGTTTATGGATTACAGGATAAACCTTACCAGGACAGGTTAAAGTATCTTAACCTATATAGCCTGGAAGGAAGACGTGACAGGGGGGATATGATAGAAACATTTAAATACTTAAAGGGAATCAAAATATAAAGGAAGATAGTTTATTTAAAAGGAGAGATATTACCACAAGAGGACACGGTCTTAAGCTAGAGGGGCAAAGTTTTAATAGTAACATTAGGAAATATTACTTTACAGAAAGGGTAGTGGGTGCATGGAATAGCCTTCCAGCAGAAGTGGTAGATATTAATACAGTGAAGACATTTAAGCAAGCATGGGATAGGCATAAGGATAAGCTAGATATAGGATAAGACCAGGGACTAAGGAAAGTATTCAAAGGTTGGATAGACTGGATGGGCCGAATCGTTCTTATCTACCACCCAATAGTCACGCACTAACTAGGGCTATTGGAGAAAATAATGTACACACAATAGCATAGTTGTCATTGTTCTGATGAAAAGATGGCAACTATATGTACAAGCTCCATGGTGGAATGGAGGTCTTGCACTACTGCGTATGTTGCTTATATAGTTGTAGCACTACTAAAGGTATACGTCCACACACAATCAGCCTTCAGCATAAAGTTCTGGCCACCTTCTTTTTGTGGTGTCTTCCTTGCAAATGCATTGATGGATTCTGCAGAATCCCACAATATACAATTGCCCCATTCCCTTACCCCCCAGCTATAACAGGATCTTCTGTCTTCCTGCAGACATCACTGAAATGCTTGATTACTAGTGCAAAAGCCAATTTTTTATCTTAACATTAAAGTCATCTCTTTTTCACATTTGCCCTTATTTACATACATCATTAAGAGTAATAAATATGCTATTAATAACATTTTTCATTTACATTCAGCTATCATCAAATAACATTTTGATTCTCATATGCCTTTAGGCTATGGGAATTCTTAAAAAAGAACTATATTTGATATTTGCCAGCTGATCAAGCTTCACAAATTTATGCAATGCTACCCACCATTAAACATTTAGTTTAATTTATATATTTAGGGAAAAAAATCTACTGAAATAATTATGTGACAATTTTTTTGGGGGTGCACCATAATAATTTCTTGAAGATGACATTTTGTTTCCTCCCAGCAAAACCAGCCTTTTCCTCCAGCTTGACACAGTTTCTCATATTCCACTTTGAAGCTGTCAGAAAATGGCAGGAATCAAAATATTGATACTTAAAGTTGAAATGAGACGACAGCTTGAACTAGCTTTCAGCTATTGCTGTGGAGAAACATAAATTAAAGAACTCTGTAGAAGTATTTCAGAGACTGAGAACTGCATGTCAACCGTTCTACATGGTGGGCACAAGAGATGTCTTTTTTAAAAGTTTTTGCTCAGTTTTAAATTTTATTACAGTGCCTGCCAACTCTCCCAAAGAAGTCAAAGTAACATATTAAAAAAAAAAATCAAAAAAAAATCAAGTACTCAACCCAGCCCAGTAGGGGAAAAACATTGACAGTAATGAAACCAGTTTGCCCATACTTTCACAGTAAGCATTATATATATATATACATACATACACACACACACACACATACACACACACACCTGACCTGTACACACACATATAAATTTGTCAGCAGATTAGAAAAAAATTGTAATGAATGGAATGTATGAAACTAAGATGTGTTATTAGCGGTATAGAGCAAAAAAATGGTTTTATATCTGTACCCATTACATACATGCCTGACTTTCTTTATGGACAATCAGGTCTTCGCATGGGTTTAAATAACATACAAAGCAGATTATATAATGGTATTATGACTATGGTATAAGGAGGTAAAGTACATTGTATGCTATGTTGATATTAACACACATAGAATCTAGAATAGCCAGGAATTCAAGGATTCCAAAAATGGAACACTAGTTTTACAGATGCTGGAAGCCATTGATTAAACTATGAGCCAATGATCTGGTACTAGATATTCAGTCTAGGTTTCATGGGCCAGAACCTCTTATGTGTAGACATAATTCAGTCATGGACAATAACAGGTAAAACCAAGTCCTCACAAGCATTGTCTGTGTAGGCAGTACCTTCCACCAAATGCAAAATCCTGCCATTAACAAAAACACACAAGCCAAAGTTTTTCTCAAGCACCTCCTCACCAAAACCTGATCCGGTTAAAGAACACCAGGCAGGTATGAATTTGTGGTTTAAAGATAATCCTGAAACGATTAGATGGTTTATTAACTAGCTGCATGTTCAACTTCGCCAGGTGTTATGAAGAGTCAAACCCAGGGAGTTTGTTCTGCAAGGAGAGCTTAATCAGTACGTTTACTAAAACCAGGTAATTTTACCTCTCGCCTAAACATGGCCACACATCACAATCTTATTTTTGTGTTAAGAGGGAGCGTGGATATGGTAAAAAGGATCTGCTTTGCAGGACATCCAATTAGTCAATATCCATTAGTGTTAAGTCTTCAGATGCTTAATTGCTTAATCAAATGAGGGACAAATGTAATCCTGTTCTACACAATTTTGACTATCATTATCACTGCAATTATCTGTGTATTTCACTTGCAATAAATTGAAGCGTTTTGCACAAAATCTCACGTGACAAGCAAAATGTAGACATCATTAGGGGTGGAAATGGCTTTACAGATAATGTTAGACACTCAAGCCCAGGACATAGTAAACACGGAGGATGAAGAGAATTATGTTGTGTGCCCTAGACACTATCTACACCTTTGGTATTCACACACAATAATCTATTAAAAGGGATGTTATGCGACTTTGTGCCGAGTGTAGTAGCACGACTATGCCATTTCTTCAATCAGTACAATTACAGATTAAAAGAACTGATATGAAAAAAACCTTTGAAAAGGGAGGGAGGACAAGGAGGGTGAAAATTATAAATAAACAAGCTTCCTCTTGCAGTTATGCAGGGTGAATACGTGACTATCTTTTAGACTTCAAATTTATTCAAATTTCGATTTTTAGGAAATTTGCCTATTTCATCAATTCCTACAAACCTCCAAAAACAAAGAAAGACCAAAAACGAGGCAAAGAGCTCTATTTTTTAAAAAACCTTTTTTTGGTTCTTTCACTCTCACTCTATCTGAATGTCTCTACCTTCTCCGCCTGCTTCTCTGTGGACTTGGCCTCCTGGTGAACTTCAACAAAGTGGCGCAGAGTTCCGGGCACAAAGTTTGGTCCAAAAACAAAACAAAAAATTCATCCAAAATGTTTTTTGGTCTGTTTCCACATGTCTACCATCTATCCATTCAGCTTACAAGGTGAATCCAATCAAATGATTTTTTTATCTTTAAATGTATTATCTGCAGAGCTATAAGAGGAGATGAGGACTCTGCCTTTAAGCTTTCAGTCTAGTCTTACAGCATTTTAATAAAACTTTCCCCATCAAGAAAAATATGTATGTACAGTTAGGCCCATGAATATTTAGAAAGTGACACAAATTTCATAATTTTATTTCTGTGAGTCACCACAATGGATGCAATGTGAAGCAATCAATGTGTGACCAAAGTGCAGATTTTCAGCTGTCATTTGAGGTTTTTTTAAATCCAAACTGGGTGAGTGGTTAAGTAATTACAGCAATTTTTATATATAGCCCCCATTTTCAGGGTCTCGAAAGTAATTGGACAAGTGATCGAAAAGCTGTGTCATGGCCAGATGTGGGCTGTTCCCTCATTTAACAATTAAGCAATTAAAGGTTCTAGAGTTGATTTCAAATGTGAAATTTAAATTTTGGAAGCTGTAGCTGAGAACTCTCAATATGAGGTCCAAAAGGCTGTCAATGGAAGTAAAGTAAGCCATCATTAGACTGAGAAAATCAATAAACCCATTTGAGAGATAGCAAATTTAGAGTGGCTAAATCTACAGTTTGATACACTCTGAAGACATCTGTAGGAGATCACCACAGAATTTGGCATGTTAAGGACACTCTCCAGGAAGTAGTCATGTCATTATCAAAGCTTATACTCAAGACAAGACTTCATTAAAGTAAGTACAGAGTGTTTACCGCAAGGTGCAAGCAACTGGTAAGCCGCAAGAATATGAAGACATGTTAGACTTTGCCAGCAAAGACAAAAAATGTCTGCTCAGTTCTGGAACAATATTCTTTGTACAGATGAAACCAAGATCAATCTACACCAGAACGATGGGAAGTGAAGACTATGGACAAGGGAAGGAATGGCTCATAATCTGAAGCATACCACATCATCTGGAGGTGGTGTAATGGCATGGATATGTATGGCTGCCAATGGAACTGGGTCATTAGTGTTTATTTATGATATGACTGCTAATAGAAGCAGCAGGATAAATTCTGACGTGTATAGGGCTTTACCGTCAGCTAAGATTCAGCCAAATGATGAAAAACTGGTAGGATGGCGCTTCACAATACAGATGGACAATGACCTAAACATATTTCAAAAGCAGCCACAGTGCTTTTCAAGGCAAATAAGTGGAATATTCTTCAATGGCAGAGTAAGTCATCTGACCTCAACCCAACTGAACATGCATTTCACTTGCTAAAGACAAAACTAAAGGCAGAAAGAAGCACACAAAATATGTTACTTCAGACAGCAGCATTAAAGGCTTGGTAGAAGAATCACTAGGGAGGAAACCCAGTATGTCGTGATGTACATGGGTTCCAGTTTTCAGGCAGTCAGTCCGTGAAAAATATTTTGAACTAAGTATTAAGAATAAGCATTTGGTTTGTGATTAAATTGGTTTGTCCAATTACTTTTGAGCCCCTGAAAATGTGGACTATGTCTAAAAAATGCTGAAATTCCTAAAGCAATCACCTTCATTAGATGTAATTAGACCCTCAAATGAGCTGAAAGTCTGCACTTCAATCACATCTTTATTGCCTCATTTATATACGCATGTAAATGTTCCGTAATAAAAAAACATGGCGGACATCACTAGTCAGATTAGACCCAGTTGGGTGCCCACTTCCTTGGTTGGCCCCTTTATGACCTGGAAGATCCGCTTCAACACAGGGGCCCTATCTTCACCCAAAGAAAAGGTCACTGCCCAAGAGGAGTAGTGCTAAGCTCTCAAAACCAGAGCTGCCAAGATAAGAGGTCCCATGTATAGTTACACTTTTGCTTTGAGCTACAACATATGCAGACAAAACACCACAGAACCGACCCGTTACCAGATTTTTGTTTAGTGCTATTATCAAAGCTGAGTGAAATTTCAAGTCTTCAAGCTCAAGCAGCAGATCACATACAGTACCAGCTTTGCTCATTATCTTGCTTTAACAAAACTCTGCTAGAACAAATAAATCAAGCATTCCTTCAGCACGGCCAAATATATAAATTACAGGCATGTGCGCTGGCAGTCCTGGTATTTTAAAGCGCTTGTGCAAGCTTGTTGTGGACTGTCATTAGTACACTCTCTGCTTTAAGTAAAGGATCAGAAAAATTAAGGAACCTTTTCATAGTTGCATATCTTTAGAAGAAGCAATTGTTGGAGAACGTAACATTCATTACTAATTAGGTGCCTCTGCCCTATTCAACAGTGGTCGCGAGAACTAGACATATTATAATGAGGGTTTTTCCTGAAGAGGGACAATTTTATTACTAACTATCATTTCACTGGAGGTTAGGTTAACGCAGCATTTTTTTTTCTTTCCCTTGTTGGCGAATATATATTATATGTGTTTTATTAATGAAATGAGATCAAAAATGCAATATGAAAAAAAGACAAAATCAAAAGACAAAATATGTTAATAACAAAATTCATAGTCGTCCTGTAGTTAATTCTGTTTAGAGTTTTGCACAAACTTTTGCCAAAATCTTGAAAACAGAATGAAAAACACATCATTGTCTTCACCTAAAATATCACTAAGAATAAAGTATGAATGTGGAGGAGAGTTGCCATTTCAAATCGCGGACTTCATCATGCATTATGAAAGGTCCAACTCCAGTGAGGTTCTCCTGCAAGAAGAGCTGAGCTGAACCTGTCTAATACATCGTTTGTTCAGTAAGAAGACTTTAATGAGCTCTCCCTAATTTCTCCCTTTATAATGCCTAGCAAGGTCAGGAAACTAATAAAGCAAATATCCTGCCCTAGTTAATTAATCACTTGTGTAGTATATACGGCATTCTTAAAGAACCATGGATTGACGATAATGTGACCATCTAACCCCACCATTCTAAAGGATAATTTTAGTTGTTTTGGGCCTGAAATTCACTGAATTATGGAAAATGGAAAATGTACAAATGGGGTGACCATTTAATGATTGACCAGCTGAGTTAAACTTGACCCTACTGATAACGCTCAGCCACACTAAATAAAGCTGCTGTATCGTCTCTGGCATGTATGGTTCCCAGGGTTATTAAGTGCCCTCTGTTTCGGTGAGCAGGACTGAGGCAATAATTGCAAGATTGTTAAAATTATAATGCTAATTTCACAATATTTGTTTGTTTAGCCTTCCACAGCAGGTTTACTTCAAGTTAGTTTCTACTTTTGTAATTCTAACCTCAAACATAAAAAATTTCTTCTATTTCTATTACACATATTTCCTTTCTTGTGCTGCATTACATTTTGAAATTCTGAGTAGCTAATTACTACAGAGTGTAAAGCTAATCACTTTTTTTAGGTGGAGAATTATAGTAAAATTTGCAGTGGCCCTTCAAGAGTTTAGAATCTGCAGATTACCACAATTCAGAACTTTTAGCTTGAATGATGCACCAGGGCAGTTGGCTAAATGAGCGAAAGTGTAGAATGTATCAAAATTATTAAAATTTCAATACCAATAAATCAATCGAATAAGTAAAGTACAGAAAAAAAAGTCAAGATTTTAAAGATAACCAACAATATTGGGAGTTCCTTTTGACCAAGGTCACTGCATGCAGAGCTAATAAAGGTTCCTCCTTTCTTCCATCATAAAGATGGAAGAACGTTCTAATTTTGAGTAGTTACCCTGTTTGAGGTTTGGAAGCTTCTTAGCTTTCCTTCTTTAGTGTTAGCCTATATGCCACCTTCCTCAACGAGCTGTTGAATCTGGTATATAAGTGATGGCAATAACATAGCAACATAACAACAATAACAGGACATGCCTATTGTTTTTTCTTTTTAAATGTATAGTACAATGTCACAAACAACCCCCACCCTAAAGAAGAACCAACAGTAAAAGAATTTGTAAACACTTTAAAATGCATTCTATACTTTTTTGGGACAAAAGCATAGTTGCATTTCTAGGGGGCATAAAGTATATCTGGGGGGCAGAGTGACATATCAGAGGAGCACAGGGGAATATCTATAAGTAAGGTGCATTATGAATTAAGGGGGGGACCTTAAAATGGCTATTGGTTTTCCAAATTTCTGCATAATACATACCAAAAATGTTAAACTACATGTATAACTGTTTATTATGTAAAATACTGTTTTACCATTCCACTGTGTATTTTTTCCTTAAAAAATATTTTTTTCTTTAAAATAGCACTAAACTTTTAGGGTGCGGCGTATATTCGAGCCAATACGGTACCCCCTGTGTGGCTAAATGCTGACCAAGGAGCTGGGGGCAGGATGATAGTGTAGATGTCTAGAATGGGATACAGAAATGTTCAATGCATCGCAACAGAAACAACACAGCCTGTGGTTGAACAACACGTTTTTATTATTAAAATTAAAAGAAAATATGACTTAGAACACAGTTTCTGAACGCAGAAATGGATAAAGACAGCTGATTGAAAATAGATCATAATATGAATTAAACAGGAATGTTGATTGTCTGGTTTTATACTTGAAATTATGTGAAATCTCCCATTGCAGGCTTTTGAGTAGAATAGTAATTAATATGGTGGAACCTAAGCAATTTTTACTTTATATAAAAGCAACCAGACAGAGAGATCTGCCGTTGGATGCCAGCTCCATGGGAAGAAGCTGATATTTCTAAGCATAAAAAAGCATGTAAATTAAGGTGAATGAAACATGCTTTCAGCTAGCCGGATAATATGGTAGCTATTCATCACCTCGAGTAATAAAACACTAGGTCTTGTCCTTAGCATATTCTAATGAAGCCTATCATGCAAATGAGAGTGACCTTTTCTGTGCATTCTGCAAGTTCACATTTATGAGAGGAGTATATATAGTTTGCCAATACAAACTAGCCAAAGACTGCGTAATTACTATAATCAATTAGTAGTTAGTGACGCTCTGCTCATTTGGAGCTAATGTCATCCAAGCTTTTTTTTTTCTTCTTCTTTCTTTGGAGAAAATCACCTTTGACAAACTTGTATTTTTTGTTTTGTAATGAGAAGGGGCAAAAATATGCCAAGTCAGACTTTCTTAAATAGATAAGGAACCCTCGATCTGTTAAGGATATAGGACAGGAATAAAACTAAATTTTAAAAAAACACAAAAGTTTATTGAAAAGGAAATAAAGTTGCATATCCTTAGAATGATATTGAACTTTTCTGCTTATGAGGCATTAATTTTAAATATTTAAATGAAGGATGCTCTCCCATAAGGCGGTTCAGGACACGAGGAGACGTGTTGGTGGAACCCAAGCTTTCTTTTTCACTGCATGAGTAAACAGGCCATACCCTCAGCGCGCCAACAGTCTATTTTGTAGACAGTTATGGATAGGAAACATTACTGGAGCTGGTAATTAAAGTAAAAACTAATACTGTCTCAGAGATGGGGAATTTTGTGCAGAAAGATCATTTATCACAGCATACAGTTCGTACTATAGAAATGAATTATCTTCTTAGTTAGCGAGGATCCATTCTTTCCTGCTAAATGCACTAAAACCACACAATCAGGGCCAATTGATGATGTTTCTGCTTTTTATTCATAGAGCGGAAAATAGTTGAGGCTGGCAAAAAATGGCTTTGCATTATGAGATATTAAAAGAACTCCAAAGACGAAAAATGACTGCAACTCGAGAAATAAACGAGTGCTTCTTTGTTACATATATTTTTAACTTCAACAAAGTAAACACTTTAAAAACATGGAGGTGCCAAATAATATTTTTATTTTTAGGCAGATGAAGCACTAATCTCACAGATTAATAGAATAAATTCATACAGAACATGGTTCGGTGCAAGAATGGCCCATATATTAGTGAACTACAGAAAACTTCTCTTTTTATACATAATGTTTGTAAAGTTAGTGAAATCAAATGGGACAATAGAACATAAGAAGCTTCAGTGCAGCTATCATGAAAATGAGGTGAGACGTACTACATAGAGGACATTTCTACTGTATCGCATGAATGCTGCCCACATAGAAAATGTCTACTGTCACAGGTTTATATTACCAGATTCTCTGTGATTAATGCAATACAGTATATTAGATTTAGTGTACTCACACTTTAATTTACAATGTTATAAGCATAGTTTATACATTACCATTCAAAAGGGGTCACGTAGAAATGTCCTGTTTTTTTTTTAAGGAAAACAAAATTTTGTCCATTAAAATAACAGGAAATGGATCAGAAATGGAGTTCAGACGTTGTTAATCTTGTAAATGACTATTGTAGCCATTTTTAATGGAGTATCTTCATAGATGTTCAGAGGCCCTTTATCAGCAGCCATCATTCCTGTGTTCCAATGGAACATTGCATTCGCTAAAACAAGTTTAAGTTTAAAAGGCTAATTGATCATTAGAAATTATGTTACACGGCTACAGATATCCTTGTCTTCCATGAAAACAGGGACCTCAAACCTTTTGAATGGTATTGTTTCCTATATTAAAGTTAGCTACAGATACATAAGTGAAAAGGTTAACTACACTTTGTTTTAACATACAAAAAAAGCTGATTGTATTCATACATACTAACTGTCCGTGTCACATTTAAGGTCCTGAAGTTTATATATGATGACAATGGGAATAGAAGCTATGGCATTATAATACCAGTATGTTGTTAATGAGCAGATGTTATCCATAATGGGGGGGTACACCTCTGTACACCTATAAAGAAATTCCATTAAAAATCCTGTTTCCAGCTACAATAAACACTAACAACATCTACACTGTATTTCTCATCCAGTTCATGTTATTTTAATGGACAAAATTTGCTTTTCTTTGAAAAACAAGGAAATTTCTATGTGACCCCAAACTTTTGAACGGTAGCGTACATAGATATCCTTGTGACAAGGATTTGCCTTCGCAAAAACTAAAGTCTTTACTTGAAAGACAAATAAAACACACAAAATCTCTCTTTTTTTCCCCTCAAATATAAGTTGCTATGGTTGCGGCGTGGGACGTGGGATAAAAAAAAGAGCAATCAAGTAGCAATAAGTGGAGTGACACTGAAGATTTATTGGTTTACTTCTGCTTACTGCTGAAACAAGTCACCTCACATAGTGTCAGACACGTACAGGTTGTCGATACTGACACAGAGCCCAAACAGCAGAAAGATAGCTCTTTCATTCTTGTCAGCCTGTGCTCTGATCCATCTGTGACAGTTACTGAGTGTTACTGAGAGGAGACAACAGACACAGGGGGAAAAAAAAGAATGAGTAAACGAGAGCAACATGAAGAACCGCAGCATTCAAACTGCCTGGGGCCTCTCACAGATAACTGAAAAAGGAACGCTGAACAAGGCCTTACGGAGACGTTGCCAGACTCGCAGACAAAAAAAAAAGGCTAACATGTAATGCTTCAGAAAACAGAAGACTAACTGATCAACACAGCACTGAGTCGGGAAGATGCCTTTATGATAAGCGTTTGCGACAAGTTGTGACCAAAGTGCTGTTACAACACTAATTGTCCATGAAAGCTGACCTGCAGCAAACCAGCAGAGTTCAGTTTCGATAGGCCTGGCTCAAGAGTACGAATGTGATTACACATGACACAAGACATCCACGCATCAAAAATCTTTGGAAATGTCTGACATGACTTTGCACATGGGGAAAAATAGAAACCTTCACATCTCTTTTTGGTCTTTTTTTTTTTTTGATACAGATGGAAGAAGCTACACACGTGTGAACAACGTGAAACAATTGTGTTGAATCTAAGGGACTTTTCTTGAAGCCTAATCTGAACTGTGCTACAAATAGTAAATGAAGTTCCAGGTTAAAACATGGTTGGCATTTAACAAGACATTTCTAGAGGACCTGCAACAGGTGCCTGGACCACTCCTCTGACATGTAATCACCTACTTCTAGAAATCTTGAGTTAACTATTAATATGTTAAATTATTGAATTTAGGGATAGGGGTAATGTAGTAATCAAAGATGAGTTGAACATGCGTACTACCTCAGATCAGAGTTTTTTTTAAAAAAAAGGTAAAATTGTCCACATTTGACCAAAATATCTCCAAATGAAAATACACAGAACAACAGTGTAAAGCATGGGTGCCCAACTCCATACTCGAGGGCCACAGGCCAAGATTATTGGATATCCCAGCTTGATCACAGGCATCTTAGTGAAAAATGAATTAAACTACTTGTATTTAGACAAAGATACGCAGAATTCCAGCCTTCAAAGACTGGAGTTGTTCAATTCTAGTGTAAAGGCTGCTGTTCCTTTTAAAATGAGACGGAGAAATTCTTACATTGCTATATTTTAATGAAGTAAACAAAAAACACAGCCGCGTTAGGTTGGCTTAAAATTAATTAGAATGAAGCAACTTGCAAATGGAGCACGATGACAAAATACTTCAGCGTGAATCATGCAGGGCTCCAACACTTAGTGTCAGTGAGATCTGAAAAGCTTTCAAGCACAAAACAATGATATGAAAGAATAGCAAACATGAGATATAACTTCTTTATGGAACATAATTATTTTTGATGATATAATCCAAACTGATGTCTCTTTGAGTAGGACTTGAATCTGTGCAGGCTGCAAAATTGAAATGTTGGAAATGCAGTATAATTCTTCAAAATGGAGGATTATCTAAGGAGGTATTTCTCAAATCAGTAATCGGTATGGTTTGATGCTCCCTTGTGGCCCCCAAGTTACTCTTATTATGGGAGATCATGAGTATATCTGGGAACCTTTCGGGTTTGTTCCAGAGTCTCCGAGTGAAGCGATCTCCTCTTTCGCAGGTGCGAGGAGCTGTGTTTACTTCCTGCCCAATTCACCTAGGGCAGGAGGCTAGTCTACCCCTCACACAGCTAGCCCCACTCATGAACCCACTCCCACAGAAGAGTGAGTATCCTATCCTGAAAGTTCAGACGCTGACAGCTATATTAAAAAATATTGTTGTTTTCTGTTTTAAGACACATTTTTCACATAATACAATGTTTCTGCACAGCTGCATATTTGTCATGTTTGTGATCTAGTTCCGTTATCCAGCTCAAACTATTAAACACGCACACAGTGCCTCATGGTAAACAGGAGAATGTCTCACTTCACTACTGACTAACCAATGCCTATAGAAGAAAGGATTCCATTAGCGTTGCCATAAAAAGCTCAGTGTAGGAGTTAGGACAGATAACATGATACAACTGGCACAAAGGTCTCAATAAAATGATATATAAAGTCCATGCTGTATAGTACAGCTACACATACAATGTAATTTAATGTATTTAAGGTGGGAAGCTTTCTGTCCCGAGCAGGGATGAGCAACATGGCTTCAATGGACTAACCCCTGCAAAATAAAGCCTTTTAATTATGAGAGTTGCCGACCATAGCAGGTCACCAGGAGGACTATAATAAGAAGTATTTCAGACTGAAAACGAGGGTTAAGTCAAATAACTTATCACCAATATATCACTGCTTAGTTAATCTCTACCACTTAGTCTATGACCTCTTCAGAGATGCTATAAATAATTGAGTTATATGGTCTATCAGGATCTACCACAGGCAACTAGAGGGAAAAACATCTGGCACATACATTAGCCCGTAAAGGAACTATAAAAAAAAATTCACAGCAGTTTTCCAAATTGTTCCAAACATCTTGTAACAAACACCTATTTTATTCTTATTATATACAGTCATCAGTGCTCCACAAAGAAAGAGATATACTCTGAGAGCAGACTAACACCACCAACCTCAGCGAGTATCCACTTTCCCTCAAACATTGATCTAAGGGACCACCAGAGTTGTGAGAACATCTTCTCTGCTTGTACAGCTAAGGCAGTGGTTTCTGTGATATGCTGATAAATGTAATGAGATTTGACTGCATTGTTGATTCTTGGATCTGCAGCCCTAACTTTTATTGTGGTACAGAAAGAAAAACAAGTGATTTAAAATGTGTGATAATACGGACACAACACAGCTTATGAAGCTTATGCAGAAAGATGTGGGGAACGCGCACACCTGCCCTGTCAGAAATGTTTACGACCTCGACTACAAGATGCAATGCAACAAGCAAAATGCAGTGTAATTTACTGCTCGCCAACAATGTAGCCGAAGCCAAATACAACACAACTGTGTTACATTTTTGTTGACCATACTTAACGCTATTTAGGTTCAAAATACTAAAGTAATACATTATATATTACTGTAAAATAGCTCAGTGTTCCAGTGAACAGATTGGTGCTGTTTATATTCGGCTTTCTATGTGATATTAAAGATTTAACTTATCAAAATCTTCCATTCCCGGTGATGTGGGGGAATGTGGGGGAATAAGGGGCATATGCTGTTTTTTTTGTTTCTTCCAACCCTACCAATGAAGAATGCATTTTAAAGTATTTTTATAGTAACCAACAGTCCAGATGAAGTCAGGACAGCAGGACTTTTGTTGGGGATCCCAACCAGTGCGACAAATTTTAGGAGCAATTTCAACTACACATCTGAAATAAACAAAGATATGACACCTCGACAAGAACTTGATGAAATCATAAAGCCACTCACATAATATCTGCACAGCCATGTTGCAATATAACAACATGTGACACAATTAATGTACAAATCCAAATATCAAATTAAACTCTTCTGTATCATATTTAGGGTATTGCTACATTACTTACAACCATTTTTTATTGAGGTCATATTGAAATTGTCTGATCAATAGTAACACAACTGTGGTTTAAAAGATTACTACCCATTAACAGAATAAAAAGCCGTGATTCAGTTAAGTGACTTTTTTGTTAATTAAATCAAACTTTAAAAAATACACTTTATATATTGAAATAACATTAATATTTAAACTAAGAAAAGAAAAGAAATGACCCCTCAGAGACATATTAAGGTATTGCAGAACTTTTCCATTTCTCATTTATTGCCATTTGCAGAAACAGTTCATTCATTCTTTCTTTTGTTGTTGACTATCGTAATTTATACTTTTTTAGCTACAAATGTCTGACTTTTAATTCTTACGTTTAGTATAGGTTGGGACGTGATACTGCAATTACCCTCAATAGTTCCTCCTACACATGATATTATCACACCACAATACTCTATTGCTCCTATTCCATTCATTCAAAACACAGGGTAAATGTTCAGTGTGATTTCGTTTTTAAAAACATGAGGGCATCAGGCTCGAAAAAATGGTGGTGATTTAGAGAACAATGGAAATGTTACAATGGATATATTATGGGTCACTATGAGCAGACGTGGGAACGCTCCAGGTTTGACCCGGAGATCTCCAGGGGAAGCATAGCTTGACTAAGAGCATATATCCCCATTTAATAATTGTCGTAGAAGAACATGCTATTTTGAAGATTAAGGACATCTCAATATCATACAAGTTTTTGGAAAACTACAGTAGTGTCAGACACTAATAGGTCTAATAATAATAATAATCTAACAGTCACCTGGACCCAGATGCCCCCTCCCAAGTAGGCCTCAAAGATGGTGACAGAACAACATCCAACATGCTGCTCTAAACTGGGTAAAACAATGTGAACGTACTGCGGATAAAAACATCAATGGATTTTGAAAGAAATTTGCAGGGGGCTAAAATCATTTGTCATTTACAAGCTGACACAAAGGATGGCATTTCAGACAGTCTCTTATTGATTTGTAAGGTGATGCTCTCTTTCCTTCGTACAGTATGCAGACTGCTGGAGCCATTAGACAGAGACAGCGCCACAGTCATTAAAAATAATTACCCACACGATGCTTCCTAAAACTAAACATGACAACAATGAGAGTTGGGAATATTACCAGGAGGAATAATATCACTTTCCACTTTAACATTATGTGTTATGAGTATCATATTGAGAGCTACATACACAAGGGGCTCATCACTTAATGGGTACACTTGGGACTACACCCAATATCCATGACAAGGTTATCAATGGAGAAAGGTCAGATAGAAAGCCAGAAATACTAACGGATTGAGTCATCTTGCATGTCATTTTTCTCTCTCAGAAAATACCAGATGTTATAGCCAACACTATTTGCAAATTTGCAAATTTTTAGACCCCTGAACGGCAGTCCATATTCTGCAAACCTGTGGTAATCTGGCCATCTATTAATTAATATAATATATACATAAGCACAATACCCCAAAAGTATTGGGACACACCTCTTAAATTTAGAAATCAGGTGTTTCAGACTCATTGGCACAGGTGTATAAAATTCAGCACCTAGCCATGCAGTCTGCATTTACAAACACTTTTTGAAGAGCTCAGAATTCAAACATGGTACTGTGATAGGTTGCCACCTTTGCAATAAATCACCCCTGAGAAGCTGCATACAAGCCTCACATCACCAAGTACAATGTCAAGCATCGGATCGAACGGTGTAAATAGAGCAGTGGAAATGTGTTCTGTGAAGTGACAAATCATGCTTCTGTTTGTCTTATAGGTTTGGGTTTGGCGGATGCCAGGAGAACGTTACCTGCCTGACTGCACTGTGCCAACTGTAAAGTTTGGTGCAAGATGGGATGGACCCTTTACTTCCAGTGAAGAGAAATCTTCTGGACCACGGAGCAACGGAAGAAGGTGGCCTGCTCTGATGAATCACGATGAATGTACGTCGCTTACCTAGAGAACACATGGCACCAGGCTGCATCTATGGAGGCCCCACCTTGCAACTTACAGGACTTAAAGGATCTGCTGCTAACATCTTGGTGCCAGATACCTGGCTGTTTTGGCGGTAAAAGGGGGACCTACACAGTATTAGGCAGTTGGTCATAATGTTATGGCTGATCGGTGTATGTTGTTTATGAGGGTTATACAGTGAGGTTTGTTTTCAAGTAGAGAAACCAAATAATAAGCATGATGAATTACAGTGTATGACCTTTAGGCCTGCACAATAATTGCACCATACTTCTCATACTGAGTTGCCATCTGATGAGCCTCTTCCAAACTGGAACGCATTTGTTCCGAGAAGATTAACCTAAACGCATCGGCCTAAGCACAAACAGCTGACATGGGGAAGCTGTAAACCTCCAGGATAATGCACAGGTCAAAATGTTTTGCTGTTGGGGGCTTGATCATTTCCATTTTGGTCAGCAGAGGCCAACTTGTCAAAAGGAGCAGAAAAGGAACAAATGAGGCTGCAACAATAATGAAAATCAGAGCAGCACTTTTTTTTTTTTAGTCAAACGGGTGAACTTGAATCCTTAGTAGTGATGATAAAATATAACTAATATTTTATCATCACCTAATTGCATTGCTAAATATCATCTAATATTTAGCAATGCAGAACATAAGGTTACTGCTTTGAAAGGCCATGTTACAGTGACCAAATTCATGAAACATACTATCTGGTATTTCAATAAAGCTCTCACTAATAGTAATCTCCACATCCACATACAAACAATAAAGCTGGATATCTCAAGTAGATGCACATCATGTAATCATCACCTTTCACATTTACACATTTTCCCTTCTCAAGTCTAAAAAACAGGTGAGGAAAATCTGGTCTTTTAACAGGACATTAAAGTATCAACTTCATTAGTGAGGTATTGGACCCACATGTACTCAGATGTTGGGTTTTAAGGATGAGTTATAAGTATTAATGGATTTAGTGTAAACTAGTAGCCTAAAATAATAAGAATCTACCTAAATGGTGCAACAAAAATGCTGCAGACACCTGCAAGACTTACGGTGGAGGCCTCCCAAATTCCTCCTGCACACACACCAACATACGAATATACACACATACTTACACAGAGTAACATACTTAAGCGCATGTACTCTTACAAACATACTAATAAAGTTACACAGTAAAATTCTTATACACGCTAACATACGCACATTACGCACATTAACACACATGCACACACACTGACATACTTACATATACACACACGCACATCCTTACCTTTGCTGCCTACATCTGAGCTCCAGGAAATGATGTCATATCCCGACGCTTAGACTCACACTATGGAGTAACAAGCAGTATGCCTTGACTGAGAGGGGGGGGCGCCGTCACACCCGTAATCTGCCCATTAACCTGGAGACTCTGAGCTAGCAAGAACAATCCTGAGATTTATTGTTTTAATTCACTTATTTTTTACATACCTTTTACCTTTTACATACATTTTTTATGCACCTTGCTTATGTACTTTGGTTAAAAAAAAAATCATTTGATAATCATTCACAGAAACTAATTATATAAAATATCTTCTCCTACACAGGCTGTATAAAAAATGTCACTTTTAAAGAAACCTGTTTCAGAACTCCGTATTTTTCCAAAGGTATGTTTTTACATGACTTCACACTTGCAAAGATGAAGAAGCTGAAGGGATGCCTGGATCTACCCATCTAAACAAATAAAACCTGACATGGCTTGCATAACCAATAGGATCCTATCAGTTTTTTTTATATTCTGTCATCTTTCTGACATTTAAAAAATACATTTGAATTAAAAAAAACATGTTGGTCCAGGAAAAGAAAAAGGACAGAGGAAAAAGAAATGTCTTCAAAATATGACACTAACTGTCCTAAGGGGTAAAAAAAAAATTAAATCCAGTTAAGCAAAGCACTGGCAGCTATGATAATGTGATGTTGAAAGTCAAACTTTCTGTTCTGGAAATAAAAATGTACATAATTAACTATTTGTAATATTCTTCCAGTCAGTCAGGGTTGGGTCAACTAACTCCTTGTTTATATACCTAGAAGAAAGGACATGGACATTTGTAAGAACTGGTTAATATTAAAGGACTGTTTTAAATGCCGCCAAGGCAGACAAGGATCAGACAATATAATGTATAATCTCGGTATAATACACACAATTTACCCCCTTTTCAAGTGTAATGAAAACAAAGGGGGGTTCATATTATACATGAGTGCCAATAGCGTTCCCTCAGCACCAGCCCGCTAATTGTGGGAGCTGGGATATTACATTATTTCCTGTCACCAGCTGCTGGACCACAGGTAAGGCCGGAGGGTGGCTTCAATGAAGATGTGTGTGATGCATGGAGTGAGTTGGTCTATATAAAAGTGCGTGTGTATAAGTGTCAGTATACGTGTGAGTGAGTACCGTATTTGCTCGATTATAAGACGACCCTGATTATAAGACGACCCCCCAAAATCTGAATATTAACTTAGGAAAAAAGAAAAAGCCTGAATATAAGACGACCCTAAAGGAAAAAAAGTTTTACCAGTAAATGTTAATTCATGTAAACTATTTTTTTTAATAAAAGCTATGATTGAGAAAAATATATTTTTTTGTTTTTATTTCCTTGTATTTTCCAACCTGTACCCCGGTTACGCACATCTGCCCCAGGCTTGCCACTCCAATATGGCACTGTGGCCCATGATATGCCTTTTAACCCTCTATATGACACTGTGCCCCATGGTATGCCTTTTGACCCCCTATGTGCCACTCTGCCTCCAGAAATGCCTTATACCCCTATATACCATTCTGGCATTTAGGGGGTTAAAAGGCATTTTATGGAGCAGAGTGGCATATAGGGAGGTGTAAGGCATTCCAGGAAGCAGAGTGGCATTAAGGAGGTTAAAAGGCATTTCATAGAGCACTCTGCCTCCAGAAATGCCTTATACCCCTATATGCCACTCTGGCATTTAGGGGGTTAAAAGGCATATTATGGGGCAGAGTGGCATATAGGGAGATATATAGGAGGCAGAGTGCTCTATTAAATGCCCCTTTAACGCCACTCTGCCTCCTGAAATGCCTTATACCTCCCTATATGCCACTCTGCCCCATAATATGCATTTTAACCCCCTAAATGCCAGAGTGGCATATAGGGGTATAAGGCATTCCAGAAATGCACTATGCCCCCCCACACACAACACACACACACACTCTCTCCCCTCCCTCCTCTCACTCCTCTCACTCCTCTCCCCCCTATCCCCCCTCTCGAGATGACCAAGCTGATCAGGCATGAAGATATTATGATTAATTAATTTTGCTGAAAGGTTGTTGATTTGGAGAGATAGGTAAAATTGCATTTATTGGTAAGAAAAAATAGCTGACCTATTCTCAGTTCCTAAGAATTGTTTGAGGAGCCCATTTTCAACTCATTAACCTTAACTGGAATAATAAATTAGTAATCATGCAAGAAATACATTCTTAGCTATGATCTTGTGAAGGTAATACAATTGATTAATTAAACATATGGGTCTTAACGTTTAGCATCCGTTTTGGAATTTCCCCTTACTTTGCAAATTACAGTGGCAAATTATGCAGTTTATAAAGTATAAATCAAATACTTTTTGGGGATTTGGGGGATTAACAATATAACAAGAAAAATTGAATAATTGAATAAACTTTCCTGCTACTTTTTATAAAATAGAAACCAATCTTGAGAAATCAAACAACCTTTTTTATTGTAAATTTTCCCACATAATGTAATAAAATATTTTTAAATAAAACACTGTCAGTGATAACATGTAACATGCAACTAATAAAGGGATACCTGGTGTTGTAGCTGGCACTTGGTAGCATTTTTCTTATTTGTCATATTTAATGCAAGCAAACATTGTCTATTTGAGTGATTCGTTATCCTGGCACATTTTGGTGGGTATGTTGACTACCTAGAAGAGACGGTAAAAATCTTGGAATTGTGCCCATATTCTCTTCAGGGATTCCATACAGATTTTTCTTACAAAGTAAAGTTCTGTCACAGCTTCAGGCTATAGTTAACTTTTGCAATGCATACGTAATGTTTGATAGAGAACGCACTACCAGCCATTACTGCACAGTACTTATTATTTTAAATGTTACAATAATTGTTAACAGGTACAAAACTTTAAATCACAATAACGAGATAAACTATCAACATTTGAAGGTCAGCTATGACAACTACTGTAAAACTTTCTTAGAGATAACTTAATTCTCAGAGCCATATGGCTGTTTATATCTCTGTATATTGTTTTCCATAATACAACACATTGTTAATTTTATAAATAAAGTATTCTTTTTCTACTGCATTGTTCTTCTTTCTGTTACTGTAGAGATTGTTGCTGTATTTGAGAACACTTGTAAAAAGTAAAATAAAAGGGTAAAGTTGTTACCCATGTTCAGAAATTCTTATTCTGAAATAAGAGGATGAGGACAGAGGAATGTTCAGTTATGAACAGGCATCTAGTGCTTGGCTGATTGCTTTATCCGATAAAGTACAGGTGAATGTTTCAATAAAGAGGATTTCTGGCTAAGGAAATGTTGTAAGACATGTAATATTGGTTAATAAGTTGTCAAGAGGAGAGAAACATTGCAGGCTAAAAATACATATTTCTTTTCTACCTTTGTCTCTCAGCTACATAAGGTAGGAAACACTTGAGAACCTTGCATCCACAGGAAAAGTCCAACTTGGCTTGGCAAGGGCCAGCAAGTAAATTTAGGATTCATAATTGAATCTGTTATTACCTAGATAAGGAGAATCAGGGATTTTCTACATTACTAGAATGGTGTCATGTGCACCATGTAACTATAATGCATTGACTGAACTGCTCATCAGCCACTTACAGCACACATAGCCACATATAATTGGTAGAAATATACACTTTTTAATTTCTATATGTTTTCTAGGACTTCCTATATTTTATGTTAACTAATTAAAGTTTTTCTAAACTTACAAAAATTACCTCTCTCCACAAAAACACCATACTGCTGAAACAGCAAAATGTATGTGATCAGATGAAATGAACCCAACTTTTGCCTTTATGGTAAGTAATTAGTTCAAACCAAAACCAAAATACTTCAATTGTCTAACTATGACCTCATTGAACATAATGAATTCAGAAGGCATTTAAAAAGCATTTAATTTGGCCTAAAATAATTACTTTGTTTTGCTACAATGTAAAGGGAGCTGAGAAACAATTTAAACAATTTAATTTAAAACACTTTGTTAATATAGTACACTTAGTTTTTTAAGGAATAATCCTGGTAACAAACATTGAAGTGGAGTCAATCTTTCTGATTATTGTTTTACATATATCCAGATGTATGCTGCTTGCATTGTTGTGTTTGATACTTTGGGTATGAAAAAGAATGGTGCATCTCTCATGCCAAAGTGGAGATTCTTGACAAGTGAAGTTTAACCTAATTGGCCCACTCTTCTTCAAAGTATATGAGGAGATGATAGAATAAACAATTCTTCCTAGGATCATATTTTTTCATTGTGTAAAATGTCAACTAATGCGCCTTTTCCCTCTTTAATATGGATAACTATACCTTAGCTAGGGTATTAGCTATAAGGTTAAAGTTAGTTTACCAGTGAGTTTATGGGTAGGTTTCTCTATTTGGCACATTCAGTCATTGCAGCACAGTTTTTTACTTCTGTGGCACCAAAATGAAAAGTAAAACTACATAGTCATTTACAAGGAACCTTCCAAGGGTGGTTCAGGAGTGCCTGACATAAACATGCACTGATAGCCTCTTTTGTGTGCAACTATGTTCATCAGACTTGGAGAGACACTGCAACTTGTTCTACTGGGAACTCCATGCCCCACGTTCTTGCGTCATTTGTGAAGGAGAACCAACTGGATGCAGTAAAACTGAACTTTCCCCCTGGGGTGATCAATACATTTATCAAAGCCAAGGACATTATAGAACAGATATCATGGCACGCTGATGCCACAGCACGGACTGTTTGGAATAATCTGGTGCTGAGCAGGCTGACCAAAAGACATAAAGACATGGTATAGATGGGCATTCAGAAAGACCTCACTCTAAATACATGCATGCTAGGAGTTGTGCCAATACATTGTGCTACATTGGTTCTGGGGGTGTCATTTTGCTGGGATCTCCGAAAAACAAAATCAAATGCACCGTCGAGATTAGGTTTCTCTCCATTTTATACAGACATTTTCCAGAAACTCACATGAAGGGTGCTATTGAAGCCTGGTATCTCATATGTTGTGTTAAGGATGCTTTATGGTTCAACAGGAGAAGTGAATATATCACTGTCCACACTATTGCAGGCTGATTCTCATCTTGTTTAAATGTTATGATATAGCTTTGTATTGGAAACAAGACAGTGTACGGAAGCTGCTTCTTATTTTTATTTTTTTGTGGTGTCTGGCTCTATTTAGTCATGATAAGTCATGATTTTAGTCATGATTAAGTGTTCAGCTAGTCTTTACAGGATAAGGTCAAGCTTTAGTTAAATTAACTTTGCAATATTACATTGTTTTATCGACAAGAGTAGTTCCAGATAAAAATAGTTTTTGCATGGCAGCAATTTGAATTTGTTTTCTTGTCAAAATGAATGTGCCAAATGTTTTCTGTGGCAGACCTTCAGTTCTCAAGTTTTCACAGTAGTTTACAGGGTCTCTTTGAAAAGAGAACCTTATGGTCTGTTTTAGACTGCAGTTATGTATAGAGCAAACTCCCTCCATTACACACATAAGTAATAATGTCATGGATACCTAAGAAAATGGAGAATTGTTACCTGGCAGTAACTTTCTTTTATTTCTTAGAGTCTCCAGAGGAACAGTGGGGGAGTCTATTTAAAGCTATACCCATATGTTATGCTGCAATTCAGGATAGTCAGGGAATTAAAATCTGGCATTTTAAAATGCTTGTAGCAGGGAAATATCAATAAACAATAAAAGGTAATGAGTTATAATCTTTTTATATCCCTTCCATTGAAAGCATTCTTTGCATTTCTCACATATTACTCTAAAAGGGTCCATGCAATTTGGTGTTTAATTAAACTAAAAATATGTATGAGAATTGCCGTTTGTACTTTATTGAGATCCAGGCCAACTGGATGAAAGTTAAGGAAAAATAAGCACTGAGGACTAGCACCATGAACATAGTCCTGAAGGAGGGCACTGGGTTTCCACATATTTCGCAATACTATACAGCTAATATGATACAACTTATATGATGCAGTTAGTAACATCAAGATTTTTAGAATGGTACAAAATTGAATCAGAAGCTTGCACAAGTAATGATTTGTCCTGTGTGATATGAAGCCTTACAGAATCAAAGACAAAAATGTAATTTTAGAACACATTTTTCCAGTGTTGTATACAATTTTAAAAACATTTGATCTTCATATTAATTGACCATAGTTTTGGAAGATCGCATAGAAAAAATATTGAAGATATTGGATATGTGGAAAAACAGAGGTATCGACTACATTCAAGAACAGTGAAGAAATTACATTACAAGAACTTTTGATTAATTTTCATATTAAACCTTTTCCTAAATTTATGCAGGAACATTAACTGCTGAATCATTAAGTATTCAACTACCTCAGGGTTAAAAACTTTTTGCAAAGACCTATGTATACCAGAGACTGCGTACTAAAACCTTTGTTTGAGAATATTTATGAGAAACTCAATAAGGTATTGCCTGAATGCTTAGACCTAAGTAGGTGTAAAGATTATGATCACAGTCCACAGTCCACCAAGTAGAAGGCAGGAAAAAGACATCAATAGATCAATTGCCTTGAAAGATTTTACAGATTTGTTCACAATCATTCTTTGGATGAAACTCAATTTAAAGTCATGAACAGATGGCAATTGGTACATACTAGACTAAAGAATATAAATTCTTACAGCTCCACTATATATATATTGAAGATGCCCCCCCCCCAATATACAGTGGAACTGTGAGAAAATGCAAAACGTTTGGGCTATGTCCTATGATTTATACAGAACATTCCCCTCTATTGAACCAATGTTTAATGAGCCCCACCCTTCCCAGTATGTGTGGAATTTTTTATAATTTGTATTTTAATCTGTATTTCTTTTTATATTTGTTTAAGTTGTGTTTGTCTATATTGTTTATTATTTTATTGTTTAAAAATAAAGATATTATAAAAACACATACATCAAACTTCCTAAGTATAATAATGATCATCTAGCTGTTTACAATAATGATTCCCTTTTCAGATCAACAAAACACAAATTATATGCACTTATACATTTAAATCTCTGTCGATTATCCAAGCAGTTTAGAATAAAGCATTTAAAATTATGTGCATCATTGTACTTACAAAGGAAAAGCAAAACCAAATGATATCTATAATTTCCATTTTGCTTTTTTGTATTATGAAACATAATCCATGAAAGATTAGTTTTAATGTGCCAATGTAGATAAATTGTACGACAGCACAGCAATTTACACTTTTTCTATTAAGTGTATTGTTCTACTGATTTTCTTTCTTGACAGACACTTTTCTTTGACAAATTATCCACTAAGGGCAGTTCTCTGATATTTTTTTAAAAAAACGTTAACACCAAACTATGAAAAACATATTATTTTAATTCATCTCTTTAAAGACTAAGCATTATTTTAATTATATTTCTCACATGGATATGTTGTTTGATTTTCTATGTTAAGATTTAAAGGAAACATTTGTTTTAGCTAATATTTATGATTCTATGCAAATTATAAATACATCCATTATAATTCAGTTGAAGGCTTATAATTTATTTATCTAAGAAACAGAAATTACTGGTATTCAAATGGTTTGTTTATTTAACCATTTGACTACAAGAGCTCAAAACAACTCAAGGAAGAAAATTAATGTATCATTGTACATTAAATATCCATACAAACAAATATATAAAGGAAGCTTTTAAAACTAAAATAAATTATAAAATCGCATGGGCTGTGGAATCGAGGGGGTTACGTTAGCAGAATACCTTTAATAAAAGACAATTAAATTAACAAGCCATACTAGCCCCTTAAGGGGTACAGACAATGACTAAAAATTGGTGTCTACCTTGTTTGCATTAAAAGGACGCAACTTGCAAAAACAACCAAAAAAACCCAAATGCTTTTCTTCCACTGAAATTATATTTTTAAATTATATATTATCATGCATGTGCAAACCGTTTGTTATCATATCACTGACTTTATGTGAAACCTAAGGTTTATTAGTCCTTTAACCTAACAGTACATAATTGAGTTCACATACCTAGATATACCCAGAGCCTCAATCATTCAGATCTACAATAGGATAGATACTAGGAGTAAAATTCCCTTCAACAGCACTTGTAATGGTCCTCGACATTTTGTATCAAGCCTCTGTTTCATCGATGTTCAGCTACTTGGTCTGAATTATGGTCCAACCAAAAGAGCCATTATGAAATTGACACAACCCAATGCAAACCAAAATATAACATCCTTTCATTGTTAGATTGAAAAATATATATTAGTAATAGGTAAAACTGCACTCTGTTTATCAAAGTTAAATATAATGTTCCCGGGTGTAAAAAAAAAATAATAAAAAAACCATGAAAATAATTAGTTCCTCCAGTACCCGAAACATATGCATCACAAAGAGGCTATATTTAAGAAGTTACACTGCAAGCACAACACAAAAGAAGGACAGATGTACATGAAATCAACAGCTAATGTTAACAATAATGTACAGATGGTGAGCAACAGTAGAGTAGAAAAAAAAAGGCTTCATGAGCCAAAAATGTGGAGAAGAAATTTAAATTAAAAAAGCAACTCACAATGAAATCTCCAAATTTAATTGTATGGATAAACTAATCTACCACATCAATCACAGTTTAAGTGCTGTTTGTTTTAAGTGTAATTGCATTTTGCAGAACAAGGCACGAAGGTGAAATCTGATGCATTCTCATTTTCTACAAAACCTTCCCCACCTCATATTTTTATTGTTATTATTTCATTTTTGCAGAGAAAACAGGAAATATTTCGGATTAAAGATCAAAATGACCCATCTGTTGTTGTGAAAATATTTACAGGATTATAGTTATGTAGACTGTTAGAGCCTTTTGGATCAGTGTCAATTAAAGGATATGTGGAATTTATTTTCTTGCAACTATTTCTCTGTGTGGCTTCTTATGTGAATGTCAAAGATAGTCACATATATAGATTGATGACCATATCCTCATTATTTTACAAAAAATATCTTTTACTATGGAACAGGACTCTGGTGACTCTGGTTGTTTAAAGCATACTTTTATGGTATACTTCATTATAATAATTATAGAAAAAATAACATAGCCACAAATAATACAGAAGCATAGATACACAGGGATCATACATTTTCCAGGAAATAGAATTTACTAATGTTATCACATTTTCTAACTTTCTTTCCATCTATTCCATATATTTTATAATATACAGTATTATGTCTAATCTTCTTGATGGCATACATGTTTGCAGTAATTATGATATGTTACAGAAAAGGCCTAACACATTTTTTCTCACAAAGAGAAATTCTGTCTCCACCTAAAATTTATACAGAACTGTATACATTTTGGTTTTATATCACATTTTATTTCTAGAGCACCAGGAGATTCTGCAGCACCTATACAACAGGGGAGAGTGAAAATTAACAATAGAAGTGAAACTAACAATAACATTAACACATGTTAAGGCATATTGACACAGAAGGAAAAGAGCCAGTGAGGAAATCAGCTAGCTCTTTGCCGTACGGAAATACAGCACCAGGTTCCATACAGAAATCCCAGAGGCGGAGCTTTGAACTGGAAGGCTACTTAAACTCTCAGAATATATCAGAGCTGCCTGTGATAGTGTTTTGTGCATTTGTGGCTCTGTATCATGTTCTACTCAGTGTCTCGGTTTCGGTCTCACCTTCCACTTTTCTTGTCCTCTACATTTCACCTGTGTTCCCAAGAAACGTAAGGACTGAGACCATGACTTGGGGTTTTTGCACACTTGTTACCAGACACTAAGCTTACAAGTAGAATTTGTTTTGGATACAAATTAAGGGGGCATTTTTTATTCGGGAGCAAAATTAGTTGCATGGTCCCCACACTCACTCTCACTCACTCACTGAATCTCATTCACTCTCTCTCACGTTCTCCAAATATTTCCCTACTTTCTCTGTCGACCGCAGGTGAAGGTAAAATAAGCTGTGCTTGCAGCGGCGTCCTTTTCCCAGACAGGGGGACCAAGGAGGACGTCAACGCATTGCTGGAATTTTGTCAGAAGTTGCTGCTGAGTTATAGAGATAGCAGGAGATAGCAGATTAAGGATTGAAGATTCAGGATAGAAAAGAGAAGAGAAAGGACAAGATAGAAGATGATGCAGAAGAAGATGTGGAAGCAGAAGTGGTCGGCAGAATCGAAAGTGGTTGGCAGAGAAGGTAGGGAAACATTTAGAGATCGTGTAAGGGAGTTTATGCTTTGCTTTCATCTAATTTGTGGGGCGTCTGGCCTCATTTTCAGGGATTTGTATGAATTGCTGAATTTACCAAAATTCTGTAAATTTGCAATTTGTATAAATCCAACATTTTTACTCCCTTGCAAAACCCTGGGCACCATGAGATTGTTTTAGTCACCATGGCAACCTGATGCTCACTGTTTGTCGTGCTGTATTGTATATGCATTACAAAATACAGTGCCTTGCAAAAGTATTCACCCCAATTTGCATTTTTCCTATTTTGTTGCATTATAACCTGGGTAACAATTGATTTGTTGGGGGTTTGTATCATTTGATTTACTCAACATGCCTACCCCTTTGAAGATCCAAAATCTTTTTTTTTTATTGTGAGACAAAGAAGAAAAAAGACAAAAAAACCCAGAAAACTTGAGCATCCTGGCGTACAGCAATCTTAAATCTTGAAATCTTACCACAGATTATACCACAGATTCTCAATTTGATTAAGGGCTTTCACTAGGCCATTCCAAGACATTCACGTGTTTCCCTTTAAACCACTTGAGTGTTGCCTTAGTAGTATGCTTAGGGTCATTGTCCTGCTGGAAGGTGAAGCTCCGTTCCAGTCTCAAATCTCTGGAAGACTGAAACAGGTTTCCCTCAATAATTTCCCTGTATTGAATAGTATTTACCTGTATTGTATAGTATTTCCCTGTATTGTATAGTATGCTTCTTCACTGTGGAATGGTGTTCTGGGGGTGATGAGAGGTACCAGACTTAGCGTTTCCTTGTTCGCCAAAAAGCTCAGTTTTAGTCTCATCTGACTAAAGTACCTTTTTCAAAATGTTTGGGGAGTCTCTCACATGCCTTTTGGTAAACAGCTTATTTTTTTCTCTAAACAATGGCTTTTTTCTGGTCACTCTTCTGTAAAGAGTGTACAGCTTAAAGTTATCCTATGGACAGATACGCCAATCTCCATTGTGGAGCAAAGCAGCTCCTTCAAAGTTATCTTTGGTTCCTTAAAGTTCCATAAGAATTCTAGAAAAATCCCATCTCTCTGAAAAATTGCTATTGTATTGTTGGAATTATTTTTTTTTCTACTTTGATTAAATAGTTTCTATTTTAGGAAAAATATGGAGTTATTTTGGAAGCACATTAGACTGGCATAATTGACACTTATAAATGATTATACCTTCTTCCTGGCCTGAACGTGTAATTTGCTTTAAATTATATTCTTATTATAAAACTGAAATTACATAAAAGTGGCAAATAGGTGCATTGTCAAGCTTCCTTGCTTGCTTGCTTATTTAGATAATGTAACATGACAGAAGCATCAGCTCTGATTTGTCTCATGTTTACATTGATATGAAACATTTTAAGATGATAACGCTCATTAAAATCTAGATGCAGAAATAATTTACATTTTGTATCTAATCATGCATATCTACATTTTCCTTCAAATTAGAAAAGTCAGATGCATCACTTCATAAGCAATTGTTATATGAATGAGATTTTAAACATCATCATTTTTGTAATCAGTTATTCAAATCACTTAGTCTATATAACAACACCACTATATATAGTCTTATTGTATGTACTTACCTTTATAATACACTGTAGTATTTATATTTAACTTTAAAAAAAAGCTCTTTTTAAATGGTCCATGTTGAACTTTGCTAGGCAAATAAACCTTAGGTTATCTATCAGTTGATTCTTCTGTTTGAAGATTTAATCAAAGAACAACAACCAGTTGCGGCCTGGGCCGGGGGGCAGGGAGGCAATTGCCCTGAATCCAGGCCGCCCTGAATCTTGGCCGGCGGGCCGGTCAGGCAGCCGGCAGATGAACATTCAAGGCACCGCAAAGTTCCAAAACTAAGCAGCTGCCACCAGGACTGGCCGTCGTGCCGCTAGCATACCTGGCGGGGGGCGGCAACTGTGGTGTCAAATCCCGGCGCACAACACTGAAGCCACGCCCACCGTTTTCCACGCTCTCTGCACCGGAAGGACGGCACACAGAAGAGGAAGAGCGAAGAGTAGGAGGAAAAGTGACAGTGCCAGAGGAAAGGTAGGAAAATATTAGTAAGTATGTGAGAGTGATGGGTGTTATGCTGTAGTTTATGAATGTGAATGAGGGTTTCAGATTGCATGGAAGTGCGGGGGGATAGCATGGCATAGGGAGACTGTCTAGGCATGATAGGGGTGTGATTGCTGTTATCAATTATTTTTTTTTGTCCAACTGTGGTGTATTAAGAACACTTTTATTAAAAGTAAATTACATACCAAAATTGGACAGAAAAATTCAATAACAGTATTATTAATATATATATATATATATATATGATTGCAAACAGCAATCACACTCCTATCATGCTAAGTCAGCCAGCACATTCTAGAACCTTGGCATGATAGGATTGTGGTTAATTATATATATATATTAATATTGTTATTGATTTTTTGGTCTAATTTTAGTGTGTTACTTTTAATAAAGTATTTTAAAGTTTCTTTTTTGGGGGTTTTGGCCAAATGAATGCTGAATTTTCAGTTTTGGTCCAGTGTTAGGCCTACACCACATCAACGTTTGGCTTAGTATATAGTGATAGGGGTTGTACAGCAGTATTGTCAGTGTCTGGCTCAATGTATAAGCACACATTGACAGTGGTACTGCGTAATCCCTAAGTATATAATGATAACAATTTTGCTGTGCCCTTGTCAATGTTTGCCTAACCATAGAAACTATGCAGTTTTAAAGTGTGTGTGTGGGGGGGGTGCCACATACAGGATCTGCCACAGGTGCCAAATACTCTAGGTACGCCCCTGCGTCGTGGGGCTGTCAGGCCCAATGGCTATTCCTCAGCTCTTCGTTCCACGTCGAGGGATAAAGGGATAAAGCGGTGGGATAAAGAGCTGAGACACGGCTATTGGGCAGTGCGTGGCGTGCACGCTGGCTGCTGTAATTTCATTAGGCGCCGGTGGAGTGACTGCCGCACGAAGGCTGCTTCCAATGTCGCTCGCAGCCGCTTTGGTGGCGCAATGGGCTACTTGACTAGACTTGCCCCCCAGGCCTTAGGCTGCCAGCCCTCCGCTGACAACAGCCATTGTTGTACCATTTCTGTGGCAACAACCTATGTGTCAATTTGTGTCACATGACAATGGTTTCTGGCAAAAGTGTTACATTTGGTGGAACAACACCTTAAATATGTTTGTGATTTTAGTTTCCATTGACCTCCATAATGTTTTGCAATTTTGCCTAGATTTTTTTTATACACAGTAGGTGGCACACTTGAACAATGACCCAATATTTATTTGTCAAAATCCCTTGAATACAGTCATAACCCACATACATACACTATATGTACACAAGTATTAGGACATCTGACCATTACACAAGCATTTAATTCATGGCATTAATATGAAGTTGGACCCCCTTTGCAGCTATAAAAGCTTTATCTCTTCTTGGAAGGCTTTACACAAGATTTTGGAGTGTTTCTGTGGAAATTATTGCCTGTTCATCCAGTAGAGCATCTGTGAGGTCAGGCACTGATGTTGGGCCACAATGCCTGGCTCGGAATTCCCGTTCCACTCGCAATTTCCAGTTCATCCCGAACGTTTTCAATGGGGTTGTGGTAAGGGCTCTGTGCAGGCCAGTCAAGTTCTTCCACACAAAACTCATCCAACCATGTTTTTTATGGACCTTGTTTTGTGCACTTCCCCAAAGTTTTCCCACAAAGTTGTAAGCATAGCATTATCCAAAACGTCTTGGTATGTTGAAGCATTAAAATTTCCCCTCACTGGAAGTAAGAGGCCTAGCCCAATCCCTGACAAACAGCAACATACCATTGTCCCTCATCCACCAAACTTTGCAGTTGGCACAAATCAGTCAGACAGTTACCGTTTTCCTTGGCATACTCCAAATGCAGACTCACTCTTCAGAAAGCCAAATTGAGAATTATGATTTGTCACTCCAAAGCACACGTTTCCACTGTTTCAGAGTCCACTCTCGGCGTACTTTACACCACTCGTTCCGATGCTTGGCATTGTACTTGTTCATGTGAGGCTTGCATGGTGCTAATCGGCCATGGAAACCCATTCCATAAACCTCCTGCCGGACAATTTTCTGTGGTCATAATAATTAATAGGTATGTCCCAATACTTTTGAATATGTTCAAGAGGGTCTTTGAGATGATTTTTTAATATATATTTTTTACTATTTTTAAATTTATTTTTTGTACTGTGTCTAGTGTTTTATGGATTGAGATCCCTTTGGAGATCTCTCTTATATATTTTGGATTCCAGTGATATTATTGTGACATCACATAAATATATAAATGTTATTTATTTCCTAAATTTATAGAAGGACCCTGCTGAGTTTGTCCTGTCCTTAAGTGACACCTATCGGAAGGGAATGCCTGATCGCCGTTACATATGATTGCTCTGTAGAAAGCCAATGATGCTGACTTCTGCCTGATCGTCCATATAGTGGCAGGGAGATTAATTATACTGCCTTTTTCACTTATTTTACATGCATATAGGGGTAAAGAAGATAGTTTGGGAAAAAATGGTACATGGCTTTCAACAGTTCTGATTTTTTGAGGAATCATACAACAAGTGAGACCAAAGCATAAGTATCTACCACAATGACACCATTGCTATTTTTACTCAAACATTTTCTTATGTTTTTAGTCCATGACAGCCCCCTTACAAATTTAGTAGAGCACTATGGAACTAACTCAAGGCATCTTGTGGTTAATCCACATGAATAAACTCTAAAATGAAATTGAATAATCCCACTAATTATAAGCAATATTAGTTTCCTAACTATTTCAGTGTTACAAATATACTGAAACTCTACACACTCTGACACCCCCACTCACTCACTCACTCACTCACTCACTCTAACACCATTACATTATCACACAGTCTATCCCTGTATGTTGACACCCACACACAGTTTAACACAGAAACACACATCCCTGCTACTTATCTACAGTGCACAGACACTTCTACTTGGGCGCTGCGGCATGCCCTGCCCGGGCTGCCTGATACTAACACTAGCTCAGTATCTACCCAGCTATCTATTTATATCTGTGTACAGTCAGATGGCAGCTTAACTAGTTGAAACCTGTATAAATTAATTCTTAATAAGGTAAAAATAAAAAGCTCTTTATTGTTCTGGCTCTTATAATCTATATAGTACCTCTCTTTGTTGTGAAGGTCAGATCTGATCATCAGGCTTAGCATTTTATTTGTTTTTTGAAAACGGGATAGAATGTCAATGTCCTGATAAAAGAGCTATGACTGAATTCAGATGTTATACTTGGGATATGGGTTACCTGCTAGCAAAAACTGTTAAGTTGCTGAAACATGGTGTTACATCATTTCAGCTTACAAAGGACATTTGTTTGCAAAGCAAAAGCAATTTACTCTGTCTTAGTTGAGTCTGCAAGGGATAAAATAAAGCCAGTCAAGTTTATTGCATCTGACTACGGATCATGAGGTTTCAAGCATGTGGTGTTCCATCCCTGTAATAGACTACACTGTGTTTATGTTGATGGGTACCCAACAATCTGTTCTTATCATGTTGAACTACACAAAAGTGGACATTCTTCTGTGAGGCACCTACTAAGACTTTGATGGGATGAATATATTGCAGAAAGTAAGATCTACATCTCTATTATCTTAGCTTCTATAAATCTGTCTTCCTGGTCTTTATTTTATAATAACACTAACAAACTATAGTGTGTCTAATTCAGGGATTAATCTCTTAAGGATGGTGTACCCATACAATATATATTGTTTTGTTCAGGACTAAAGGGGCTTTCTTTGATCACATGATCTAATTTCCTATGAAAAAAAAAAAATAAAATATGATGAAAACATGTAAAAAGCACATTTTCTCATTTTTAATTGAAAAATCTTTTACTTATCTACAAAAGCTAATGAAAAAACTGCTAAATAGATTCTAATATTTGTCCTGAGTTTAGTCATACCCAATGTTTTTATGGTTTGGCGAGACCGCCTGCTGACGTCAGCGTGCAGTCCTGGCCAAACCTGCCAATATACAAAAAATAATCCAAGAAGGGAAGCACACCCAAAAAAGCATATACTTTCAGATTTGTGAGTGCTGCTGAAATGACCAATATGCACAAAATAAGTTATTCACCTTCAAAGATAAAGTTATTGTGAAAATCCTTAATTAAATGGCCAACTTTGTATTAAAAGCAACATTTATTTAGAATTATTTTTAAAAGACAGATAGTGATTTATTTTTTATGACTTTGAACATTTTCACACCAGGGCCCTGTGGTTTCTACTTATGCTCCTGCTTCCGGAACTCATATTTCAAAATACTAGTGTAATTGTATATGGAACTATTCAAGCATTAATAGTAAAAGCCATAGTATTCATAGTATTATAAATATCTATTTGTATATGTAATTATTATGTTGAGTTACTTTAATCAATAATAATTTTCAAACTATACATACAAACTATGTAATATAATGAATCTGAAATTTAGCAGCACTGTTGAACTGAAGGCAATTATAGGTTATATAGGCATGCATAAACAAAGTTAATAAAATATAATGACCCAAACATTTTGAGTGCCAGAGGGTATTCTGCCAAAACTAAACAAAACACACACTTAACCGTTTTTATTTGCTTCCACACGGACACCATAAGTGTTATTATTGGATCTGATTCTGGCAGTGTCAAACTGTACTAATGTTGTATGACTTAACACACATCAATGAAGATTTTATTAACCCCTTAATGACAAAGCCCATACATGTACGGGCTCAAAATGCATTGTTTTCAAAGGGTTTAGGGACTGTGCATTGTCCTTAAGGGGTTAAAGTAAACAGCAGTGCGAATGTAAATGAATGCTGGCAGTAAAACTGTTCTTAAAGCTGTAACTAGCAATTTGACTATAGAGTAGTATGAACAGACCTAATTATACAGTCAAGTCCAACATTATTTGCCATCCTCTCAGTATGGCCACATGCTGAGTATAACATGTGATTTAAATAAAAACATTATGAGTGCCAGTTTATCGGCATTGTTTACTTTAGATTTATCAGCCATATTTGGCTGCAATACATTTGAGAATATTATTTGTATTTTGTGTGGATTTTTTGGGGACTTGTTCACCATTTTTATAATTATTAATTATAATTATTTATCATTTGGGGTTGGTTTCTTTAATCCCTTTCCAGTACTAAAAGCTAGGTTTACCTTGTGGAATTCATTTCTGAAAATCATTTGCTGTATATTCTACATTTCTATACCAAATGGGGAAACAAAGAAGACCTGCAGATGTGATTTGGAAGAGCTTTCCTAATTCTTATAATGGTGACTGAAAGAAGAACAGATCAGGGAAACACACTTGTAAAGATAGGCAAAATCACTACACCAGTGATAATTGAAAGCTTTCACTGCCAACATATGGACTGTAATGTAAAAATGAAGCCACAATGGTATTCATACTCTGCTATAAAACAGCCATGAATTGCAAATAACATGGATTTATTTATTACCACACTGTGTTCAAAGTAACTTCAATAAAGAAGGTTTCTTATTTTCACTTTCATCCCAACATCTGACACATAAACGTAATTAAGTTTTATTCTAAATTTCAACTTAATTCATCAGTTGATACAAGTTATTAGCTGCAACAAAAATTATTAACTTATCACAGAGGTAGAGAAACCTAAGACTAAATTGGCAAACATCAAAGAACTTTCCCGACTCGCTGTACCACAGTGGCTGTAATGAGCTTCAGCTCTGGAAGTGACCACAGCAGACATAAATCTGGGAAATTAGGTTTTCGAACTCCAGTAAGTAAAGAATGTCTGCATTGATCGCATGGTACTATTGATAAGTTGCTGCATAACCCAGGTATGAGTCATTGGTATTGTAATGAAACAATCCCAGTTTGTTCCTTGCTGATGAAATCAGAAAAACAACCTTTTTTACTAATAAGTATGTAATAACAAATATCAATCAAGAATTATTCTCTTAAGAAGGAGTTAAATTATTAAGCAAATTAATTATTCACAACCCCGATTTTTAAGTATTCCACATATCAGCACTTTTTGACCCCTTATGATTAATATGAAAATACATTCTTCTGCAAACAAAATATCCATGAATTACCACCCCCTAATCATTCCGCTATTCTAAGGTCCAAAATCAGTGGCAAACAGAAAAAAAGGGAAAATGCCCTGTACACAAATCTGTCCATCACCCAGGGACCTGCAGTAAAATATGAATGATCTAAAGGAAAGGTAGGTAATACAAGGTATGCAAAAACATTCTTCAAATATAAACGTAAAGCGGCTGTTACCATTTTATGTGTAAACAAGTTAAGACAAGCCAGCGTCTAACTGTATTTGTGGTAAAAGTTGAACTTGAATGGCACACTAAAAAATTAATGATATTCACAAACAGGAGCCAGTAGTCTTTTAAACATGCCATAGTGTTTATAACAATAATAACAACCCTTCTGGCTGCTTACTCCGACTACCTTGTCGTTCAGAGGCTCGCAGAGGTACATAAGTGTCTTCCATACATGCCGCCTTGTTGCCCCAAGATAGGAAGCTGTACCGTGAGTTGCAATGGTCCAAAAGATTCCACAAGACTGTGGTGTGCAAAATTTCTAGGCTGGTTGTGACAACAATGCTGTAAAATAACAATGCTTTCAAAAATAGTCATATTAATAGTTTATTTTTTCTCATTTAACAAAATGCTATATTAATGAAGAAAGAAAAATCTAAATCAAAAACATTGTTTAATCATATGCCTATAGTTATGATGTTACCAAACAGGTGCTAATGATTATTCATTTAATATGTAAGTTGAAATGCAATCTACTGTTAAAAGAAGTCTGGTCAGAAGTAGTCTTCATGGATGGCTGTACCTCCATAGTGGAAACAAAGGAACAGGGAACTGGGATGCAAAAAATGGCAGCAGGTACTTCAGACTGATGAGCAATGTGAAATATTTGGCTGTAACAGAAGGCAGTTTGCTTGCTGGAGAGCAGTACAAGAATGAGTGTTGCAGGCAACAGTGAAGTATGGTTTAGGTTCTTTACAAGTTTGGGGCTGCATTTCTGCAAAAGGAGTTGGCGATTTGGTCAAAACTAATGGTCCTCTCAGTGCTGAGCAGATAATTACATAGTACTCCAAGATGTTTGCAGAGTTCCTAAACAAAACTGTGTGCATATCTGTACCTAAAATAACTGATGCTGTTTTTAAAGCAAAAAAGTGGTCACACCAAATACTGATTTGATTTGGATTTTTCTTCTATTCGCTCACTTTGCACTTTGTTAAGCATTTTTGCTTTATTTATTTTTTTCACACCTTTCAAAAACATTTGCACAGTACTGTAGTTCCTGGATGTATGGGTAGAATCCAATGCGCTATCATTGTCTAGGGTCCACCACACACCACATCTATCCCCTTATTATACAAGGTCGTTTCTGGTATAATTCTGTCTGCAAAACTCCCTTATAACTGTGTGAAATGCGTAAAAAATGATAAAACCTCATTTGCACTCCTAGTTTTTTTTGTTCTACTTCTTTTCTTTTTCCATTTGAAGGAACATTTATTAAACAAAAAGATCTTGCTTTAGCCATTCCTTGGGGATCTAGAGATGAATAAAGGTTTACATTAGCATTATTTTGCATATATTGAAGGTCTGTAAATTATCACCTTCTCAGTGTTTATGATTAAATTTGTCACATATAATTTTCATCTCTACATTTTTTTTGACTTGATAGTTCCAATGTACTGGAAAAAATAGCACCAACTAACACATGTCATTGATCGGCTAGAGCTAGTTATTCACAAATTATAGTTATTTAAATACATTAATAATTAAGAGATAATTTTCTTTGAAACTATTCTGATTAAATAATGTAAATACATTTACAGATAATTGAAACTTAATGGATACAGACAAAATGTGAATTGTTTTCAAACAATTTTTACTTCTCTAGCCTTTTTTAAAAAAAATATTGACCACTATTATTTTTACTTAATTTATTTCCAAATGCATTTCTAACATGTTATATTAATATTAATACTGTATAATAATTATTATAATTATTATACTGTATAATAATTATAATGATATCCAAAATGGTGGGGTTACTTGGGTGATCTCCAGGTAAGACACACACACACCCTGCCATCCACGTGATGTAAAAGAAAATGTGATTCATCAGGCCAGACCACCTTCCTCCATTGCTCTGTGGTCCAGTTTTTATGTCACATGCCCATTGTAGGCGCTTTCGGTAGTGGACAGGGGTCAGCATGAGCACCCTGACTGGTCTCCAGTGCAATTCACGGTGTGTTCTGACATCTTTCTACCAGAACCAGCATGAACCTTTTCAGCAATGTTAGCTACAGTAGCTCGTCTGTTGGATTTGAGCCATGGCCATCCATGACCCTCCCACTGGTTCAATGTTTTTCCTTTCTTGGACCACTTTTTCTAGGTACTGGCCACTGCAGACTGGGAACAGTTTTGGAGAAGCTTTGAGCCAGTTGTCTAGCCATCCTTATTTGGCCCTTGTCAAAGTCGCTCAGATCCTCACACTTGCCAATTTTTCCTGCTTCTAACACATCAACTTTGAAATGTTCACTTGCTGCCTAATATATCCCACCCACTGACAGGTGCCATGATAACAAGATTATCAGTGTTATTCACTTCACCTGTCAGTGGTCTTAATGTTATGGCTGATCGGTGTATGTATACAGAAGTTGATCAAAAATATTTTCAAAGTGAAGGTTTCTTTGCCACATACATAGAGTAGACAGATAGCCAACCTGAATCTCAGATGAGACCAAGTACTGATTAAGGTTTGAGGTTGCAAAAAGTGGGCAGACAAGATGGTCAAACTGTTCTAATCTGCTGTTGCATTCTCTGTTTCCATGTTTAGTCCAAATTAAAGTATCTCAGAAACAAAAAGTGATAATTTGTAAAAAAAAAATAAAATTAGCAGAAATAAGTTATAGACAGTGTTGTATGAATACATATTGTGAACTCAACTCAAGTTTATTTGTACTAGTATCGTATTTGCTTGATTATAAGACGATCCCAAATCTGAATATTAATTTAGGGAAAAAAAAAGAAAAAAGCCTGAATATAAGACGACCCTAAGGAAAAAAAGTTTTACCAGTAAATGTTAATTCATGTAAACTATTTTTAATAAAAGCTTATTGACTGGTTTTATTTCCTTCTATTATTTCCAACTGCCCCCCATGTTATGCACATCTGCCCCCAAATTGCCTTATACCCCCTATATATGCCACTGGTGCCCCATGATATATGCTTTTAACCCTTCTAAATGCACTTGACCCCAGATATGCCCTTTTAACCCCTATTGCCACTGGCCCCCATGATATGCCTTTTAACCCCCTATATGCCACTCTGCCTCCAGAAATGCCTTATACCCCTATATGCACTCTGGCATTTAGAGGCGTTAAAAGGCACTTATGGGCAGAGTGTATATTAGGGCGGTTTAAGGCATTTCAGTGGCGCTTATAAAGGGTTAAAAGGCATGTGGGGCAGCAGGGCATTAAAGGATAAAAAAGGCATTTCTAAGAGCAATGCTGTTACATCAAGCGGTGACAAAAACCCTGCCCACCTACCCTTTGGGCTGCCTCAAATCGCAAGCGCGTTCTACATGCGCCCCGGATACATACCGGGCGACTTTTAAGCACGGTAATGGGGCGGGGGGAGACAGGGGGGATCCAGGTCCCCTGCAGCTCTGCTGGGGATCTGGATCTTAGTCGTCTCATAGTCAGACCTATTCGACGAGGGGTATTTTTCAGAGCATTTGCTCTGAAAAAACCTTGTCTTATAATCGAGCAAATACGGTGGTACAGGTGGATTTTAGTACCTTAATGACAAGCGTTTGAGACAAAAGCTGATCTAACATCTAACAGTGTTGCTGTTTTGTTGTTTTTTCGTAACAAACAGGGCTTTATTTAGATACCATTATGTTTATTGTATCATCTAATTTACTATAAAACAAATTATAAAATATGGTGAATTTTATTTGAAAAATCTTTTACTCATCTGCAAAATGAATGAAAAAAACTGCTTAATAAATTCTAATAAGTTTAGAAATACCCAATGTTTTTATGTTTTGTTTGCATCTTTTGTACGTTATTGGGTAATAAGTACAAGCAGAAAATTTCTATTTAAATAGACTTATTTTTTTCAAATAGGGTCATACTGCCCCATGTCTTATTTGAGACATCTTTGAAGCCGGCCACTTTAATTTACCCCATCAAGCCATATATTTTTATTTTATTTTAATGCTTTCCATGCACTAATTCTACCACCAATCTTTGTCAAAATGTATGACAATATAATAATAATAATGATAACAATAATAACAATAATAAAAAACTAGGTTAGTACAATTTAATTTTAAGTTCAATAAATTGTTTAGTACTAAAGGCAATTTATTAAACATGGACTTTTGAATATAGTATTTTCTTTCAAACAAAAACAAGTTTCAACATAATTGTTTTCATATATTTGCTATTATTCCTCAAATACATAACATTTGAAAGTGAATAAGAATTGTAATTCACTTATAAATGATTTTATCTGCAGGTTTCAATCCAGTCTAAAGATAAGCCATCAAAATATGAAACATCAAACAATGCTTTTTGGGATACAGTGAGAGAATATTATTTTACTCTTCCCCACATGATATTCTGGATATGTTTTCAACAATGGAATAAAAGCCATATCTTAATTTCTCCACTATTGGGAATTGAGATTTATTCTCCATAAGAGACAGGGACATTTTTGTAGTTTTGCTGTAGTCATAGGAAAACTGTTACACTTTATCTAGGGGAAATCTCTCTATATAATGTTCAGGATAGGTCAGCATACCCATAGATAACTACTTTAGGGCAAACCATTCACTATATAGTCATAGACAAAAGGGCTAGAGAAGCCAGCAGGTCTATCGTGATGGGTCAAGGCAGGACAGAATAAAGCTGAAGGTCAGGATCAGGATACATAATATTTCATGCTCTCTGTCATTGTCTCCCTACATTCTCTGTGTCTCTGATTCTCCTTTTCTTTTACTCCTCTCCTTGTTCCATGTTTCTTCTTTCTCTTGACTTCTCTGTAGGCCAGGTGTTATAACACATGGACATAGACAATAGGGCCTTCTCCTGTGGTACAGGCAGTACACCCTGGCACATATACCAAACTTAGCTCACAACGATAGTGCGGAGTGATTTCAGGGCAATATAGTTCCAATGACGCAACCCTGTTGTTTGGAATCTGGTGACATAGACTATGACTTTATTTCCCAAAGGCTTACTATACTATACAAATACATTTTTGTCTACTAAAGACATTGACTACCACATTATCCATAATGCAATCACACAATTTCATCTCTATGCCCTTTAATAGCTATGCATGGTTCATCCTACTTTTTAGTGTTTTGCTGACAGATCGTATGTCAAGCCACTGAACCTTCATTCGTTTCTTTGGTTTTCATATACTGTATAAATATATATAAATATTTTACATTTTGCACATTTTACATATTTATATGAATTTTTTAATTTGCACATAATTACTTTTGTTGCTTACTAGATCATTTTTAACAAAATGATCAATGTCAATGATTCTGTGTCATAATGACAAGTAATACATGACTTTTGTTGTGACAGGACCTGTATAAAATCCATTTTGTCTTTCGTATATTGCTCTCATATCTCACATTCTCAGTTTATTTTGAAAACTAAAATAAATTGACTATTATGGTAGTACAATCAATATTCATATATTATAATGCTGCACATAAAATCACATAACAAAAATGTCCACGTACTTAAAATTTTTAAATTAGGAATATCAATTATTTTGATGTTGAAGCACTGATATACTGTAAAATAGCTATAGATGTCATTGTTATCACCTTGTCAGGCATATATATTTTATCATTTTCTGAAGAATGGCTAAATCCTTATCTCTAAAGTATCTGCTATATTTACTAGTGGTTACTTTATTATCGTAATGATATTGTCTGACAGACACATCTTCTTTTGTTCTTTGTCTTCTCTCCTCAAATATTTAACATGTGCTCTGATAAAATGTATTTTAATATATTATTATATAAACCCCTGTATCCATTGCAGATACACTTAGTATTTAAAGGAAATTGTTTATTTATTGCTAATTAATTAATTTAAGTAATAATAGATACAGCTATCATGTGTAATTCAATAGCAATCATTTCATAATTTGCAATAAAAAATAAGGAAAATAAAATCCTTGGTGCTCTAAGCTAGGTCCAGGCTCAAATAATACAAACGTGTAATATGAGGCCTACCAAACAGGTGAACATTCTGCAAATACAGTGTACAGTGTATACAAAAAAACAAAAACTGTCTGCGCTTCTCACCCTAATAAAAAATAATGTCACTGAATCTGGACAAATTTATTTCTGGTTTTATTTTGTTTTTTTCTGTTGCATTCTACAGGTATATGAGGATTACTTTTCATTTGTATAGATCTTTAACATTGAATCCAGTGCAATAACATGCAACTGATGTTGACATTTAGAATTGCAAAACATTATTGTAATGCACATCTGCTATGTGGGTGCATTTTCTAAATTTACATGTGTTGCTGCTTGGGTACAGTAATAATTGGTATCATTGCTGTGTCCAGTATAACATATTAACCAGCACAAATCTCCAGCTTTAATAAAGCTTTTTAGGGTTGAGTATGGAAACAAGATGTTTCACATCTTGGGGGGCAGTTTAATGTGAAATGTGGACTAGATTTGTACATTCGGATTCTTAAGACTGGCAAATTTAACAAATGTCATACAAAATCATAAAAATCTACGAAAATGCCCCCCCATTTTAGTCTGTAACCAACGGAATTTGTTGTCCTTAAACGAATTGGCAAAAAATGAACCAATACATTTCCCCGACTAGGTTTTGGCCACAGAGACATTTAGATATTCTCACAAAACAAATATCTAACACCAATTTGCAAATAAAAATCACAAGCTATGGATTATTTCAATAAATGAATTTGCTCATGCTAAAAACTGTAGTTGCAATAGATTCCCAATTTACCCAAAGCTTTCGAAAATGTCCTCAGTGTCATCTTTTTTTGTTTCAATATTATTTCAAACTCTATTTTATATATGTGTGTGGATATTTTAATGCAAATGTTTTATTGACAACATTTCATTAAGTTTTTATATCCTATTACTAGATATGAAGAGCAGTCACATTAAGCTAAATCATATGCAGCTGCAAGGCTTCAGTCTGTATTAACAGACAAAATATAACCTGATTTCTCTTAGGATCTTCTGTCTGTTAATAACCAGATGTGTTTCCATTGCCCTGTATTACAGAACAAATTGAGCTTGCCTGAAGACTATTACATCATTGAAAATAATTTCAAACTAAGTTTCATATTTAGCTTCTAAACGTTTTCAAATAATTTTTATTTTCTAAAACAATTTGACCCTGCTTCAATGTTGTAATTTCCTCAGAGAGTTAAAAAATGAATTTGTTTTCAAATGATATATCATTATTAAAAGGAATTAGCTTATACTTGTAGTTCAAAAACAAGGTTAAAAAGTTTTCCAAATTGTTTTATGAATTTCAAATTGCACTCTTGAATGCTAGTTTAGTAGTAGTTATAAATATTTAATTCTGTTTTTGAATACATTAATTTGTTGTTCTGTTTGTGCATTTAATCCAAAGAGGCTGTATTTATTTATTTATTAGCAGATGTGCATTATATATATATATATATATATATATATTATATATATATACCAGGGAACATCCAAGGGTTGGCTGCCCACAGCTTTGCCTATCCTGGGGATTTAGGTGCAGTTAGGGGCAGGGGTTTTCACGTAAAAAAACAAGCAAGTTCCCAGATATGTTTATATTACCTAATGTATTTCAATATACCCTCAATCTGGAATAATTTCCCTGTAGTAGTATCTGTTTTATGTCATCAAACTTCAAAAGCACCAGGCACTGGAGTCTTCCTGAACAAATTGCTGGCATACGACATCAAATGCTGGCTCAGCTGTAGACATTGAGAAAAAAGGTTTTTACAGAGAGAAATGTTTGTGGGACTAACATATCAGCCATCTTTATGCCACAAAAGTGTGCATTTCACTTGCAACTATCCCTGAGGGTTGTGGTATTCTTTTTGCTGGTGCCAACCAGGAGAATAATGTAAGCACAAAAGACACATTTAAATGAGAAACTTGGTGCTATGAAGAAGTTAGTAAACATGTAAGTCTAATTGAAAACTCACAAGAATAAATCCCAAATAGCACCCACTAAAGGAAGGAGGCAACATTTGTAATCTACCTCATAAAAAGATGAAACTAATACTGTGGAACCCCTGTTTTTTCAAGATGCTATAATAATAGAAATGAAATACTCAATGTAAAGACTTTGACAATTAATAGACTTGCCCCTTATCTCTTCTAAACAAGTAAGAAACAAAAAACAGACAAATCTGCAAATAGGTTGCCTATCAGTTCTAAAGTTGGACCAAAAGCAATCATCTTTGTTATTGTAGATACATGTTGAAAATACTGTTTTCAAGTTGTTCTTGGAAGGAGTCACATTTCATTGAATTTCTGGATATAGTTATCAATAAGCCATTACCATAAAATGCATGTGTTTTTTTATCTTTATATACATAAGTTTCCCTATAAATTATGGCCTGTTACTTCAGTGAGTAACCATTTTCTTCAGTGTTTCACTTGTTCATATTCATCTTAACATGTAAATGTATAAAATATAGCCATATATTGGATTTAACATTAAAAACACAGACACAATGCAGTATTCTCACCATCCTGTCTTAGGACTCTCAGGATATCTTATTATATACCCATGTTCCAGGAACCAAGGATGACCTCACAATTCTTGCAAAGATGCAGTCCCAATTTGCCACATTTCCTCTGGACACTCCTGACCCACCGTCTGTGCTCCTGGTGCTGCACGCTGAAAATGAGCCCACTGGAAATGAGATAAATAATCAGAAATAATGTTCACATAAACCTGAAACATGCCTTGCCCTAAAAACGACATAATGGCACATACAAAGCAAAGCAAACTTATTTAAGAACCATACCACTGTCACTGAAAATGCAGACATTCCATTTATGGCTTAAACCACAGCCTTATTATCCGTGAAAAATAATAACTTCCTATTTCTCAATAAATCACCCCACAGTGACAGCTCCACCATCAACGCAAACAGTTCTAAAAATGCTTAATTACAGATGAGAGGGCTTTCCTACCATGCAACAGGCAAGCTTTCAGCATGCAATCTACCATTAAAATATGCATCAATGCTGCCAGAAGCATCTGGAAAAAACTTTGACTCATTTGCAGACACTGCCGGTTCATGAAAAAAACACTGTCCCAACACTGTTAAATTAACAACAAAAAGAATCCCACACCATCAAATTTGCCCTGATGGGCTGCCTTCACACCCACTGTGGCCCTTGACAAGCTCCTATTAAATACCCTCCCCATAGGAATCACCTGACATGCAAAGTTAAGGAGACTGATCAGTGATTTAAGCTGCTGTAACATTTCTTCCTTGCTTCCTTCGCCTCTTTCACCACTTGACCCAGGACCCAGTTTATCCTGTGGAAGCTTGCATTCTCCCTTAACCAAATCAGTCTTCAGACCCAAAAGACTTAAACACGTTGTTGGACCCTCAGTTTTGTCAATGGTCAGGGGAACAAATTAGCAACCAACTCTAATGTCCTCAGAAGATACTGACAGACATCTGACAGACAACAAAATCACTACCAGCTTCTTGCTTAACAACCCACTCAATAAATGAACTCAATTTCTCAAAATAAGAACAGGATATGGAGCATCCTATCTGTAAAGACAAATCCACAAAACACTTTCCCTTATAAAAAGCAGCCCAACGAGTAAATAGGCATCAAACGAAATCCCACTTCCACATCTGCTTTAACAATTAGAGAATTCTGTCCAACAAGACCACCTGGTCGAATGATGTATAAGAGCCTGAACATAAATCCCTATCAATATCATCATCAACAGAGAAACCTCTGGGATAGGATAAATGGCATATCAGTACTTTTCCACCTCTTTCTTGGGTACCACTCCCAAAGGTGAAAGCCTCAGGTTGTGAAGGGGAAGTTTTTCAAAAGCCCCAGCCATCCTACCTAGCTGAACCTCCTTGTGAAGCTTATCCCTAACAACATCTGCAAAATGACCTAACTGATTTAAAACTACAAAAACAGTGCCAAAATTCCCTAACCATAAACCGAATATAAAACCCCAACCGAAAACCACACCTTAACAAGGCTGCATGCCTATGATAGCATTGTGTCTTACTTCACTGGGCATCATTTAATGTCACCTTAGTGGCTCCTCACAAGTTTTCTTCCTCCTTCTTAGCATTTTTCTTCCTCTTTTAAATCAATAAAATCTTCCATTGGACGGAGGGAAAATAGTTCTACCCCAATTCCACTTTCCAAATCTTATTCTTCTACTTCTGCTTAAGGTGAACCCCTAGTGGTCCGGAAAAAGATACATAGACATTCTGCTTGGCCTCATCTGGGATGCCACCATACAGCTCAGTCCTCTCAATCCCACATCTTCCTCAGCCTGGACCTCTCCAGCAACACCTGCACCTTCTGAGTCTCCAAAGTAGCCTGATTCTCAATTCCAGGAGTAGCCTGCATCCCTTGCCCTGAAATAACCTAACTCCAACACCCAGCTGATTCCCTGAACCGGCTTCCCAAACCTTTCCGAAACTAGCACCACTTGCGTAAGGTTCTTTCCACAAATCAAAAAAAGCTTGTAAACCCTCTATGCATCCCTCCCACATATGACCTATTACAGAGCTCACCTCTGGAACTCCCACTCACAGGAGGCTGCAGGGGTGCATTCTTATCACTGCCAATTTCACCATCCTGTGAACGCCCGGCTTGAGTCTTTTGATGTATGCGGTCCACTGGTCCTTGACTCCTGCCTCTGGAAGGAGAAGTATTTCTCGGCATGGCCTCCTGTAAAGGGAACTTGCACCCTGTCTTCCATGATCTCTGTTAACCCATCTAAAGTGTGTGCTAAATGAGCTAGAATGCCTGTAGCTCCTCGCCACTTTCCTAACTGTAAACATTGCATACTCTGTAGATAAACAACTCTCCTTCTCTCTCTTATCTGAACTGAGCCTCCTGCCTCCTGGCAACTGTAGGCCATGTGTAGTCCCTGCCGCTGCTTCCCTGCACTGCTTCCTCCTCCCTTGCCCTGGAAACAGCACCCCTTAATGTCTTCCTAGCTGAAGATCTCCTGGCCTCTGGAACAGCTTTCCCCATCCAGAAAAAGCCTGTTGGTTCCCATTTCTCTGTACTTTGGGCCTCCAGCGCCCTCCTTACTAACCTGAGAACAGGCAGTGTCAGCCCCAGGGTTGTATTTTTTCCCTTACTGGAAACCTTCACCTGTGTAACACATTATGTTCTCATAATATAAATATAGATACTGTTATGCCTGTGAATTTTGATGTGGAAGAGTCTATAAATACAGATGATCACCCCATTGTTAATATCAATGATATTAAATTTATGAGAATGGTATTATTGATAATAATGAATTATGTGTTTCTGGACAAGGTGTTGATACTGGACTTGAGGTAACTAAGAGAATAATACATCTAGCGTCAATGTTACAAGATTTAGATAATTACAAACCTTAGATACTTTGGAATCTTTATTTCAGGAATCAAATGCAAATGAACCAGTAGTATGTAGTGAACTGGTAGTTCCTATTATAAATTCTAAATGTAAAAATAAATCCTGTTTTTACCCAGTGCACTTTAGGGACCGGGCCATAGATACATACCATGGAAAGGAAGCTATGTAAATTGCATGAAATTCATTAAGTAATAGACTTAAGAAATACTTTTACTAGAAAATACCACAAGGTTTTAGACTGAAAATATTGTTTAACATCGAGCTGATAAGGGTGCTTACCTTGTAAGCAATGTGCAGTCTGTTTTTTTTTTTAAATCCCATGACGTATGCAATGACTTAATAGCAGGGCATGCAGAAATGTGGGAGTCCTCTCTATAAGATATGTAAATATATGTCAATGGAAAAAGGTCAGGTCAGTTAAGGGCACACAATTTGAAATTCAACATTGCATCAATTGTAATCCTATTGGTTAGCATGTGCTAAATGTAAAATACAATATGTTGGGCAAACAAAAATGCTCAAGCAAAGATCTTGTGAATACCATTATGCCATCACAAAACACAGCTTTTGAGAAAAGATAGAAAGTAAAAATAACCCCAGGTGGACAACACTTTCATGGATGCAATGGAGGAGATATTAATCAAAGCATTATTCAGGACCTAGATAAAGCATCTATTTCAGATATAGCTGGGATTAAGACCTTGAGGGTCTGTTTTTTCTTTTTGTACCATTCTGGACTGTTTTAATATTTCTGCAGTGCTTGTGTTTAGCTGCAGTTTTTTTCTCTCTCATTTAGTGAACCCACACAAATGATATATTGTTTTTTTTTCCAGAAGAAGAAGAAGGGATTTCTTTAGATATCATTATTTTGATCATATCCTATAATTTCCTATAATAAATAATAAAAATATAGTGAAAATATGAAAAAAGTACTTTTTCTCACTTTTGAAAAATCTATAAAAGCTAATGAACAATCCAGCTAAGTAGTTTCTACAATTTGTCCTGAGTTTAGATACCCAATGTTTTTAGGGTTTTTGCAAGTTATAGGTCAATTATCACAAGTAGAATTTTGCTATTTCAAAACCATTTTTTTAATCGGGTAATCCTACCCCAAGTCCTATTTGGGAAATCTTTGAAGCTGGTCAGTTCAATTCACCCTCATCAAACCATATATTTTTTAAAACTAGGCACCCTGATGTATTTCAAATGTTTGTATTCTTACACTTTCCATGCACTTATTTTATTACAGCCTTTGTCAAACTTTGTGTTAGTAATTTAGTTTGTGGATTTTTGCACACAAATTGTACTTAAGGTGTAAATTTGCACATTTATGTCACTTTACAACAACAACACCCCAATATTTGCTCAGCAACATCTCCTGAGTACAGTAATGCCACTTATTAATGGGTTTCTCTGGCTATTTAGGGGCTAAAAGGGTACATTTGGGGCATGTGCTATTCAGTTTTTCAACTTGGAATTTTGACATCTGGTCCTTCTGCCCTCGTGTCCTATTTGGGACACATGTTTTGGAAAACTAGAACCCCCAGGGTTGTTCAGATGGTGGTATCTTTCCATGCACTAATTCTTCTTTTTTAACGCACATTGTACTTCAGGTATGAATTTATAACTCCTGATATATGTCACAGCCAAACAACACCCCAATATGTGTTCAACAATATGTTTCTGGTCAAATTTAATGTATCCCATTCATTTTTTTAAACCAGCGACCCCATTGGAAATGTGAGTATTTTAACTTATTCCATGCCAGATTTTTTAAAAGATACAGCACTAATCTTAGCATCAATAAAAAGTTTATTTTATGAGTATGTTTGGACTTTTTTTACATTTTGTTGTCACTGGACATCACTGTATAATTATGTTTATTTTTCCTTCAACCTGGAGAAAACTGACAAAAATAAATTGCAAAAGTGCTGAAATTCTGTTAGGATTCCACCATTTGTTGCCATGTGTATCCAACATTACATGCCATTTTCACACTCCAAGGGACTTTGGATACAAGAGTACATATGTAGAAGTAGCCAAAAAACGAGAGGTGGTTTCATTGATCGTTATGCCTTTGATTAATGTGTCCAACAACCTATGGGAGTTTTTCCTTACTTTGTTCACTCTGGCCAATAAGAATGTACCTGGGGAATTGGCAAGCATTAGATATATAAGCGTGCTAATGAAATTTTAGCTTGTCAGCATGGGCATATCCTAGGGGGGGCAATCGAGAAAGGGAACAGCATTAGGGCAAGCTAGCCAGATTGGTCCAGGGCAGTAGGACAATTGTCCCAATTGTGACCATAGCTAACTTACACCCTTAGCTGCATTTTGTGTTCTGTTCCCCTGAAAATTTCAAAAGGAGGTGATATCATCAGCATTTTGCCATTTTTGAGGTAAAGAATCAGCAGTCCCACCGTGCCAGGCTGCCAGTTGTGCCCCCAAAAGTCTGTGAGTGCTACTTTTGCCTCCAAACAGTTTATCAGTGCCATCTGTGTCTCTAAACAGCTTGTCTTTGCCAGTTATGTAACCATCTTTGTGTCCAAACAGCTTTCCTTGCTATCTTTGAACCAGCTTTCCTGTGCCCTCTTTGTCTCCAAACGGCTTGTCTATGCCATCTTTGCCCCAAACAGCTTGTCTGTGCCATATTTGCCCCAAACAGCTTGTTTGTGCCATAGTTGTCCTCAAACAGTGTATCAGTATCACATTTGCCCATGCTAACACAAAACCACTTAAACGTACACATCCATGCTAAGACAGAGACACACATACGCATCTATACTAACACAAAAACACACATTTATTTTTGCTAACAAGCACTAACACATACACATCTATGTTAACAAATAAACACATACGCATCTATGCTAACACACAAACACTTACACATGCACATCCAGGTTGGACCAGCCCTGTGTGAACAATTTTGACCAGGCCAGGGGGGAATTTGCCCACCCATGAGTAGTGGGCCTGGTTGCAGTTGCGACCCCTGCAAACATGATTGTTATATCCCTGTGTGCAGATGTTCTACATGTATGTTGTGGTGTTTATTGTTCTCTGTTTAATATTACCTTCTTAACCACATGTGTTAAATGACATTTTATACTGAGGACTGTTGGCAGGTATATAATACTAGTATTGTTTGTGGAAATACAGATGTCCCAAGGTAGAAATATTTTTCTACTTGAGTATAAATTACAATGCTGTATACAGTAATAACTCTCGGCTCTCAATACAGTTATGTAGTATGGACAAAAACTGGTTTATCTGATTTTTATTGTTCACTTGGAGGTCACCGCTGTTGTCAGTCATGTGATATTGTGGGTGACTTTCTCTGAGCTGATTCCTTATTGCAATGCTAATTAAGTCTGTTTCTCTGGAAACTTTCATTAGTCACAGGGCTTGGATGGGTGATTAAGATTGAGCCACTCAATTGTTTCCCACAGGCTGTATGATAAACATTCAGGAGTCAGGGTGTTTGTGTAGTAGATTGGACTCTGATAACAATGCATGAAAACATCATATTATGCAAGATTAACTGAATTAAATATCTGTGACAGTGAATGGATAAGGAAAAGAAATAGACAATGAGAAGGTAAGAGATAATGTTTTCTTCTTCAGTAATTTAGTATGAATTATTAGCTTCTCTCACCTCTGTCTAAACCCTGCCCTAATTTTCCATACTGTGTCCTATCTCATGTCAGTCTTAATGTTAAGAACACATGACACTCTGTATGAAAAAAAAATTGTGTGGCGGCTCTCTGGATCCCCCCATGCTTGTCAGGAGCAGCAGTTACAGAATGATGAGAGTTAAGAGTGTGAGATTGATGTTCATAGCTCATGTACAATACTGCAAGTTAATTAATAAATTAATAATAGTTTATTTTAGTGCTGAAAATTTAAAGGTAGTTTATGTATGCAGCAGACATTTCCCCAATTTATTTTAGGGCAAAACCCTTAGTTTTTGGCCAACACTAAAAAATATACTTGTGACAAATTTAGGCATTTGACTGTGCTTGCACGCAGTGTGTTTTAGTTGTTTATTAAATGGTGCACTGTGAGTAGATGTTTTTTTTACACTTCAAGCCTCTAATTTGTGGACAATACAAAATCTTAACATCATTATTGATAAATATTGGTGACAAAATAAGCATTCTTTTAGGCTTACACATATTGTTAGTTGTTTAAAATTTAAAACATGTTCCTGAGTAGTTAAAGTTACCCATTTACACTACCAGCCAAAATATTATTATCATATCATATATAATTATTTCTGATAAATACATATTGGTGATTTTAATATGTATGATATATAATGTTGAGGAAATGTAGTCATGTTCCTAGGACCAGTGTTCTAATACTAATGCTGCTCTTCTTTCACCATCCTTACTCTTGGCGATTAATTATTTTAATTTGTGTAATATTGGGGGAATCCAGTCCTGCTCCAATGGGCTGCATGTGCCTATCATCTGTCAGAATTTCATCCTTGACAAAAAGTTTTTGCTTTTTGTGCACAAGTCTAAAAATAAACAGAAACTTAGATATGTTAATAATCATGAGCATATACTGTAGGATACAGTTCATATGATGTATGTTATGTTGTTGCTTAGGTTGTATTGAAAAAAATCCCAGGGCCTACCTGTGAGACCTACGACGGGGGCCCCTAATTTCCTTCTACACACACATTACATACTAACATACACACACACATACACACACATACTAGCACAAAATGATTTTTCCCATCAGATACCCCCTCTTTTCTTCCCATCAGATACACCCTGCTTTCTCCCGATCCGATACCTCTTTCCTCATTATCCTCTATCCACTTTCTCCCCATCTCTTACCTTTCTCTTCTTCCTTTCTGCTTTCTCCTCCCCCCTTTTCTCATGTCTTGATGTGTGATTGTCACTCATCTCTTGAGGTAGGACTGGAAAGCTAGGTCTTGTTTGTCGCTCGCTGCCAGTGCAGTGCGCCGGGGTCAGAATATAAACGTCATATCCCCTTGCCCAGCATCTTTTACCGGTGCCCAGTGACAGGGAGCACATTCACGCATGCTACCTTAATGTTGTGCTGGTAAGGGAGATTTGAGATTTCCCCAACTAGTCCTGCAGGCTGCAGCTGATGATCAGGCGGCTGTGAGCCCCCTTGCAGCTGCGCCCGAGGCTAGTGCCTCTTTCGCCTCACCCTTCCTATGGCCCTGAGGTATGGGCTCGGAGTTGCTGGTGCTGTGTGCTCTCCACTGGCCAGTCCCTCCCTGTAAAGCAATGCCCGTAGGTGCCCCTGTTACGCAAGTGACATGTCACATTATGACCTTATGGAGCCCTTATTAAGAGCTATTAAGTAGGGTTTTTTTAAAATCACAGCAGAGGCAGCAAGCAGTTTGCTGGTATAACAATCACTTGCCTTCTTGTCCCATTGAAGGGCTTCCAACCCCTGAAACAATTGCTCCATGTGCTGTACTTGATGTACATACAAAGTTTACTCAATACCTAAAAAAAGATAATATGGGAAAGGCATATGATGCTTGAAATATTAACCACGTGTCTTATGAATGTCACTACAAATTATATTTGTGTTAAGATTAAAATAATGGGGTTTTAAAACAAAATATTATAAATCATCCATACTCTATCCTCCATAACAACAGAATTAAGCGTTAAAACTGCAAACAAGTCATCAGGCTATAGGTATGACTGCATAGGACAAATATACAAAAATACACTGCTTCAACTCCCTATGATTTGATGACTTAGAAATGTGAGGTATAAATTAATCCTGTTTGCTCACATTTATGTATCACCATTTAAGTTTCTTTTTATTTACTTGCATACATTTTTAAAATGTCAGTGTTTGTGAAAAAGGTTTATGAATATTTCATTGTAAGGCAAGTATTCTGATTTAAAGTAAACTTATTCACAATATAAACCTACATCTTATTTTTTTTTTACTTATGTTAAAATATGATATCATGCTTTTAGGCCCATAAAGAATTTGATTTATCAGAGCATTTAAATTTAAGATTAGGATTAAAATGAATTTGCATGGCTTTACTCAAATATTTTAATTTGGCAATTATATTTTTAAAATGTTACAAGTATAATTCATAGTTTAGCAGCTTATCAGTTTTAGTTAACAAAAAAAAGTGTTTGGATCAAATAAGTGATTAAAAGTGTCAGAAAATGAATCTCAAGGCAGATGGTAGTTTGATTTTGTTTACTTATTTTAAGCTATATAAGCAGATGGTATAAAATGTATCAAATTGTGCTAAATAGCAATTTTCAAGTGCTAGTTATTTATAAAAAAAAATCAAAAACCTGCTGAATTCTTATTGTAAAAAATATATGCATTAGTTTACATAAACAACAATGGCATGTGGTAATCTTCTTTTTCTTTTTTGTTTTAGTTACTCGAATGTTAAAAAACATGGGCAATAATAATAAAAGGTACAAAAAGGTAAGCATGTCCTTAGCATACAAATACAAATTTTTTAATCCTTTTTTTTTTAAGATTAAATGTTGGGTATTTCATAACACTTTGTGGCCATATATTGGTTAGCTCACCACTATATCGGGTAAACATAATATTTGCACATACGTATGTTTATCTAATCAAAATGATTTGACAATTGTACATGGATATTACTCTAATATCCAACGTCAGTTAAACAATATCTTATGTCTAAAAATTAAGTAACCACAAAGAAATATAAGTGTAAGTGAAACGGCAGATGTTCTCTGCGTAATAAAATAAGAGCGCTCATCACGGTCATGCAAAGCTCATTTCATTGATTTTGCAAGTCCCAACTAACTGTGTGACCCCTACTCTTATTTGCCTCCTTAGGTCGTGGACAACCCTCTAATCCTCTTCAAGTCATCCTGATTCCACACTAGGTGTATCAGTTTCCATAGGAGAAATATAGCAATATAGCAGTAGCTCAGTCTTAATCACTCAGCTGGGTGACTAATGAAAGTCTAAGCAAAATCAGACTTAATTAGTATGGCCCTAAATGATCATATCTGTGTTGTATCTAAGCAGGAAAGGTCACCCAAAATATCCCATGACTAACAATATTTGCAGGACCGAGCCTAGGGTCACTGACGCCTGGGCGCAATTTTTTTTTGTGACCCCAGGTGGGTGTGGTAATATTGCTAACCCCTCCCCTTAACATAACCCCTCCAACCACACCATTTTCTACTTTACCTCTTTAGGCCTCCCAGCCTCACCCTGTAAAATGTTGCTAACTTCCCACAGTGCCAGCTTTGCCCCAAACACTTTGTTAGCGCCACCTTTTTCCCAAACAGCTTGTCAGTGCCATGTTGGGCCCAAACTGAAATGCGCATGTTCCAGTTTTGACTCCACAATGTCTGAGAAACATTACTTATCCATGCATGTGGGGTATTGCTGTACTCCGGGGGGAGGGGGGTGTTACTGAGCACAAATCAAGGTGTGAAATTAGCTGCATGGGATAGGTCAATATGCCCCTAACTAGATTCCCATAGCTGACTAGTTTTTGGAAATGTATATTTTTAGGGGGTTAAAATGAAACATGGGACCTCTACTGTGCCTCAAATGAGACATGGACCCAACAAACTGATCTGTCAAAATTCCATGTTTGAAAACTGTATTGCACATGTTCCAATTTTGAGCCTGAAGTGTCAAAGAGACATGGCCTACCCCACATTAAATGACTTCCCGTAGAGGTAGGGCTGAAGTCTCCACAGGACCCACACAAGAGCCAGGCAATTATTACCTATGGTAGCATAGTCCATCACCTGAGGAAGAAGTTTGTGGCTGATATAAACTACCGGATGTTCATTTCCCCCTTGCCGACTTGACTTAGGACTGCTTCCAGCCCAAATATGGAGGCATCTGTATGTACGATAAAACTTTTGGATGAGTCAGGGACTGCTAGGATCAGAGCCCTGGGTGAGAGCCTGCTTAAAGTTTTGAAAAGCAGCCTCACGCTCTGGCAACCACAGTACTTGTCAGGGTAAAAAAATTTTTGGCCAAGTAAGTCAAGAGCTTGCCAATGGCGCTATAGTTTCAGTCTCCCACACCCCACCCCTGCCCCAAGTACTGCACTTCCAACATGGCGATATGCCATTTGTCCATCTAAAAGCTCAGCCCCGCTTTCCTGATCCAGTTTAAAACAACCTCGATATGTTGTAGTTGTTCCTCGTTTGAGCAGGGCCCTCCTCACCTGTTGTCTCTGTTAGTCAATTTGTTATGTTACATACTTGTTATGTCTTGTCTACCCATTGTACAGCACTATGGAATTTGATGGAGCTATATAAAACAATAAATAATAATAATAATAACTTTCATCTGGCCCTCCTGTCTAACAGCTCGTCCCATGTGGCATGTGGTATGTGTCAGTCTCCTGTAGTCCACACATAATCTGGTAGCATCTTTTTTGGAGACTAGAGCTTGCAGCGTTTGTTCCTAAGCTTTACAAGAGATGTCCCTTCTGTAGCCCCCTAGTGCTATCGGAGCAGGTCTAGAGGCCCCCTTACCCTCCAATTTAAAGGGAGAAAACCAGATGGTTTCCTGGGCTACCTTCCAATCCTTATGGGTCATGGAAAATCTACAAAGCAGTTGCTTCAGGTTGCCGTTAAAATGTTGGCAGAGCCTGTTGTTCTGGGGATAGTATGGGGAGCTATGCAGGGGTTTTATCTTACACAAGGTTCATAATTGGTGGGTGAACTTGGTCTTAAACTGGGTGTGCTGACTGGACAGGATTTCCTGTGTGAAACCCGCCCTTGTAAAGATCTGGAGCAGAGCATCAGCCATGGTCTATGCCTGAATGTTTCACAGAGCTACAGCCTCAGGGTAATCTACCACAGTTATATCTATTCCCATGGGGCTTGGCATGCCTAATGGTCCTATTATATCCATGGTAACTCAACTAAGGGGCTCCTCTACTATGGATAAGAGTCTAAGTTTCTGGCTAACTACAATGATCAAGCAGTAGTCCTGCACCTCCCTGGTGATGCCTGGCCAGAAAAAGTTCTGATTCAGACGGTGGAGTTTAATATTATCACACTAAAAAGTGTTTCTGATATATTTTTGTCCTTCTACCTCACCAGCCGCCCACTTAATTCCATGACCTTGCGTCTCTACCATCTTATTTAACCTATTTATTTCCAAAGATGTGTTACTATCACCTTCAAACATGTTATCATCTCAGCCTAGCCTCTTAACTGCTGAAATGATTGACATATAATCATCTAATTCATTTCCTGTATCTCTCTGCTTCACACTCTACTTGCCTGTTTCCATCCACAACTCTCTTCTGAGACAGGCTTTACCAAAATTACTAATGATCTTCTTACAGCTAAAATAAAAGACCATTTCTTCATGCATCATGGGTGGCTTGCCATTACATGAAGCTCAATATCTGCAAGACCTAGGTTCTCGTTATTCCACAATCCCCTTGTCCACAATTCCTGGCATCTCTATCACTGTTGAGAATTTCACAATAAACCCATCAGACCAAGTTTGCCGCCTTGGTGTCACACTGCTGGATTTTGTCATTTCCCCACACAAGAGAAAGAGAAAATATCAATCTACTCCATAGTGACGTCCCATCTGGATTATTGTGATTGCCTTCTAAACATCCTGTTGCCAGACTAATTTTTCTATCCCTCATTTGCCTCACTTTGCCAATTCCTCCATGGGTTCCATAATTGAATGTAAAATTTTACAGAGCCTCTCGCAACTCTGCACCTCCTATATTTATGCAGTAATTTCCAAATACTCTCCTAATTCTTTCTGCTCCTTGCGTTTCTCACTTACCAATATCCTCGTCCTCATCCTAAACAGTCCTCTCCCACTCTTTCATTTCCTTATCAACCACCCAAAATATTCTAGGCTGGGCAAAATTTGAATATTAATTTAGGAATAAAGAAAAAGCCTGAATATAAAAATACCCTATAGGAAAAAAAGTTTTACCAGCAAATATTAATTCACATGTAAAATATTTTTTTCATATATAATATGAATTTTTCTATGATTGAGAAAAATATATATATTTTTTTTAATTTCCTTTGCCACTCTGCCCCAGTTATGCACATCTGCCACACAGAAATGCCATTTAACCCCCTATTTTCCACTGCCTCCCAGATATGTCTTATACACCCATATATGCCACTCTGCCCCCTGACATGCATTTTAACCCCCTATTTGCCACTCTCCCCCAGATATGCCTTTTAACCCCCTATATGCAACTCTGCCTCCAGAAAACCATTGCCCCCAACTTACCAGTGCATCCATTTACTTGTGAACCGTGCTTCAGACTCCCTGGTGTCATAGAAGCCCCAGAGGAATGCCGACAGCAGCAGAGGCTGCCAGAGTGGAGGATCCAGGTCCCCTGCAGCACTGCGGGGATCTGGATCTTAGTTTTGTAGTCGAACCTCGAATATAAGACAAGTGGTATTTTTCAGACAATTTACGGTATGTCTTAAAGTGTGAAAATTGCCGATTTTAAATATTTTCACTGTCCCATATTGTAACGGTGCTATGTAATCTGCTGCTATACAATAAAATGGAATGTAATATACCTTATTTCTGTTCTTTTCAATTTACACAGAAAAGGGTAATATGAAAATATTCAGTGAAGAATAACTTTGCTTATAGTGGAATGCTACATTTATTTCAGAAAAATTCTCTAGTCCACCATATATATTTCTTGATAAGGCCGTGTAATATAAAACTTGTTCTTTTTATAAATTGCCAATATAAAATAGCTGACAGAATTCTCAATAATAATTTATCATTGTTATCCCATTGTATTCTATAGATAATTCTACAGACATCTGCTGAAAAATGGAAGGTTGACCCAATTACTGACCTACTGTGTCTTAGAACCTAACATCATCTGTTGGTTTCAGAAGGTTATTTATGTTCTGAGCCAATGTTGTCCACTTAAAATTTGATTTATTGCTTTTTCGTTTTTTATGTATGTTAAGGGCATCATCTAGCCAAAACGGAACGTTTAGAAAGAATAGGTTTTATAAATTGGTTGAATATTCTGTTACAGAGTTTTAGCTGACTTTCACATGAGCAAAAAAAATCAGCATTTCAATTTACAGTGGTTTTGGGTAAGAAAATACAATAAATTATCTTTAAAAAGTTTTGTCATATTTATGTAGAGAAAACTACAATATTTGTCTTAGTTATATAATAAACTTGAAATATAAGGTACATTTTCCATAAAAATACTGGGAATGGTAATCTAATGTCTGTTGAAATGTAGAATTCAAGATTTTAACATTTCCTTCGACAGTTTGCTCAAAGTATCGAATCAAAGCCTTATTATAACATTAATGGGAATTTTTATATATATACGGTATATAAAAATATACATATATATATACAAAACAAATATATAAAACATATTTATCACATTAAACGTAATACTATTTTATCAAGAAAACTGAAAATGAAGATGAAACTATATTACTTGCTGTAAATAAAATATTATATCAGTATGTAAATTGTGTGTGTTAGCATGAACGTGTAAGTTCTTGTGTGTTAACATGAATGTGTATGTTTAAGTGTGTGTGTGAACATGGATGTGGATGTGTGTGTGTGAGCATGAATGTGTATGTGTTTGCTAATATGAATGTATGTGTAATGGTGTGTTAGCGTGAATGTGCATTCATGTTTGTGTACATGAATGTGTATGTGTAAATGTGTGAGGATGAATGTGTAAGTGTGCAAGAGCATGAATGTGTAAGTGTGTGAGAGGGACTATGTGTTAGCATGAGTGTATAACTGTGTTAGTATGTGTAAGCATGAGTGTGTATGTGTTTTAGCATGAGTCTGTGTAAATGTGAGAGTGTGTATAAATATGTGGGCTAGTGTGTATGTGAGTTACAGGGAGTGGGAGCAATGGGCCAGTGGTGCCAGTCCACCCCTGATTACAGAGATTGAACATCTAAATAAAAATAATAATAATTTACCTTCAGCTGACATCAAATGAGTAATGGGCTCAACAAGGAATGCTTCCAGGAATCAAGCAAAAAATACAGATTACGGTCAGAGACTTATGTATAACTTTTAAGGCGTTGTTATTTTTTTCATTAGTAGTGTAGAGAAGTGCTCATTTTCAGAAGGGGACATGTTATCTTTGCAACAGAGCTGCTTTGCAGAGATTTGTATGTGCTTGTCAGCATTCATCAAGCCACCCTATGCATGAGCCATGAGTGAGAAATCAAGAATGCTGAATGACAGCCCATACATAGGTGACCTGGTACCTGGTTGCTTCTGTTTTATAGTCCAGCCACAAAATGTCTGTTGGCTGATTTAGTCTGCAAATTGCATTGCATCATTGGCTTATATACCTCTATAATATTCCATAGTGCTGTACAATGGAATAGGACACATTGTATATAGATGTAAGCAAGGCCGCTTTATTCAGCGGGCAAAGTGGGCATTTGCCCAGGGCCCACTAACCTTGGGGGGCCCACTGGCAGTCATGCTGCCGGTTTGGGGCAAGGGTGACCACATGTCCAGGATTTCCCAGGACAGTCCCGCAATGGTACTTTAAGTCCCGGGTTCCGGGCAGCCTCAATGCCTTATCCAAGAATGAGAGGTCTGAGTGACGGAGGTCTCAGCCAATCAGGAGAGACTTCTCAACTCTCCTGATTGCCTGAGAGTTCAGAAGCCTCTCCTGATAGGCTGAGTTCCTCCTTCACACCAACTCAGAGTAAGCTGCAGCCAGCACAAGGTATGTTTGACTGTGTTTGTCAGTTTGTCACAGTGTTTGTGTGACTGTGTTTGTTTGTCAGTGTGTTTGTCTGTTTGTGTGACTGTATGTGTAATGTCTGGTAATAGAGGAGTTAATTTTCTGAATCTACTAATGCTGTCACGTTCTACCCAGGCTGTGGAGCTGCTTATCTCAATCTTGCTATAGTTTCTCTGTTTTGCTTCAATCCATTCCTGGATTTCCTTATGCTCTGTTCTGATCTTCCATTCCTTACTTCTAGTTCTGCTCTTTGCTTCAGCTCTGTTTCCTTTTTAAGGTGTGCCCCACCATGTGTTCAGTTTGCCTCAGTCTGCAGTGTAAAGGTATGTCTCAGTGCTATGTGTTTGGATTTCATGTTTGGTTTGTTTCGTACCACTGTCAGCAGGGATTAGCATTGGGACCCACCGTCATTGGAGTACTTTGGCATAGTGGTGGGCTAAGCATACTATGGCCATAAGATGTGACGGAATCTCCAATAGTTATCATACAGTCCTAGGCTAGTTCCTGTATTTATGTGTGTCAGTCTGTGATGTAACCTGTGGAGTGTCCTGTTCTGTCCTGTATCCCCGGTAGAGGGGTGTCCTGTCTTGTACATGTTTGCTCTTGAGTATATCTTGTCTTGTTTCATGTAGTGCCCTGTAATATGTATATCTTGTCTGGTTATGTTTCGTGCCTGGTCTCCCAGTCCCTTGCTCACTATGTTTCAGCTATCACTCTGCTTACTCACACTCCCAGCCTGCAGCATCCCGCACATGAGTTTTGTGTGATGTCTCATGCCTGTTCCAAAGTGTCTGCAGGATTTAACTTCATTCTGGACTACATCAGCTGCTATATCAGGGTGCTGGTATTTGGCTGCACAACCCTAGATGCTCAACACCCGGGTGAGTGCAGTCACCCTGCACCAGGCCCTGTCCTGTGACTCCGCTACTGCATACCGAACTCCTGGACTCGATCTTTGGGAGCTCTGGGTCATTTCAGTCATCAGTATGGACCCAGTTCCTGACACATGACTGGTATTAGAGGGGTTAACATTATATATCTACTCATGTCTGTAATGAGTGTATGTATATCATTAAATGAAATCAACATGGTTTCCAAGGCTTCTTAATAATGAATATAATAGTATATGTGAATCAGGGTGTATGTGAGTGAGAGATATATATTTATATATACATACACATAAAATATTTTATATATTATATATATATGCGACGGTGTGCATCAGTTTATAAATATATATGTATATACACACCTGTGTAATCTCATCTAGCAGAAAAAAAATGTGGTCACCCTACTTGGGCCCCCCTCTGCACTTTTAATCACCCACGGCGGCGGACCGCAGTCCACGGTAGTGGAAATCGGATATGGCCAAGTACACGTCCAGTGGCAATCTTCGAATCATTTTTTTAATACATTTTGTTTGGAATTTTATAATCCACTAATTTTCCCTCAGTCCCTTTTCCCCATTATATCCTTTATCCCCCATACAGCACCTATCCCCTCCACTACACTACCTATCCCCCCCCACTACAGCACCTGTGCCCCCACAGTGGGGGGGCAGTGGCTGTAGTGGGGGGGAATAGAGACAAGTAGTGGGGGGGAACAGGGCTAGTGCGCCCTCCACTACAAGCCTCCTGTGCCCCCCACCTACAGCCCCTGTACTCCCTGCCACAGCCACGCCCCCCCCCCCACTACAGGACGGAAGGGGGCCCACTATTATATTGTTTGCCCAGGGCCCACTAGAGCGGCCCCGGATGTAAGACTCAATATTTTGGGAAAAGATTTCAGCTTTTTGACATGAAAAAGCATACATTTTTACCAGTTGAAGCCAGAGGTCAGTATGGGAGTTTTAATACTCCATTTCCTACTCGCCTTTAAAAATAACCTGGCTGCCAAATAAGAGGCAGAGAGTAAATATATGTCATCAGACTGTAAGTGTGGCATACTTAGAGATTGTATCTTTAAAAAAACAAACAGGAATATTGCTGTTATTGTAAGAGGCATCAACAGCATTTCAGTTATATATATATATATGTATATATACTGTATATAATCTAATATACATTGGAATAGATACTGTGGGTATAAAACATATTTTAACAAATTGACAATGGTCTCAAGCAATATTACTTTTGTAATTGCTTCCTTAGCCATTATAATAACAATTAAGAGAAGCAAACAAAGTTTAAAAATCTTCATAAGACAATTCATTTTATATTATTAATTCAAGATATATCTCAACTAGCTTTGGGAGCTAAAGATTTATTTTCCCCTTTTCCAGGATCAATTTAGTGGACCAATTTTAATTCTGGATTTAAAACTCATTAATGCAAAGTACATTGAACCACTCTGTTTGAAGATTAAACTGACATTAAAATGAGCTAAATGACTCTTTTGAAGCAAAGGTAAACACTAATCAAAATGTTTTGAAATAACTGTAATAGTAATGGTGCATATTTATGAGAGTAGATATTTTCTATTTTAACTTAAAAATGAAATATCAGAAATGTCGTTTCAAGAGAGATGTTATCACAGCGTTGAATGTACTGCAACATACGGTATGTTATATTTTAATGATGTTTTAATGTATATATGTATATATTTAAAAAAAAAATAAATGTATACTTAGAATTGTGGAGCACAGAGGTTATCAAGAGTTTCAGTGTTGCTTCTAATTTAGAAGCGATGTACAGTAGATTTATATATCTCTGAAAAAATGTGGAGGGTGACAGGGTCAAATTTTACTCTGAGAGAAATACAATACGTAACATCTTCATTTTGTTGGTAGCTGTTTGGATATAGTGGTTTTTTTTGTAATTGCTAGACTAAAAATAATTGGGATCAACATTAGTTTAAAGGTAAGTGGATGCTGCTGATTTAACTATAACTTTTTATGCAGAGTTAACATTGCAAATGGGATACTACTATCCCAAACAGATGCTGTAGAAATAACTGCTTGATCAATTTATAAATGCTTCAGAAATGTATACACTTTCTGTTACCCTTTAGGTCATGAGGGAAATGGAAAACAAATTAATTTGATATTAGTATTTTATAAATGAATTATAAATTTAGCACAAACCATTTTATGAATTAATTTTAGGCTGGTGAGTTAGTCAGACATGAAAACTAGCATAAGGAGCTCCTACGATTTCAAAAAATGCAAAATATTATTTGTTTGGAAAGGTTGTCAGGAGAAAGCCTCTATCTAAAAGGAACATGGCTGCACAGCTTATGTTTGCAAAGTTGCATCTAAACAAACCACATGACTTCTGGTCCAAAATCGAGACGTGAGGTCATAATGTACAGCACCACATTTGCTGAAAACCACCGTGGTCTAAGGGTGATGATTTAAGCATGTTTAGGAGCCACAGGACCTGGGAACCTTGCAGTAATTGAGCTGACCTTGAGCTGCAGCAGGACCTTAAGAGAGCTGTGCATAAACAAATGCTCCCAAATCTTAATGAACTAAAGCCATGCTGTAAAGAAGAGTCGGCCAAAATTCTTCCACGATGAAGTTATTGATGCTAAAGATGTTTCTACAAGCCATTGAATCATAAGGTCTACTTTTTTTTCCCACGTGGCTTCTCCATTTTGGCTTTAGTTTTGTTAAATAAATCCTGGCATGGTGTAATGCGTCACATGTTCATATGAGGTTGTACTTACCTCATTTTTGGACATGCTAAGGAACAGATGTTATTATGTCTTGATATGGAAAACCATAGAACCCCATAGAAGAGTGTACTTTCTTTTTTTATATGACTGTATACATATATTCTTTTTTTTTTTTCCAATTAAAAATCAACCTTATGTGGTCTTCATAGCAATTAATTCCCAATGTAGGTTTAGATAAAACTTCAGTAATAGTGCAAAGTGGAAGAGCAATTTCGATTAAGCTCACTCACTTCTCCTAGAGCATATACTTCCTCTAGTGTATGTGTGTGCTCTTTAAAATTATATAGGGCCCTAAGGAGTTAATGTAAAAGTCTTAACTAGGTCATATTAGGAAGATAACGAATGAATCCAAAGAGTTCAAGTATCCAAAATGTCCTGTCCGATTACCCAACTCACATCGCGTTTCACTTTTCTTGCAGGCTCCATCAAGGTGTTTGGGAATTAAATGATGATCCCAGTATTTATTTGACCCTTCGGTATCAGCGAGAGCGTGAATAAGGAAAATTCCCGTTTATAGAAACATCCTTTTGTTGCGGGACTCTCTCAAGGTGGAAATCTAGATCCCATAGCAGCAGTGGAATATAATAAAAATAATTCTTCTTACATAAGTGACAAAAATCCCAGGAAGAAGAAAAAAATACATTTGCATATAACATAAACGAGCATCCTAAAAGACTAGTATTTAATTAAACGATACTAAAAAAAAAAGTAAAGTGAAGGCAGAGTGAACAGAAAATTGGACTATGGAGCCTCAGAGGCCTTACCATGTACAGGGAAGTTCTGCACAACAAGGTTCAGACATGGCCTCGCTTGGTCACATTCAGTCGAGCCATGGCCAGTACAGTTTTCGCATTAATCGCCATCGCAGTCATGTATACCCATAAACCCTTCCAAGGGTGGCAAATAAGCACCTGATATACCAACCTTGCTGAGAATGTCAAAAGGTGCGCTTAGGACCTTGAAAGAAACTACAAAATGGCTTGGCAAGGAATTCCATGTCTAGCTTTTAACTTGCTCCCCTTCTGGAGCAGTCTGAAATGGGGCAAGTGGGACAGCTGTATCCCTTGCAACTGGCATATGCCCTAGTATTTATATTACTGTTATAAAGAAATGTCCATGTTTTTGAAAGAAAAGCAGATTTTGTCCATTAAAATAACATTCAAAAGATTTGAAATACAATGTAGACATAATTATAAATGACTATTGTAGCTGGAAATGGATGATTTTTAATGGAACATCTTTAAAGATCTACAAAACAACCATCATTAGGTGAGCATCCTCTAGTGGACTCAAGTCAGTCATTCTCTCTATAGTGTAAGATTAGTCTGTGCAGCCCCCACTTCACTAGCAATTCCGCCTTCATTGTTTTCATACTCCACAACAGGGAAATCACTATTGAAGGGGTATATGTTACGCAGACTTCCCTGGTGTCTGTTGATGAACAATGTTCCCCCCTAAGCTGTGCAGTGCACACACAAAAGTTTTTTATATGCGCACACGACCACCAGTTGGGGCAATCTCCCTCTAACTAGCATAATAAAGGGAGGGTGAGGTTTAATCATAAAGACCTTGCGTTTCACTGCTACCTTATGATGCTGCTGGCAACCCATATAGACATGGGTCGATGAGTTTGATGAGAAAGAACTTGACTGGTCCGCACAAAGCCCTGTTCTCAACCCTACTGAACACCTTTGGGGTAGACTGGAATGGAGGTTGCCAATCAGGCCTTCTCACCCAACATCAGTTTTTGACCTTACAGATGCATCTACTGGATGCATGGGCAAAATATCCCACAGAAACACTCTATAATCATGTGGAAAGCCTTCCCAAAAGAATGGAAGCTGTTATAGCTACGGGGTGGGGGGGGCAACTACATATTAATTCTATGTATCTAGAATGCAATGTCATCAAAGTCCCTGTTGGTGTAATGGTCAGGTGTCCCAATACTTTTGTCCATATAGTGTACAAGGAATCGCTACGGTGGGCATTAAAGATAAACATAAATCATAAAGCAGCCCCATTTAATTTTTAATAACATGTTTCAGGTGTATTCTTTATCATTGTATTCTATATGTTAATATTTTATTTTAGCATTGGACCAAGTTTTATTTTTCGAGTATAGCTTCTTAACTATGATTGACTTAAGGACATGGTTAATTATTTCACAAACCATGTTAATTTTGTTTCTATTTCATTTTAGGAGAAATTAAGTATTCATATCAGGAAGATCTATACTTCAATAATAAAAGGGAAAAAAAACGAATTACTTTTTAGAGCTCCAAGTTTACCAAGGGATGAATAACCTAATAATGAAGTTGCAGATGATTATAAAGATCATAATATTTTATAGCAACTATTCAATATTTCAACACAGGCTGATTAGGTTATCATAATGTATGTACTTTAAAGTAAAATTGAACTATACTGCAAAAACAGCTTAAGAACTATTACAAGTTAAATAACCATGTATAATCTATGATTTATCACAGCATTATTTATTCAGTACGTTTACCATGATTAATCTGTCAAAAACAATACTGGAATTACACATTGTTCTAGAGTGTAAATTATCTTTAACATAATTACATTTCACAACAATTTGTTTATTATCACTAATGATGGGCCATGTGGCCTATATTCTTTTTATTTCTGAATGTGTGGTGCTCAGACAGCTAAAAAAGTGTGTGCTGGGGAGAAAGAGAGAGAGAGAGAGAAGGAAGAGCGAAAGAAGGAAACGAGGGAAAGAAAGAAAGAGAAAGAAAGGAGGAAAGAGAAAGAAAGAAAGGAGGAAAGAGAGACCTATTCTGATCTATTTTTACAGCACTATGAAACCTGAACCTTAATTGCCAAGACAGAATTGAAAGAGAAGGGTGAGGAATGTATATATTATAAGTTTAAACTTTTGTCTTATCTAAGGCAACTAGAAGCAATGACCTGATTTGAGCAATATGGAGAGGAGTTTACCCCTTACTGAGCAAACATAACCTGTGGTCAGTATTAAAGGAATTACATTCATAAATACATTTTTTTCAACAATATCATTAGAAAGCGTCAACATGGCTTTATGAAGGACAAGTTGTGTTATACTTACTTAATTCTATTCTATGAAGAGGTGAGCAGGGATATAGATCAGGGTAATTTTAGTGTGTGCAATTTATTTAGACTTTGCAAAAGCATTTAAATAGAGCTCAATTTATTAAATTGAAAGAGTTTGAGAATGGTTGCAGACATGGTGGCAACAGTGTTTAATGTAAGATACTCTCATGTATAAAATAGGTCACTGGCACACAGGAGGAAAATATAATCTTGAAGTCAATGTCAACACCTCGAAGTGCAAGTGTGGACAGCTGTAATTAAAAATGGCATTATGGAACAGTAAAGATGAGCTACAAAATGAATAAGGAGCACAAAACACCTTAATTATAAAGAAGAGCTAGAAAAATTTGTCTTAGAGGTGATATGATATCATTATACAAATACATAAAGGAACAATGACAACCACTGCCTGACAACATGTTCATTAATAGGACTGTACAAAAAGCAAATGTCATCCATCCATGCTTAAATTAATTTTTACAGCAAATGTAGTTATGTACAGCAAGAACAACAAAGACATGGAATTTAATTCCTACAATGGTTATGCTATTAAATTCATCCGATGCCTTTAAATGTGGGCTGGATGTTTTTTGTTAGCAAATCAGAATTAGCCACATATTGGTTTTTGTATCAGTATTCAACCATTAGTTTCATTATTGTAAATAAGAAAGTTGGACATCTGTTTTCTCTTATTCCAACACATATGTTTATCTTTCTTAACACCGTGTAATATTGTGCTTCATGTTGATGACAGTAGCAGACATAATAAATTGGGTGACTGATGACCATAATCTAAAGACAAAGATCTTTCTGCCTTCATATAACGTTATAGAAAAATCTAATCCAAGTGATTACTTAAACAGAAAGCACTATATATAGGCAACTTTGAAAGCTAGTCTAGGCGTTTAACCAATTTATAAAACATTTAAAATAGTGTTAATTGATAAATAGCAGGGAAGGTAGAATCCACAACCATGAAAAATAGTGATAAAGTTCAAAAGATCCAAGCTAGTGACGTGGCAGTGAAATGTCTCAGCTAAATAGCAGTCCCAAAGAGAGGTAATCATAGAAAATAATGATATATCTTATCTTTAAAAAGTGCACAAATCGGTTTTTTTTTAGTTCTCTGAGATACTATATCACTTTACAAACGAGGTCTTCCAGTCTGCCAGCGAATACTGATATATATCTGTAACCTTTAATTTTACACTAAAATCTCAATTAAACTATGTAATCCATCTGTTAAATCTACCATTTTTTGTCCAGTGGAAAGTGGGACAATTTATGGATCCCCTATAATGCTTACAGACTTCACACTTATATTCTACAGTAGTGTATATCCAAAATCTAAATATTGGATCTAATGATCATTTAATTTTGAAAATATTTAAAAATATAACTAACCGATAATAGAAAAAATATAAATGTTTTTGGTTAAACTAAAGCCTAATATAATATTGGCTTATTCTCATAGGTGAACAGAAATTCATCATTGAATAGTACATTTATTATTGAACTGGGTGGCTTTATGAAAGATCTCTGTGCACAAGATATTTGCTAATCTATTAGCATCATAAACAGAGTTTAATAGAAACAAAATACAAACTAATCTTGTGCATTCGGATTCATAGGAAGTTTCTTTTAATGAAAATTGCCTGTTTCATGCGTTCATATTAATCTCTAATAACAAGGGCGACAACCAAGGAAGCTGCCAAAAACTAACTGCAAAAATGCTCCAAAAGTTCTTTTGGCCCTCCTTGATACGTAAAGAAAGAAGAGCCTGTGTACAGCTTCCACTCTTCTAGGAAAGCTTTCCACAGGATTTTGGAGCATTTTTGTGGTGATTTTTTTCAACCATGTCTTTATGGCCCTTGCTTGGTGTGCTGGGGCACAGTCATGTTAGAGTAGAAAATGGTCTTCCCCAAGCTGTTCCCACAAAGTTGGAAGCATAGCATTGTCCAAAACGTCTTGGCATGTCCCATTCAGCTCACAAATGCTCTACTGATTAAATGGGTGAAATTTCCGCCATCTTGTGGAAAACCTTTCCAGAAGAGGGGAAGCTGCAAAGGGGGACCAACTTCATTTTAAGGTCTATGTATTTAGAATGTGATGTCATCAAAGTCCTTGCTGGTGTAATAGTCAGATGTCCTAATACTTTTGTCCATATAGTATTTAAATGAATACAACAATAATACAGTATTATTGTTTTAAAAATGAAAATGTCCTTAGATGAGTCTAGCAGCCGTGAAACTGTCCTCCATCTAAGACTCTCAACTTGTCAAACATGTGGTCACACACCCATGCACACAGGAACATATCCACACATGTAAAAACACTTAACATACATATACAGACATTCACACAAAATGATACAAAAACATTCCCAAACTAATATACCTAGAAAGATGCCCACAATCACACACTTGAAAACACGCTAACATACCCATAAAAACAGATGTACACAATAACATACCCACAGACATACCAAGAAACACAACATTCAAACACACATCATTGACTTACCCTGCCTACCCCTAGATTTAACGCATGGCGCTTTGTATAAGTGAGGCACAGGGCCAAGTAGCACTCTGGCAATATTCTCTTGTGCCCAAATGCTGCATACAGTGACACAAACACTTTTAACCAGGAATGGGCCTAGAGATTTTACATGGAGGACAGTTTCACAGCTGCTAGACTCAACTAAGGACATTTTCATTTTTAAAACAATAATCCTGTCCAATACAGGGAATCATTCTCTTCCCTTTAAATACCACAGGCCTGCCCTTACACACATAAACACTTCCCATACACACACATGCACTGCTCTTACTCATGCTTTCCCACAAACACACACTGCACTTGCCTGCACGTATACACATATGCACTACCCTTATACATGCATGTCCACACATACATAAACTGCCCAAGCACACACACATGCCTCCCTATAAACATAAATATACATACCTTATACACAGACACAACATTGCCCATATACACACATATACACAATGCTTTAATACACACCTATCCTACACACACACATATGTCTACCCTTAATCACACATAAGCATTTGCCATATACATGCCTCATTTATATGCACACATACTGGTTTACATGTAGGCTTGAAGCACCCCCTTCCTCCTCATAATCTACCACCCTTCTTTCTCCCCATCAGATACCTATACCACACTTTCTCCCCAACTCTTTCTCTTCTTCCTTTTTGCTTTCTCCTCCTTCTTTCCTCTTGTCTTGACGTGCAAGTCTCTTGGTGTAGGACTTGAGCGCGAGGTCTGGTTTTCCGCTATCTGTCATTGCGGTGGGCTGGGATATAAACGTCATATCCCGTTGCCCAGCGTCTATTGCCAGCACCTGGCACACAGTGAAGAGGAGCACGCTTTATGTTAGGCTGGTTAGGGAAATCCAGTCTTGGAGGCTGCAGCTGCTGATCGGGCGGCTGTGCGCCCCCCTCTGAACTGCGCCCGAGGCTAGTGCCTCACTCGCCTCACCCTTCCTACGGCCCTGAAAGGAGAAATGGTCTCATTGATGGTTATGGTTGTGATTGATAGGTCCAACAGCCTGTGGGAGTTTTCACGTAGTTTTTTCACTCTAGCTAATGATCATTTACAAGGTGAAGGGACAATTGGATATATATATATAAGAAGCTGCAATATACTACTGTAGTGTATTGTGGGGACTTCATCAGATATTTTCCCCAATTTATTTTAGGGCAAAACCTCTAGTTTTCGGTCAACACAAACATTTTTAACAAATTAGGCATTTGGCTGTGCTTGCACACAGTGTGTTTTAGATGTCTATTAAATACTGTTCTGAGTAGAGTTTGTTTGATTTAAACAGTTGCCTATTTATACTACTAGCCAAACATCTAATATATTTTGTAGTAACTTTCTAGTTTATCATATATTATTCTTCATTTTCATTGATAAATATTGGTGATAAATTCAGGCATGTTAATGGGCTTGCAGTTTGACTTTCAGTTGTTTAAACTTTAATACCTGTTCCTGAGTAGTTTAAGACAGTTGTCCATTTAAATTATTTTTTTGATTATTTTTTGTTGTATCAAATATCATTCTTTATTGATAAATACATATTGGTGACAAAATCAGGCATTTTGATATATAAAGGTATAATATTGGGGAAATTCAGTCCTGCTGCAAGGGCCTGAATGTGTCCATCGTCTTCCAGTGCCTGTCCACCCAGACCCAGTCCACCCAGACCCAGTGTCCTACTACTTGTGCTGTTTCTCTTTCATGTCCTTACTCTGGATTATTTGAATTTACTCTAAGGGGCTGCCTAACACTTGCCAATGCCTGCCTGCCCAGTGACCTACTATTACTGCTGCAGATGGTGCCTTGCAAGCCTTTCTCATCATCTATCCCCCTCTCCCTCCCTTCTCCCTATCTACCCCCTCTCCCTCATCTACCCCTTCTCACTCCCTTCTGCTCTATCTACCCCTTCTCACTATCTACCCCCTCTCCTCTCCTCCCCTTCTCACTATCTACCCTCTCCCCCCTTTGATGTAATATTCCGGCGCTTAGCATGAAATGCCGGCACCGGGACCAAGACAGAGGCCACACGGAAGAAAGTGAGAGGAGCCAAACGGTTGCTGAAAACTTACTCCTGAGCGACCGCTCGGCGCCTCTGTCTCTCCTCCGCATCTATCATGGGGGGGCACACTGTTCAGAGTAATTCAACCAAAATGTCCTTTGGATAGAGGGCGCTAATGCCATTTGATAGACTGGAGCTCTTATGTACCTTATAAAACTATTTAAATAACATAAGCACACTCCATGTATTAGACATACAATTGTGAGTTAAACACTGAGGCTGCAGTATTGTGGGATTTCTCGGCTCATTGTTTTTATTATATAGTCATTATTTGTTAATAATATTGTACAAATAACTTGTTTTAATTATGTTGTATATATGATAAAAAAACTCCCGCATACCCGAATCGGACATTGCAATACCATGACTTTTGAACTTTGGGTTCATTTTTTTCTAGCCTTAAATTTATTCATTTTCTTCTCAATCTATTTACTATGTGTATATATATCAACTAGTTTTGCCGTTTAATATATATTATTTCATACGATGCTATTTTAAACAAAAAAAATAAAAAATGTTTTATCTAGTGTATAAATGATTTTGAGGCTTTTTTATCATTTTTTTATCGGTATATTAGTATTTTTCTATCGAATTCTTACTATATATTTTTATAAATCCATTTCAGGAGACAATGTATCTTTTAAGGCAAGAAGTTTAAATAGCTCCCTAACTACATGGTCAATTAATGTGGATTGTGATAATAATTTTATACCACACATGCGAATTACGTGAATATTTATTCATTTATATTCTTATCCTGTATATTTACATATGATCTATTATATAGTTGTTATCTTATAGATTTACTATTTATGATAATGTATATTAACTAATTTATTCCCTTATAGTATTAATGATAAAGACCTACATTCTAATACATTCTAAAAGACAATTAAGAACTGTTTCAAATATAATTAAGGATTGTTTTAAATATATCTAAGGACTATTTTAATATGATTCTATATTGTGATCTTGTTTAATTAATTTATTAAATGCATATACTTTAATTATAATGAAGAACCCAATTATGGACAATTGACAAATCTATGTGGACAATTTACCATTGATCTAATCAATTAAAGACGGCTATAAAGGAGCACAGAAAGGGATCCACCAACGTACCTGAGGAAGTATAGCACGAAACGCGTCGTACGTTGCACGTTGTGACAGAGGAGAAGGAGGACGTGACTTTTATTTGCGGATACACATTCGGCTGTGCAGCAGTGGATGAACGCGGGACGCCGTGATTTTGAAAACTGCCGCTAGTCCGATTATTTATTTATTTTATATATTAAAGTATTCATCTTTATCTCACCCTCGCCTCCGGATCTGTGCTTTGAAGAATTTGGGAGTAGTTACCTCGATTTCTCGCTCTTCTTCCGACATCACGAAGTTGTGAATATTTCTACGGTGGAGAGTGAAATTTATTCGGGAGACGAACAATCCCTCCCGCTTACCCCCCTACGCAGCTTATGGGCTTGAATAAGCCCCACCAAACGTAAGGGTCCATTTTGCCTGTTAGATATATACACACAATTATTTTGATGAATTACACTATGACGTTTTTTTCTTTTCTCTTTGTTTTATGATTGAATTTTACATACTGCCCGGATTTCCTTGAAGCTACATTGAATTGGTATCATTTGCATTATTTACACTCACTTGGTGTGAGGGGCGCGGTCACCTATATATGTTTTTGTTATGTTGTATATATGTGTACTTACATAATCATTTCTAAAAAATATAAATTCAAATACAAAATACAATCTACTTGTACTTTGCATTAAACTGTCCATTTTTTATTTTGAGAATATCCATATCTTATTAACCCTTAGAAAAAGGCTTAATTGTAGTTTCTTCTTGCCAGGCCCCAGTCTTTAGGAGACCCTAGGCAATTGGTTGACAAGTGAGTCATATGATTGCTGGCAATGTCAGTTAATGTTTCTTTAACCCCTTCGTGCACAACAGGCTGATTTTACTGTTTTGTTCCCTGGTGACAATGGCCTTTTTCACATTTCTGCCTGCTCGCGCTTTAGCTGTAATTTTCTTCTTTCCCGTGTACTGAACCCACACACATTAGAATATTGTTTTTTTCCAGGACAAGAAGGCGCTTTCTTTAGATGACAATTGTTTTGATTGTATCATATTATTTACTATTAAAAAAATTATAATCTGGCACAATGTATTAATGCTGTAACTCCAAAGGCAGATCAGGTTCTGCCCCGTGAAGCCAACTATATCCAGCCACCGGTCACCCTACTGTGCAGTAGTAATAAATCCCACTACTAGTGAGGAAGAAAACAGATTGATTATTTTGCAGTAATCTAATATAATTTGGCAATGCAAGACTTTGATGCTTTTTATTACATAGAAATAATAAAAACAGAAATTTATGATAATGGATGCCATTACTAATTAACAATGTCTCATAAACTGTCTGTACCCTCTAACAATATATCGACTCATAAGTTATCTGTCACTCTTGCATTAGCATTAATACTATATATAATTCTTGTTCTCATGTCTGGAACAATATCAGGACATTTCTTCACAAAGTAATAAATGTAAATGTCCAGGATACAGTTTATTTTTTCTGTGCATTTTTAAGTTTTCATTCTTGATTCTTGGATTGATTTGGTCTTTTGTATAGAAAATATATGGTATCTGGAGGTAAACAAAAACATCACTAAATATATTCAAAAAGGGCTAAAATAAAGTAAGCTTTAAAAAGTATATATTTAATTAGATTGCATATAACCATACTCTAATGATGTGGATATTTGTTCTATATGATGTTTCAAAATGATTTTCAGGAACATTAATCAAATAAATTATGATATTATTTCCAAGCATAAATGTACCATTGTTATATTCCAAAGTATAACAGGGGAAGTGTTTTTATTGATACAAATGAGAAACAAGGCTACTGTAAGACTACATTGTACTTGCATAGCTGTGGTTACCTTAGTGTGCAGATACCGCTAATATGCAGTACAAATGGCATTTAATGATTGAGAAATGCCTTCCATTATGTAGTGATTCATTCTCATAAAGTATTGTCATCATCAAAAATGGTATAGCTCCACTTTTGGTGGCATGTATAGCACTACAGCCAGTGTTAGCCTCTCTTTGAATTGTCTGGCACAATGTGGAATGTAGGAAATGTTGTGTATACAATGCAAATGGTGGAAAATAGTATATATTGTGTGAATGGAAAAAAGTAATGTTAAAGGAATACCTCTGCTATAATTTCAACTTAATACATATGATAGTGAGTAGTCCCTTGAAATGTTTGCTTGGTTCCCCTCATAAATGCATGGAGGGATACTGCAGAATTCCCCCACATGCATTTGATTCTTTCCCTGACCCCTTAACTCCTTGGCATCCAGGAGATGTGTTCAGCTGCACTCACTACAATTAGCTCCAGTTCTGTCTTGGTGGGAGATTTAGGGGGTTTGATACCCCATGCTCATGCAACTTTTCTTAGATTGAAAAATACATATTTTTTCTGTCCCTTTGAAGAAGTAGGCTTGTTTTTTATCTTTTTAATAGTGCACCCTAGGCAAATGTGCATACTTCAGTCACTTTCTAATTTTCTAGTTGCTCACAATGTTAAACTACTTTGTGTGCCCCATAAGACTTAAATTAATAACACTTATAGAGCATGCATCCTGCACACCACTATTGATTGATTTCTTTATTTTTTTTACTTATTTTATGTGTATCCCCTGTGAAAGTCGAAAAATGGTTGTCAGGTATTGTTGTCATTAACCAGCACATTCCTTGTACATTCTTCTTCTTTTAATTTAACCAAAGCATTTCTTTAATAATTAAACATCTAATAGCTATCGACTATGTTCATAATTTAAAGCACATCATAATTCACCCCACTCAGCTTAATGTAGGTAATCTTTTGCACCATTGAGTCAATCATTAGCAGATCTTGTATGAAGCATAGGCATTCAAGGGCAAAGTACTTTTTGTTAAATATCCATCTAGAGGAAACAGGTTTTCTTTTTTTAAATTTCATGAGCGAGTCTCAGATATAGCTGTTTATATTGTTTCGTATTTTAATGTTTCTACTGGAAGTTGACCTAAAATGAGTATTAAAATAAATCATAAAACTGATGATGTAATGATGTAACAGTTTAACTACCACCTTACATGTTGTAACGGCATAAAGCTTAACGTATGCATAGTAAGTACCGTATTGGCCCGAATATAGGCCACACTTTTTCCCCCCACTTTAAGTCTTTAAAGTGGGTGTGCGGCCTATATTCGGGGTCTAGAGCCCGACATGCAGTGCAGGCAGAGGGGTTAGGATACAGATCCCCCGCAGCAGTGCAGGGGACCTGTATCCTACTGTCTGATACGCTCAGACAGCCTCCCCTGCCGGCACTTTCCACAGGGAAAGTACCGGCACGAGAGGTTGTCTAAGCGCATAGCGCAGACGTTCACCGGCAGCGGCGATGCGGGTAAACAACCTCCGCTGCCGGCACGTCTGCCCGATGTGCTTTAACAATTTCTCCTGCCCTTCATTTACACAGGAGAAAATGGTTTACTGTAATTTACTCAGGCTATTCCGTGGCTCACTTTTCTTTTTCAGTAATTGTTTAAGTCAATTTTATTCTGTTTTAAGCTCCTTCCTTAAAATTAAAAATATACAATTTTGGAGTCTTTCCTTTCTTTTGAAATGTGAATTATGTATTTTACTTACATTTTGTGGGATAATGACAAATGGACAGTATCATTTTTTGTAAAGTGTTATTTATATGAATGTGTGTATTAGGCATGAAATAAGCATAACTAATGTTGTCCTTTGAACTTCAAACACTGTACAGCAATATGAGACAGACAAATCATTTACCATATGTCCCAGTCACCTGAAAGAACACAAATGGAAGGCTTACTGAGTAAAGTGGATGTTTACAAGTTATTGTACAAGACAGTTACAGCTCACTGACTTTGCTATACATTAGTAGGGCCGTCTACAGTGAGCGTCTTCTGTAGGAGGTCTGCTGTTGACCTTATGCAATTAAGTACCTCATTCCTTCTCAGAGGAGAAACTTTCCACGTTTGGCCCTTCCTAATTCATAATTAAGTCATTGAGTTAAATTACAATTCTTCTGTTTTGGGCAGAATGCAACAGGGTTTAAGAACCACTAGAAAAGCATGCATTGAGAACAGGTGGGCTCCAACTGTTTGTGCATGCATGTGCATTGTAATGTAAACATTACACCACAAAACAGTTATGCAGCAATTGCCTGTTTAAACTGGGATTTGTGAAAGTGGAAAAGTTATTTATGCATCATAGAACTGTAGACAAATCAAAGGGTAGTAAGTAGAATAATCAGTTGCACAATTCAATCATACACCAAGAAACTGGCTGGTGAATAATATAAAATAGCTACAATTTATATTTAAACATCAGTAATTGCCTATCCTCCATATAATTTCTTGAATTATGTGTATTGTCATATCATTTTTATTGGGCAGTCATGATATGTTACTTAAATGGAAGTAATAACTGACAAACTCTACTAATTGGACAGTCCTCTATGATGTTCAGTATAAAATGTAGAAATGGAAATTAAAGAATTGCAGCATACACTTTGTCTGTGCATTGCTCTGGGAAAATATGCAGATAATTACAGTCTCAGCTTAATTTTATAATTGTATGCAGGGTTTCTCTAACCCTTTCCTGATTTCTTTCCTTTTTTGTATTTGTTACACTTAAATGTTTCAGATCATTAAACTCATTTTAATATGAATCAAATATAACCAAAATGCATAAAATTATTTCTTTATCTGATGGTTTTTATGTATAGAAAGGATAAAAATCTATCAAACCTTATTGGTCTTGCAAAAGTAACTACCCCCTTAGTTATGATATGAACCAATTAATCATATTTAATTGATAATTGGGATTAATTTCACTAGACACACCCAGACATGATTACTGACAGCCATGTTGAATTTTAAAATCACAAACAATAACAAATTGGTACAAAAGGAGAAGAGGGCCCTGCACTTGTGAGCTTACAATCATGTCGGTGGTTGAGTAAGATGATGACCCCAAAGACTTTTGGGATAATATTCTGTGGACTGATGGGTCGATAGTGGAGCTTTGAAAGACATGGGTTGCATTACATCTGGCATAAATCTAACATAACATCTGATGTTTCTGAACAAAAACCCTGATTGAGAATGTCTGCACATCAGTTTGCCTCTGAATGACTCAAAAGAAACAAAATGAAGGCTTTGGAGTGGCCTAGTAAAAATTCTTGCTTGAATCAGATTGAGATATCGTAGCACAGCCTTAAACTGCAGTTCATGTTCGTAAACTCGTCAAATGTTGCTGAATTAAACCTATTCTGCCAAGAAGAGTGGGTCCAAATTCCCTCACACGTGAATCATATATTCCCAGTTATTGAGAATGTTTGATTGCAGTTGTTGCCACCATGGGTGGCACAACCAGTTATTAGGTTTAAAGGGGCAATTACTTTTTCACATGGGTGATATGGTGTTTGATTAATTACTTACACTCACTAAATGGAATGATCATTTAAAAGCTGCTGTTTACGCACATTGTGTTTGTTTTATATAAGTGTGTATAAAATTTAAATGTGACAAATAAGCAAAAAATACAAGAAATTGGGAAGGGGCAAATACCGAATATGTTAGATCAATAAGGCAAAAGTTCAACATCCAGATCATTATGTAAAATATAAAATAAATTGATTGTTACTACATTTTATTTTAGCATAGTATGTCAGTAAATTATCACATGAACCACAGTGATATGCAAGCATTTGCATCAAAAAAACTTTTTTAAAAGGATTTTTATTGGCTTCCTGTAACATTTTAAATTATACTGGTTCTAAGCACGACCTCTGAGAAAATCAATATTTACCTTGTTGTCATTGACAAAACATTATGTATAATAAAATCAAAGCCAAAGAAGGCAGTGACTTTAAACATTAAAATATTAACAAATGTTTCTTTTATTAGTTTTAACTAATATTACTTTTTATACACATATATTCTCCACAGCAAATCCTACCCGTTGTCTCAACCCATTTTGTAAGTAAAGAGAGATGCATTTATTGCCTAGTTATTCTTATTATTATTATCTTTTATTTATATAGCTTCAACAGTTTACGCAGCGCTTAATACAATACATAAATTCAAGGGATATGACAAGACAAGAATTGACAGACTAAGACAAACCGATACATTAGGTGGAGAGAGTCCTGCTCGCAAGCTTACAATCTAGAGGGAAATGGGGTGACAAACATAAGGCATAGAGAAAGGGTGAGAGGTAGTGTGGTGGTTGTATCGATGACAAGGAAGTTCTAGCAGCTAAGATGGTATGCTTCTCTGAAGAAGTGGGTTTTTAGATGTTTCTTGAATGTCGGGAGGGAGGGTGAATGCTGAAGGTTCCTTGGGAGTAGATTCCAGAGATATGGGGCAGCTCGAGTGAAATCTTGTAGACGGGAAAAGGAAGAGGTGACGAGTGAGGAGGAGAGCCTTAGCCCATGGGAGGAACGTAGGGATCGAGTAGGAGAGTATTTGCTAATGAGGTCAGAAATGTACGGAGGAGCAGTATTATGGATGGCCTTATATGTCAGTACCAGGATCTTAAATTTAATTCTAAAGGTAATCGGGAGCCAGTGGAGGGTTTCACAGAGGGGGGAAGCAGAAGAGGAGCGACGTGCAAGGAAGATGAGCCTAGCAGCGGCATTTATGATAGACTGTAGAGGAGAGAGTCGAGACAGTGGAGTGCCAACCAGAAGAGTGTTGCAGTAGTCAAGACGGGAAATGATAAGTGAATGAACCAGAGTTTTTGTGGATTCTTGGGTGAGGAATGGGCAGATACGAGAGATGTTTTTTAGGTGCAAGCGGCAGGAACTGGCGAGGGACTGAATGTGAGGGATGAAGGAGAGGTTTGAGTCAAGGATGACCCCAAGGCATCGGGCCTGGTTAGAAGGAGAGATAGTTGTGTTGTTAATGGTGATAGAGAATTCAGGTAGTGGAGTGGAGATGGAGGGAGGGAAGATAATGAGTTCCGTTTTAGAAAGATTAAGTTTCAGGTAGTGTTGTGACATCCATGAAGAAATAGCAGACAAGCAATTGGTAATACGGGACATGAGAGATGGAGAGAGATCAGGAGAAGACAGGTAGATTTGGGTATCATCTACCAGTATCATATAGATGATACTGGAGGCTAAATGAGTTGATTAGTTTGCCAAGAGATGAAGTATAAAGAGAGAACAGCAGAGGGCCAAGGACTGAGCCTTGGGGGACACCAACCGAAAGTGGAAGGGGAGATGGTTACATGATGACTATTTGAAATATAATGCAATACATATGGATATGCCTTGTTGTGCTACTGATGTACTAGTGTCAGAAACAGGGATGGAGCATAGCGCAGATTTGGTAAGCGAGGTGTTTTAATGTGCAACCAATAATAAAACATACAGTCCCAACGAAAGACAGCAGTGTAGTTAATTAAACAGTGCCAAGGACAAAGGCAGTCAGTGTAGATTCATAAACGAAATCACAGTTCCAGTACAAAGGGCAAAGGCAAGTAGCGTAGTCAAAAGCAGTTCCAAGGTCACAGGCAGGCAGTGTAGGTTCATAAACGAGGTATCAGAGCAGAGGTCAAAGTCCAGGAAATCAGGCAAATACTCACAGCGCATCCAGAAGCAAAAACAACAACCAGATCCTGGGCTGGAGGTGAGGTTGATCTTTTAAAGCCTGATGATGAGGCCAGGTGAGAGAGGAGGGGTTCAGTCCAGAACAGAACTAGGTGATGACATAGTGATTTTAAGTCCAGCTGGGCCTCTTAAAGGGGCGGCCACGCCTTGCGGTCTGTGGGACTCTAGGTGATGCCTGACAACTAGTCATATACTACTATATAGTGCAGACTTTCTGTACGTTTACTGTAAATGTTACTTTATGTGTATGACTTTTTTTGCAAGTTCATTAGTAGCAGATTAAATGCATGTGTATGAAAGTTAACTAGATACATTTAAAAAAAGATTGTTTCTGTAAATAGAATTTCTTCTAAGTCATACTTTGAAAACGTATAAAGGCATTGATGTAGTTTGTCCTAATCTTAATACTGTGACTTCAGAGATGGATAACATTCAAATACAGCTTGTTTGAATGCAATCCAATTCTTCCATGTGTAACATCTGCACAGAAAAGCACATTTTGCAATATACAGAAAAATGTAAATCATTTTAAAGGCTTGTATACATCTATTTAAGTGTGTAAATATGTATGAATGGGTTGTATAGTTGAAATACAACTATTTAACTTCATGGTAGTCTTGGAGAAAACATTATATAACTGTCACTGACTATACAATTAAGCCAAGTGTGTTCATAGTCACAATAGCATTGCATCAATTGTGTCAGGATTAAAAACAGTGTAGTGTTTTTCATGACTGCTATTATTTTGATCTTAACATCTAAGTATCATCTTACTATGACTGACAGAAAAGCTTGTGGCAGAGTTGTATTTTTAACTTATTTTTAAGTATAATTCATAGTTCAGCGGTGAGATCACTTGAATCCAATGTCACTTATACAGGGCAAATCATGCTCTTCTTTTCATAATAAACAATATACCAATATATTTTGACTTTTAACTTAAGTGGTTCATGTCTGTATGCAATACAAATAGATCTATTAATTAATTAAATAAATAAAAATAAACGAGGAACACCAATGGGGTTCGATAAAAGAATTAGCTTATGGACCAAATATTTGAATTCTAAAACCACGTTGTTAAGTCTAGATGATAAAATAGTACAGCACATATTAAGAAAAGACAAAATAAAATATGTTCAATATGACAATATGAGTTCAAAAAAAATTTTGTATAGCAGTCAAGAAACTCGAGAAATGAGATATGCTATATTTCAGGGTGGAACTTTTTTTTGTATTTTTAACAAGTTGACCACCTTATTGATCACAAACTGTTGAAAAAGATTTGACTTTCCGGGTCACAAATGGCAAAGACATCAAATAATTTTAATTTTATTAATTATATGGTAATCTTTAAAGATCACATTCTATGGTTCTCTCAGGACAATAGTTGCCATTATATGTTTTGTAAATAGTCTGATAGTAATAAATAATAGTGGAGCATTAGGTTGAGGTAGGGGGTTAATAAAAATAAAGAAATGGAAAAAATAAAATAAGTTAAAATAATATATATGTATATAAAGTGGTTTCCAAACCAGGACCTAAATTATATTTTTGGTACTTATTTTAAATTTAAATGGGGGGGGGGTAATGGTTGATGAGCAGCATAGCCAAAACACAAAAAAATGCCACTGACCAAGGCAGCAAGTATAAAAAAAAGTTTTTGGTTTTTTTAAAAAATTTTATTTCAAGAACAAGCCATTTTTACATATATAACAAAAATGATAACTGCTGTACATAGATTTTTGATCATAGAAAGAGAAAGGGATGGAGATGTACAATAGATGTCGAATGCTATTTTATCAGCTTGAAAGGTTGTAAATGGTTTCTACTGAGTTAAACATGTAGAGATACCAACATTACACAATCATTCTAACCCATTCATACATCGGACATCCTCATAGGGGGGGCCTACGGCTTTCTATCGAGGCGAGTTGTCTGTCAGCACTAAGATGAACTATACCACCCAGGCTAAAAAAAAAAGAAATTTTAATCCCCTTTTAATTAACTCTTTCATCCAGACCAGCTAGAAGGGCTAATTTCCAAGGTTCCCAAACGTTATCAAATTTTCTGATATTCTTAATTTTGAAAAAATATCCTTTTTCCATTGAGTATTGGTATTGTATTTGATTAAAAACTACATTCCAGCTAATTGTATCCTCCTTTCTCCAGTGTCTAGCCATACTGATCTTAGCCGCTAAGAAAACACGTACAATTAAGATCTTTTGTTTTAGAGAATGAATCTAAATCCAAATGAAACAAAAACATCTGAGGAGCCCGTTGGAACTGAGAGTGAAAAAGGGTACAGATTACCTGCTTTTTTGTGTCTTCCTTGTTGTCAAATCATTTTGGTGTCAGAGAATGTAAGTACTAATAAAACTAAGAAAGGATTGAGCCTTGATACCTTGCGATCAGCCTGGCTAATGACCAGAGCCAAGCTAACTAAAATCTCTGCTCCACTTTAGTAGGCCTATGGGATTTCCCTTATCTAGTGGAAAAGTTTAACACGGGTTACACACAGATGGAAAAAAAAATTGTTGAGGCTTAGGTCATCTCATGCTATTCCCTAGCAGTTTCATTTGGCTCTATTGAATGAAACTGGGAATGCATAGGCATTCAATGATTTGCCCTAAAGCCTCCGGGTATGGGAGTTAATTACTTGGCGCCTGCAGCCTTTCTTTTGATCGCTAGAAGGGAGGAGAGCTGCATCCACTTCCTACTCAGGTGTGCCAGCTTTCTACCACTTTACCCACTCTCTTGAAGCTAATAAAACCAACCAAATACAATCCTGCTTTCTGAGATCTGGGATCTTTTGTCCAAAAAAATCTAATTATGGTAAGCCAAAAGTCTGACAGGCCATAGAATATAATTAGGAAATTAACAATTCAAAGAATGTTCCACTTACAGAGACAAAATGAACAGAATCATTGAATTTCAATGGATCAATTGATGAGCTGAATACAAATTTAAAAAAATACAAGTTAACTCACTTGATGGAATTAAATTGAAAGTAAAGGCTTAAACAATGCAAGATATTATTAATGCATAATAATTGTAAATGAGCTAGAGAACAGCTAAACTGACACATGCAACATTTAACACCTTGATCTATGGCAAGTCTCTTGTTGAAAATATTGTTTTCCTGTTTACTGGCTAAACGATCCATGAGAATATCACTTCATTCTCTGTTGTGTAATAAATTCTACATGAGTCAGGCTGATTCCAACATTGGGTGTGATAAACAAATTAATCAGCTATACGGTTCTGAGATCCATGTTAACTCTATCTGAATGTGTAAGAAAGAACCCACAGTTGTTATGTTTCTTTTATATTTCTTTGTAAATTAAGCATACTGCTGCTTACATAGGACCCTATATAACATTTGGTTACTTCTGTATAAATGCATTGTTTTCAAAATTAACCAGCCCGCATGAAGGGATGCCATCCCTTGTTTTGGAATTTTGATTTTTGATTGACATCCTTTAGGGGCATTACTGGTATCGGTTACTAAGTGACACAAAGTCTAGATTCTACAGGAAAGATGTGGATTTGGGGGCTAGGTTAATCATTATTATGTATGATATGTGTATAGGAGAATTGTGTTTTAACCCTCATTAAGAGATTGCGTCACCTATTAAAGGATGCAGTTTTGATATCATTGGATTGACTTATTTCAGTGACATCAATAGGCATGTATGGCTAAGTGATACAAAGTCTAGTTTTTTCAGGACAGTTGTGGATTGGATGGGCTAGGTGAATCATTACTATGTAAGATACATGGGTAGGAACAATGTGTTTGGGCCTCCATTAAGTGGTGCCCAGTGCATCTTTCAATTTAGGTTTTATGGACAGATGTGGATTGGGTGATTAGTTTAATCATTATTTCACTTGATGCATGGATAGGAGTAGTGTGTTTGGGCCCCCATTAAAGGATGCCATCCTCACTTTATGGAAATACATTTCATTGGATTGCTGCATCACTGGACACCTCTAGGTTTTATTAAACAAATGCAGATTGGTGGATGGGTAGGTTAATCATCATTATTTTGTACATACATGGATAAGGGAATTCCATTTTAGCCCCCATAAAGAGATCCAGTCCGCCATTTAGGTGCCAAATATTAGATTGGTATTTTTCATGGGCATCTCATTGGAAATATGTCACTATTATGTATACTATATGGATAGAGGCATTGCTATTTAGCCAGCATTAAATAATCTCTGTACCCTATTAAAGGACACAATTTTGAGGTCATTGGTTTTACATCTTTCAGGGGCATCACTGGGTACCTTTCACTAAGTGACACAAAGTCAGTCTTCATAGTTTTTATGAGACATGAATTGAGTGACAAGCTTAATCATAATTATGTTTAATATATTGTGTGTGCCTAGGACTCCATTAAGGGTTCCCATCCCCTATTTAGGGACCTAATATTGATGCCATTGGAGTGACATCTTTTAGGGGCATCACGCAACATCTGTAATCAATTCTCTGTTTATTGCACAAATGGTAATGAAGTACAAGAATACAATATCATAACACTGAAATTTCATACATGGTGTAAGTGACATAGAAAAGAAAAAATATATTTCAATATTTTAATACATGGTAATCACATGATGTAGGCTGCAACTTACATAACGTTGTATTCTCATAAAGCATACAGGACATAATAATGAATTGCTAAAAAAGACAGCAAGGGCTATGAGCTCGCTGTGCTCTACAGAGATGACTGTGAATGACAGGTAACACTGACAGAGAGTGCAATTACGGGATTGAGTCTAAAAGCGTCAAACCCGTCACGTTGTCTTTGGAGATGTCTAATAGACAATAACAGGATTAACAAAATTACAACAAAAGTGAACCGTGACCCTGGGACATAGGAATGATTTTATTTGGTTCCAATGGAACCGACTGTTTAGGAGTGAAATGGCTAATTGCAGTGGAAACAAAACAGGGGACAGCACGACCCAGCCAATGGAGACCCCCATTTCTGGAAAAAAGAAAACAAGATTTAACTCAGCTTCTAAGAAGACAGGAGGTGATTATTGAATTTGGAAACAAAATGATTCAAGTGGAACCAAATCAAATCATTCCTATGTCCCGAGTCTCGATTGATGGGGGGCTAGCAGATTTCCAGTATCTTGGTATGACTGTTTTCGCTGCATTTAATAAATAGAAAGTTAATGATCTCTTATTGGTTTTATAAGGGGTGTCAGTGTGATGCAAGAGAACAGCTGCAGGGACATCTTGAAACTGTGGATTAGCTACTTCTCGGATAATCTCTATCACTTTGTCCCAAAAAGGGCACGACCACCAAATGTGAACAAGGGACCCCGGATGAGAACTGTACCTCCAAGAAATGGGGGAAACCTGGGGTAGAAACCTATTGAGATCTAGAGGAACCTTATACCATCTAGAAATCAACTTGAAGGCCGTCTCCTGCATTCTGCTAGAGATGGTACCTTTGTGTGTGATGAGGAGAACTTTCTACCAGTCTGAAGTGTCTAGTGTAATCTCCAGATCCCTCTCCCAGAAGCTAAAATAATATGGTTTACTCAAAATTCGGGGTTCTAACAAGATCGCATATCATTTTGAAAGTAAATGAGGGGGTTCCACTTCTGCAGTACATAATTGCTCAAACTGGGTTGAAGGTCTGTTAGCCCCTTCCATTATGATGAGAGATCGAACACCATTTAAATGGTCCGAATTCGTCGGAAGAAAAAAGCCCACAATTTCAGATTTTGACAAATTAATGTTGTCTTCTGAAAGGGTAGGAAAGTTCTCAAGTGCAGCCGTCAGCTGGAGGGGGTTGGTAAGGGTCAACAGTATGTCGTCTGCAAATAGGGACATCTTGTGGGTATGAGAACAAATCTCAACACACCCAATCCCCAGATTAAAGCGAATCGCATCCGCTAAGGGTTCTATAACCAAAATAAATAGAAACGGGAACAAGTGGCACCCCTTCCTGGTACCATTAGACAGGGTTATCTGACTGGATAAAATCAGCATGAGCGGTCTGGGCAGTGTAAAGAACACTGATCTAGGACAGAAAGTTCTCCCCAAAGCCAATCCTCTGTAAACACCTTAATCAAATGCTTTCTCCACATCCATTGAAGCCACTGTAATAGGAATTCTATGTTGTTGTGCATAAGCTATAATATTGATAACCTTAATGGTATTGTCTCTGGCCTCCCTGTTCGGGACAAACCCAACCTGGTCAGAATGAATCAGGTCAGGGATGTATAGCTAAATTTTTGGAGATAGCTACTACACAAATCAGGGTTTTTCCCCGGTTTAGGGATTACCGCTATGTGAGCCTTAACTGATTGAGAGTCTAGCGGAAACCCCCGAGTAATAGAGTTAAACCAAGAGAACATCTGAGGACCCAGTGCCGGAAGACATATTTTTATAATATTGCATAGTAAAGCCATCCGGTCCAGGCTTTTACCTGTAGTGGTGTTTTTAACAGCCAATTCTAACTCTGACAGAGAGAGAGAGACCGGTCTCTCCAACAGACCGGTCTCTCCAACTGAAGGGAAGGGAGAAGGGTAAATTTATGTTGCTCCTTCAGTCTAGCAATTTGCTGAGTAAGTGAAAGTATAGCGGCCAGGTTCAATTTTTTTTTTTAACAGTGGCTCCAAATCTAATCAAGTGACCTCTTATAACGGCCTTATGGGCCTACCAAATGATAAGACGTGGGACATCCGGGGTATTGTTCTCTTTAAAATAATTTAAAAGGTGAGTGGATAATTCGGACACATGATGAGAGTTAGCCAGTAGGTCCTCCATTTAAGCGCCAATGTCACAAAGTTTTAGGTAAATCAGCAAAGTTAAGCATTAGAAAGACTGGGGCGTGATCACTAATGTGGTCTCCCCGATTCTAGCCGAATGGACCGATGGCAAGTGAAAATGGGAAATGAAAAAGGTGTCAATGCGAGTGTACCTATTGTTACTAGACGAGAAAAAGTTGTATCTCGTGTCTCGGGATGGAGTGTTCTCCATGCATCAATTAACTGGTTAAGTCTTAAATGCCTGACAACAAAATCAAGCCCTCCTGGAAATCTGCAAGCCTAATCAACGTAGAGGTCAGAAATTGTGCCTGGTTCTTATTGGGGACATAGAGGTTGGCTAATGTTATCTTTTGAGAACCAATATAGCCCTTTGTAAAGGTAGTGGGTACAGTGTATAGAGACTCTAACAACACCAAAAATGCCAGCCCATCCTTAGATAATGGAGACACACAAACACTATGGTGAAAGCAGGCCACAGCATTTATTAATTCACCAATAATAAAGTGTTGATCACTGTAACATAAAACATATTTATATATAATAACCCTGAATAACTCGTCCTTTCCAACCAATATGAACAATGACTTAAAAGAAGTATGCGGGTGCATCCCCTCCCCCCTCGTCCACCAACCAATCGGCCTCCAATCCTGGCCTAACCTCCAATTAGTGCCAACCACTAGCTGGCTTTTAGCTCAGTGGGCACGGCCATTATCCAGTACCATTACCAGAGGCTAAGGGAGGGATAGCCCCATCTCTTTCTGAACCACCCTGATTAGCAAGGACACCCCCACCAGCTGTGACAATAAAAATAGCATTAGCATAGAAAACAAACCAAGAAATAAGGTGGGTGGCTGAGGGAAGGGTGAGGGGAGCCAACACACATATATGTCCTACTAGACTGGACTCCTCCCCTCCTCACTATCACACCACTAGCCACCTCCCCTCAATTCTCTATACTTCCCCCACACTCACACCTGGGCCTTGTCCACCTAGCTGCTAACTGCCTTGATCTCAAGACCAATTACATTTTTTGGCAACTCATGGGTTCAAGGAATTTTTCTAATCCATCGTTCTTTGAATATGTCAATAAAGACAAATACATTTTCCAATTGATATTACAAACTAAACAAGAAGCCATTGAACTTTTGGTTGCACAGTTTTGCTTGCTTGCAATGGACCTCCTCATGAGACTTGTTTTGGTGTATTTCAGTTGGGTGATTTTTATCAATTGCAGAGTTCTCATGAAAATATAACTTGTGATCATGTATGGTGTTCACATTGTAAATGGTTTGTGTTTCATGAAATTGTAGAAACACCTTTGTCACCAATAGATTTAGAATGTGGTAATTCTAATTTTGTTGATTAGCTTAAGTTAATGCTATTAGCTGGATCACGATTCTTCTGCCCAGCTAAAGGAGAGGGACTGTTACAGGTCTCAGTAGAAGTTAAGGATTTAACTACGCAGAACTAGTAATTTCTGTTACGCCGAACTACTCCCAAGGGTCCTTAACATAGATGCATCTCTCCACTCCTCCAGTTTCTGGAATTGCAGTGATTTATGAAGAATAATGGCTACACCTTTAGTTTTAGCTGAGGGAGAGCTTTTTTTGAGTAGCTTGTATCCCTTGCCTAATTTAAAATGGGTCTCCTGAATGAAGGCTATCTTAATCTTTGAGGATTGGTGATGGGCCATTAATATAGTGTTATTCAGGCTTGTGAAGGCCTCTAACGTTTAGAGAAATTAATTTTAGTAAATCAGAGGACATAACCCTAAGTAAAAGTAAGGAGTACAGCCAGAAAAGCCACCACTGGGTCATGGATAGAAACAGAAAAAACAAGAAAACCAGAGAACTAAGAACAAAAACATAAATCACATGTAGCAAGATACATCTAGATCACTGGTGAGACCTCACTTGGAGTATTGTGTACAGTACTGGAGACCGTATCTCCAGAAGGATATAGAAATGTTGGAGAAAGTTCAGAGAAGGCCTACTAAAACGGTTTATGGATTACAGGATAGCCTGCAAGAAAGACATGGCAGGGGGAATACGATAGAAACATTTAAATACTTACAGGGAATCAACACAATAAAGGAAGAAAGTTTATTTAAAAGGAGAAATACTACCACAACAAGAGGACATAGCCTGAAGCTAGAGGGGCAAAGGTTTAAAAGTTACATCAATAAATATTACTTTACTGAAAGGGTAGTGGATGCATGGCATTTTAAAATAATACTTTGAAATGCGTTCTTTTGGTTAAATAACATTTAGCTAATGTTGCCCCCTCCACTGCCTTTCTGACACATATTGTGGTTGCTTCAAGCAGCCAGTTACTATCAAGCACTTTGTTTCTTGCAAAAATTAGGAATGAGGCTAAATTTTACTTGATTAAATAATAGTTTCTGGGAAAAGTTTGAACATTTCACATTACTAAGGATGATGTCATTAATGCTGCACATCAATACAAAAGATCAAATTTAGCCTAATAGGTGGAGCATCACCTGAAAACAACAAGTATAATAGTTATTACTATGAGGCCCCCAGGCAATATTACACAAATATGCATTTGGACTGAGACATATATATAATTTGCTTGCTTTGCAGGGTAATGTATTGTATCATGATAGAGTGTCATGATAGAACATTTTGTAACTTAGTAAACAATTTCATTTATCTGTTCAGGAATACATCATTCTGTGAAATTATCAGTACCAGATTGACCTAATGAACTGTCCCTGTCAAAGTAATGGTTTATGTGATTTACAATGTTTCAAGCAAAGCATTTAGGGACTATATCATCAAAGTGCCAAAATGAGTGTAACATTGTTAACCATATTATCTTATTTAAAGCATTATCAGAAATAATCTTATTTTTGTAAAAAGGTGATATAATAATGAAGAAAGAATGATACTTGTATCCAACAATTACAGAATAATTTCCAACATACATCAACTGCAGTAGGGGTGTTATAAAAAGTATTACAATATGAATATAGATTATTTTAAACTGTAGATGTTCTATAAAATATTTTACAATAAGTGGGAGCAAATAGTGTGGCGAATTGTCCGAATATATTTCATATATAATATAGTCCTTATGTGAAAAAATATAAAATTGGAGAGTAAGTGAAAAAGATAATTATGAACTCATATGGTCAGAAACTTACAGGTTCCATTGCCATACATGATATAATGGTATATGACCTCTTGTGCTTTCTATGGTTATGCAGTCTTCCACTGCTCTGGAGAACCCACCAATATATATGTACATTATATTTAAGTCTCACCATATGCCACATTAATCCATGTGTTCTTACCATAACATGATTTGGTCTGGCAAATTCTTCATATTAACTGACCAGCTGCAAAAATGTATGATTAACTCTTGAGATGTGCTTGATCCCTTTATTTGGAAATGCCAAAATCATTTTATTTTTAGAACATTTTTAATGCAAAATGGAAACTGTGTAAAAATGTGCACCCATATTCTGTTTCAACAGATACAGCAACCCATCCATTGGTTAGCTTGTTAAAGCCTGAAACCGCAAACGTAAAGAAACAAGGATACATTTTAAAGAAAATAAATATATAATCGGCTCATTAGGTGCCTAACTGTCCTTTTTTATTTTATCAGTTGATATAAATGAATGCTTCAGGTTCGTGTAGTGAGCTAATGTGGGCACAAATAATGTATGATGTAGAGTGCCTGCTGAGGCTCCATAGAAGTCTATTATTGCATCAATTGACAAAGGTACAATTATCACATTAAAAACGAGATCATAATAATTAGGAAACCAATCAATCAGCTTCTTCTTAAGAGTGCATATGGTACTTTATGTTTCTGTGGAGATATTAAAAGCATCTTTTGGCAAAACCGAGTTATTTTAAATCAGAGCTGATTGTTAGATTTCTAAGGGCTTTCAATCTGTTAACATTCAATTAGATTTTGAACAACTTCGGTTTCATTATGTCCACTGATAACCATAACCCACACCTCAGGGAAAAACACTTCCATTCCATTTGTTTTTGTTGGAAAATATGATCCTTAATTTAAAAAATATATATTTAATACCAAATTATCGATTCTGTTATTGTATATTCAGTTTTGTTTACTAATCCATACATTAATGAACAATAGTTTGGATGTCCCACGCCAATAACCTCTCTTCTGAGAGTGAAATGTGTACAAAAAAGAATTAGAAGATTGTTAATTCATCTTGTCATAATAACTCACCAGAGAACCCATGAAAAGAAAGCAAACTTGGCAAACGACAGGTAGCTCTCTGGATGGGGCGCACACGACAGGTTGCCCACTTGCAGGGCACACGGCAGTGTCACCGTTCGGGGCGGCAGGCGGTCCGCCACCAGCGGCACAGGTGTTTGTAGCGGGAGGAGGGTTGGCCGCGGGTCCCGGGAGAACATCTCCCCGGGCAGCGGACAATCCTCCACCCGAGCTTCACGACGATCTGGGGAATCTGTCCTTTCCCCGGATCGTCACCCTAGGAGGGGGAGATTCAGCTCCGGGAATAGCAGTTCCCGGAGCTTGTGTACTTACCCATCCTCTGGTCGTCGGTCCGTCTCCCGGGCACGCGGCGTGCTTCTGGGGAATTGATGGACAGTCGGGGGGCGTGGTTTTAGTTCTGGTCCGGGAGGGGCTTGGTGAATGGCGCCAGTTTTAAAAAGCCGGCTTTGCCTTTCACAGGCACCCTGTTGTGGTATTACAGTTTACAGTTCTCTGCTCGTGCTATTGTTTTGTTATTTGACCTTTGGCTATCCTGACTCCCCTTTTGCTCTACGATTCGGTACCTTCGCCTGTGTCTTCTGGTTTTGACCCCTGGCTCGTCTGACTACCCGCTTAGTGAATCTGACCTCTGGCTCGTCTGACTACCTGCTTAGTGTATCTGACCCCTGGCTCGTCTGACTACACGCTTAGTGAATCTGACCTCTGGCTCGTCTGACTACCCGCTTAGCGAATCTGACCCCGGCTCGTCTGACTACCCGCTTAGTGAATCTGACCCCTGGCTCGTCTGACTACCCGCTTAGTGAATCTGACCCCGGCTCGTCTGACTACTCTCATTGTATTCCTGTCTGGTGCTGCGCCTTGCTGCCATTGCTCAGAACCTATCTCCAGCTGGTGGGAGGTTGTCCACTGTTGGGATCATCTAAGTCCTGGGCTGCTGCTGCTGGGAGTTTCCTCTCTGTAGCAGTAGTTTGGGCAGAAGAACTTCTGCGGGGACGACCTTCCTTAATAGTCCAGCATAGTGACAGGCAGATTGCGCACTTACAGGATACTCAACTTGGGAGTCTGCTTGCAGGGCGCTGGCCACAACTGGATCAGGATCAGGATCAGGATCAGGATCAGGATCAGGATCAGGATCAAAGGAATCAGGATCAGGAAGTCATCCAGAAACCATTAATGTCAAGGCCCAGACTGAAGGGCTGGGCAGGTTTATAAAGGCTGTGTAATCAAGGAAATAAGGTGCAGCTGGACATGTTAATCAGGTCTGAGTACTTCAGAATGACAAGGGCGGCCACTAGTGGTTGACAAAGAAAATGAGCAGCACAGAGTTTAAACAATTCCACAGAGTGAAGGGTGGAACATTACAATATGCTTATTCAACGTGAATATCTTATCTATCTTTTCATCCATAGTTCATTTTTTTTAGTTGGCGTTTTCCAGAAAATGTACTGCTCTGTGAAATGTTTTAAGGCCGTTTCAAATATAGATTACTATAGTGTAATTGTTGACATGTTTTAAAAATGTTTTATGTAACAGAATTAAAACTAATTTATGCTATTTATTTTTCATTTTTTTTTCTTTCCATTTCAAGTGACATGGTTTTGATCACAGGTTTCAGTAGGATAATGTTATTTCAGCAAAGCATGGAGAGGGAGAAAGATGTTTACTACTGGTTGTCATTTGATGTTTTTTTTTTCTTAATTAGTCATTTTGCTCAGTCAGAAACAAAAACCCCTAATAATTGAAAACAGTGTGAGGAACATAAAAGCTACCTTCATCTGTCACCTATCTTTGATGCACGTGTCTTGCTTTCATACTTATTACTATCATTATGTTCATACAAAAAAGATAACATGAATTAAAGGTGATCTTTCAGAATCTGCTGTAAATGTTCCACCTAATTATCCAATCACATTTGGTCACTTGAAGAAATATATTTTTTTAGCAGATATTATAGGTATTGTGACACCAAGAAAAAAATATAAAAAATATGTACAGTATGTAAAATATAAGCAGATAAGTGCTGCATCATGTCAACAGACGTAATAGAAACTTATTTTATTTTTCTCCTCATTACCCCCTATCACTAACATCAAAATATTTATTGGGATACCAGAGAGCTGTCCAGTCATTCATCTAAACCCCTACTCTATGGATTACATTGCAGCAATCTGACCTCCAACCATTCCCCTGTTAAACTAAAGGATCTTCACACACCTCATGTGACTACATTTATTGTAGCTCCCCTTCAGGCCCAGACTGGCCATCGGGCACACCGTGCTTTTGCCCTGTGGGCCAGGCGGCCCAGGGCTGGATTGACGTAGGGGCTGATGGAGCTGCAGTGAAAGGGGGGGGTACAGTGAAAAGGGGAGAGGGGATAGATAGTGAGAGGGGGTACATATTGAGAATTGGGGAAGGGGATACATAGTGAGAAAGGGGGAACATAGTGAGAAGGGGCAGATAAGAAGGGGAGGGTTAGATGGGGAGAGGGGGCAGTGTGAATGCGTATGAGAATGAATGAATTCATGTATGGATGAATTGTGTGAATGCGTACGAGTATTAATTAATGTGTGGATGAATTGCTTGAATGATTTGAGGAAATGGAAAGATGGTACATGAAGGGTGGGCTGCTTGCCGACAAAGATGTTGGGGAACAAAGTTGGCTCAGGCTGGGCTGTAATGTGTGTGTAATTTGGGTGCTGATCAGGTTCTATGTGGGCAGTGTGGACGCCAGGGCTGGCTTTGGGGTATGCAACCTGTGATCTATGCCTGTCATTTAGAGGGTTATATATACCTTTTAATGGTGAGTTTATTAGTGAATTCCAATTGATTTATAGGTGCAAAGCTGGGTGTGTGTTATTCTGTTGATCTGTATCTTGTACGCTCTGTTTCCATCCATTATTATTGTATACCTACAAATAGAGGGTTTGTATGTCTCATTCTGTTTATTTGATCTATACCTTCAATGCTGAGTTAACATGCAATTTTGAATTGAGCTATACCTGCAAAGCTTGGTTTTTGTGTTGATTCTGTTGAGCTATACCTGCTATGCTGTTTCCATACATCATTTATGCATACCTGCAAATATATGGTTTGTATGTGATCGCTACATGCAAGTGCTGTTTATATGTGTTTGATCTATAGTTCACAGGGAGGAAGGAAAGGAGAGGTATGGCTTAGTGAATGAGGGACTGGGAATGATTTCAGGGGAGAGGACCTCTCAAAGTCATGGTCAGGGTGAGAAGGGGGGGGGGACTGCACTGACTATCACAGTCTTCCCCTAATATGCAGTCAGTGTGGCAATTTTTTTGTTGGTGTGGTGGCGGAGCGAGTGATTGCATGCTATGGAGCGTGGAGGAGGGCCCAAGGAAATGTCGGTGTGGCAGAGCCTGTCCTGGTGTGTGTATCGGTGTGGCAGAGCCTGTCCTGATGTGTGTGTGTTTGGGTGTCGGAGTGGCAGAGCCTGTCCTGGTGTGTATTTAGTCATATGTTTTCTGGCACTACTTTCTGTAGGAATAATTTGAACTATTTAATTTTTACTTATCCAGAGATAAAACGCCTTCCTGAATTTCTAGTCACTTCAGAAGACAAAAAAACATTCTAGGCCCAGAAATCAGTGAGAGCAAAAGTAAAGGTATTGTGTTATTTACTCTATTTCAACCTGCGTATCTTATTAAAAAGGATTAGTGGCACTAAATTGTGGCTTCAGGGGTTCCGTGTATGATTACTTTTTTAGTCACATTGCTCCGCCTAGAGGATTGGCTGAGCGCTGCAGTTCAGTTGGGGTGGTCTGAGTTTCTTCCCTGATGTGCTGTGAGTCTGTGACTGACAGACTCGCTTGTCATGAGGGTGATCTGACCAGCCAAGGCCGAAGGAGTGCCACACTGCCACTAGTTTTTTTTTTTTTTAAGTAGCAACTAAATGGTCAAAGATTAGTTACTGTT
>VKOC01000165.1:705834-744182 GCA_009364415.1 Spea multiplicata
CTCTTACCGGTGCTTCCAGCCGGGGAAGCGGGTTGCCGTCTCCTTCCCCTGCAGCCGGAAGGAGGTGGAGTTGGCAGCGGGGGTTTGTATGCGTCCGTCCCGCATACATTCCCCGGTCAGAGATCAGAGTTCCCGGCACCGGTGCGGGGAACTCTGATCTCTGACAGTCGGGGAATGTCTACGCGACGGACGCAGACAACCACCGCTGCTAGCCACACCTCCTTCCGGCTGCAGCGGACGTTGTCTACGCACATCGCGTAGACGTCAACCCGCTACCCGGCAGGAAGCACCGGTAAGTGTGTGTGGCGGGGGGGTTTAAATGGGGGGGAGACAGGAGGATCCAGGTCCCCTGCAGCGGTGCGGGGGATCTGGATCTTAGTCTCCTAATCAGACCTCTATTTGAGGTCTGATTAGAAGACGACCCCGACTACAAGACGAGGGGTATTTTTCAGAGCATTTGCTCTGAAAAAAACCTCGTCTTATAATCGGGCAAACACGGTATATGGAAATATGTGTCTGCAAAGCTACCTCAAGCTGGAATTATGGGTTCATATTCTACACATGTACTTAATTATTTCCTTAAAAGTATTATACATAGGTGTGTATTATGAACAGGAGCTTATTCTACCTGAGACGCCCTATTATTAAAATAGTTTGCCATTAACAAATAAATGTATACTATACTATTGATAAACAGAAAATGATATCCCCATTTTATATTGAGATTGCACATAACCCATTACTCATATTACCTAAAAGCATAAAAATCTTAGTGCAAAATGTGCCGGGAAACCTTTCTTTAAGGTAGTAGCAATTTGTTGTGTAAAACTATCAAGGTTCCCTATTATGTCAAAGATTATCTTAAGCTGATTTCAGAGGTCAAATCATAAGAGCAATGAGCCAGTTTAGAGTACTTTTTTGCCCCAGCCACTAAATTGTGACCTTGAAGTTCACCCCCGAAGCTTGTTTAGGAATTTACGCATCTGCACTTTACCACAAAACTAGTTTTTGTTTTCTTTTTCTCAGTCTGGAAGATTAGATTTCATTAAGATGTGAACTGACACATGGTAACGAAAGTTATGGATCAAACCTAGTTTGATCCCAGAAGAAAAGAAAGTCTCATGGCACTTCTATATGCTACAGGAATTGATAGCCAGGATTCTGGGTATCGGCATAATACGAATATGCAAAAATAAGTATTACTACAAAATGCTGAGGTGGATAAATTCTTACGTACGAAAAGTCAAGCCAACTAATTAAAACTCTCAATCAGGAAAAAAGGAAACCAGACTCTTTGATACCAATGGGCCTTGCACCATACAAGCCCTTGGTGACAAATGGGGTTAAAAATGTTGCGAGACATTAAAAGCCATAATTCACTAGAAAAATAGAAGAGCAGAAGTGGAAGCAAGCAAAAAAGCAAATAAGCAGAGAACAAAATGACAGTTATCTGCTAAATTCATAAATGTGTCTTTTGTAGAACTCTAATGATCATATTTTATACTGTCACTTTACATTTAATTGCTCACTCTGGTGCTTTTCTTCACAGAAGCCATCAGTACCCCACCGAGCCAGATGCTGAATCTCAAAAATAAAAGAAAATAGTGTGACCATGGACTTTTAGTAATGTTACAGTACTGAGCCACGGTGTATGACAAGTTAATTTTTACAATTACTCTTTTTTTCCGCAGGAATAACTAAAACGGCAGGTCATCTCTGTTCCATATCATTAAAATTCTAGAAAATAATATATATCATGGAATATTTAAACTTACCTCATCTCAAATCTTGACAAAAGGAACGCCATGAATGTCAGCGAGACTGAATAAAAACCCACATCATCTTAAAATAACTTAAAATCTCAATATTAAAGGTGGAGACACATTGCAACTAGTGCATGCTCTTAAACCTTTACTTAAGATTATTCCTTGAAGCATTAGGAATTCATGCTATGAACTATTGCATTTTTGGTCTTAGAACAAAGAAAAGTTTGAAATATTTTCTTCCATTACTCATTAGACATGTTAATATATTGGAAAATTATATTGACTACTTTTTGCCAAAAATGTTCCGGCTAAAAGGGGAGTATTAAATTGTAAAATAACTTTTATTCGGAATACGTCTTAGATCTACATAATACTGTTATTGCACTTAATTGAAGTGTGAGGTGCGTGAGTTTCCATATCTTATGAAAAGACAAAGGTGAAAAGGAGTGCTCCAGGAGGAGCCAGAGCTGATCATCTGATCCCAAATATTCTTCTTCTGGGGCCACACTCCCCAAAGGCCTTTGTAAACTATTCCTTCCCTCCCCAGGCAAAAGGCCTGTAGGAGAGATGGATCCCACCCACCTTCAAAAAGGGGAACCAATGAAGTAATCAAGGGGAGGTAGAAGCCAACCTCACCCACCTAAAAAGTAGAATCATTCAGGGATCTGGCACCACTGTAGCATTTTCAGGGCACCAAAAATAAAAATTCGGCATCAGCCTATTTGTTTGAATAAATATTTAAATTGAAAAAGTACAAATATAGGCCCAGCACGGTGGCATCATAACATATTCATTCTATCTACCATCCAAAAGGCTAGTGCAGGTCAGAAAATGGTTGAAGTTTCCAGGTGCATCTATGTGCTTACCAGTACTGGGACTACCAGGTGAACGGATACGTATACTCCACCATCTCACAACAATAAAGCGCACACAGCTTGGACCTCTCTGGGCAATCATGGGCTTCCATTTGGGCAAGCTTGGACTTCCATCTGCCAAATGGGATTCTTCTTCCGTAGTGGCACATGTGAGCTAAAACCTGAGATAATCCTGAGCGGGGATGCACCGTAGGGTATTTTATGAACCACCTTTTCTCAGTTGAGTTGCTCTCAAAACTTTCTGATATGTGAATTTCCAAAAGTGAGCTTGCCCGAGACTCTTTATGGCTGGTGCACATCAAGTAATTAAAAATGGCTAGTGGAGGTCACTGGTGCATTTAGGGAAAAGTCTCTTCCCATACCAAGTTTATAGTGGGCTGCAGGGTTCAGATATAGTGTCAACTATAAACTACCGATTCTCTTACAGAGTTCCGTTTTGTGCAGCGCTGTGTACAGCTCATCTTCTGAATTACCAAATCTCTTTTTATATATTTAATGAAAATCTTACACTTTAGTACAACAAAAAAATGGGAGTATAAATAACACAGAGATCAATATGGTTCACAGGTCTCCAGGAAACAGAGGAATGAATTTGTACGTTATGATCCAAATTATGAACTATAACATTTAACCTTGACCACAGTACTGCAGCAAACAATTTAGCATTATATTTACCCTAGTTTGGATTAAAAATGATGTGCATTCATAAGCTTGGTAGAAGAGAACGGTGTATCTCCAATTTTAAGTGCCACATTCTGTGCAGGTTTAGACGCATTTTAATTCTCGCTGAAGGACACAAACCACAGTTAATGGAAGTAAATAGTATAATTGGTTCACGGAACATAAAAAGTCTTATGGTAAAAATGATTGAAACTGGACAGCGAGCGTTACCAGGCATTTTGTAAAATGCCCATTGTCTTATATCATGTAAAAGGGAAACAAGTGTAGGTATAACAACCTATTATACCTACACAAGCTGACAATCCTGAACCATTCCATTTATAAAACTGATGGACAATTTGTGTTTGGAAAGCCACTGGCCAAAAGTCATAAAATGTAATTTTAAGCATTAAGTTCCAGTTCAAGAGAGCTAAATGGCTTTAGAAAATTGCCTTTTTATATTATGTTAATGCAATTTATGCAAATAGAAATGGAACACAGTATTTATAAGTTGAACTTAAAAAAGTAATGAGAAAGAATTAATTTTTTTTTTTTTTTTTTTTGGAAAGTCTTTTTGCTTTAAGGATTTAACCATGTATGCGAAACCCAAATGGGTATAGGAATTCTGCTGGGTTTTTCATTTTACCTAGCACCCCTAGGTATTTTCGCTAACCATTTTGGTATTTGTAACAGAAAATATATATAAAAAAAAGAAAACATTATTTTTCTATGCACCACTGGATGTGTTATAATTTCACCATAGATGACTTTTACGAGTACTTTTCAATCAAAAGTACATATAGATTGCCACTACTATTTATCCTCCAAGGACGATTTACTCTTAAACCATCTCCCTTTCTCCTAATCATTTTGTTCCCTCTTATAACATGCAGGAAAAAAACCTTATTATCCCCTAAGAATATAATAGAGTTGCACCACTTCAGCGATAGAACTCATGTGACTTGGAGCACAAAAGAGAAGCAAAACGCTTGTTGATAGAGATGTAAGGCAAGGTTATCACACAAAACAATTCTATCCTCCATTCTACTTTACATAATTAAAGCAAAGATCTCCCCAGTCTTCTGCGGTATTATCCACAAGGAAGCTGTACAGCAAAGATAATTAACTTAACCTTATCACTTTACGGTAGTGGACCATTCAAGTGAGGCACGAAACGAGCGGTGGGAATTAATGCGTGGAAAGCTAACAGGGTGCCGAAAAGATTGAAAAAAAGCCATCTCCGCTCATGCTTAGTTCTGCAGGATTAATGTTCAGGATCGCAGGTTTGCAATGGCAGTTTAACCATTTAATCAATGTACATGAATACATTATCGATATTAGTGAACATACACAGGCAAAATTAATTGTCATAGTAATAGGGTATTGCAGGTTAACCATGGTAAATTGTAATGCATCTGGGATTTCTCCTCCATCAGAGCATTTGCTGCGCATGCTGTGCTGTAGATGAATGCTTTAGATCGTAAGCCAGGAGCTGTCACATACGGGCCGGAGATGTTAATGAACACCGACTCCCATCACCCTCAGTCAACGAATTGCTGTTTTTGAGAGCAATAGCACAGTAATGGCTGGGGGTTTGCAGCTGTCTATGTCTTTAATAGAGCATAAAATACATGTTGCAATGCAAGTAACTCTTATTATAAGCACACGTTCTGATAATTGTGTTGATCGCTAATAACCAGTAATATCACCACACTGTTTCCTTGTGTACTTGAAAGTCCTTACGTTAACCATACGGTTAAATACCAGAAAACAGCAAAGTACACAAGAAACCATTTTGTGACAGCCTTGCAAGGCACCACAAAAATCTATATTTTTTACATTTAGTTTTTCCGGTAGCTGTATTCTTCATCGCTACGGTCATGCAATCATATTTGTGATTGTGAAAAAGGACAAATCTCTGTTGCCAAAGCAGTATTTTTATTTTATTTTATATTTTTTTTGAGCTCTTTGACTTTTGCCAAGTCAGACAATAAATCATAAGGGACAATTATCAGCAAATTCTCTCCGACAGGCCCTAAGCCTGCTGAGGTAATGCAGCTGACAAAGTTTGATGCGCCGTGCCCGTGCACATTATGTTCACCTAGTGTGTACATCTGGGCACCTTTTATGGCAATGCAGCAAACAGCCAATCATTTATTCCACTCTAATTAGCACGCATGTAAATCCTCACCAATCAAGCCATACTGCTTGTGACCGTTATGGCAGCCATATCACAAGCTGGCAAGACAAGTGAGGGAAAGTGGAAAAGGCAACTACTGGGTTTGATTTGAACCTGCCGTCACACGGTGGCAGGTCCCCTTTAGCCCTGACTGTAAGCAGCTCACCCTTTCAAGTCCCATCAATGAAGAGCAGAAGAAAAAGGTCATCAGGCAGAGAGCCGACTGGCCGGGGCGCTTTGATTCTTTATAAGAGTTTGGAAGTACACCTGAAGCGACATCCTCCTTTTAATAGCTTACAGCGGGCTGGCTGTCGCTACAGAAAGTCAGGCTCGGTTCCCAATCACAGCATGGAGAGCATGTTAAGTTAAGGAAGCGCTGTCTACCTCCATTTAGGAAAAGAACTTGTTATTTCTGGCAAATTCTCTGCCACATGTCAACATCTTTCTCCTTCCTAAATGAAGATGTTTGCTTCTCTGCAAAATCTTAAAATTCTGAAAACCAATTTGGAAAAAGCTTTATGTCCCGATTACTTAGGACTAATATAGCAAATCGATTTATATAACGGTACAAAATATTTTAATACAGCCCAAACTGTTATGTGATGCACTACTTTTTAAGTATTATTCATCCACTGTACAACAACAGGGAATATGGCGGCACTATATAAATCAATAAAAAACAATAAATAGATAAGGCTGTGATGTTCTTAGAAAATACTTATTTTAACCAAAACCATTAATTTGAGGTCTTTAAACGGTTCCTCATTTACATTTCATGGGAAGCTAAGGGGTTAATATCCAGCTTATCTTGGAAGTCATTCATATGTATTAGCCTTGAAGAAATAAGAACCTTTGATTCTATAACTAGAACTTATGTGTAGAAACAATACTATAAATATTAAAATTAGTAATTCTGCTCTCTAATATGCTCTTAATCAAGTAAAGCTTATGAAATATGCCATTTAAATATTTCTTCACATTTTAATCATAATCATATAAAGCGTTTAATCTCATTAAAACAATACAGATATTTTTAGGAGGCTTTCCTAGTTTTTTTTCGGAAGAATCTATCACTGCATACTGAGCCACATGACAATTAAGCATTCCCAGCAAAAGTAAAAATGAGGATAACTTTGACATGATCAAAAGATTATCTCAGGAAGGGAAAATGGGCATTTATGGGTACCCGAAATCAGGTTTCCAAATCTCCATTTACTGGTAAACTATCGCATTCTGCAGAAAAAGAAGAGCACCTTTGTTAGAATGACTTACAGTCATAGGGTAATACATGCATAATCTAAAATTCTTCTACACCTGGTGTGCTCTACTAGCAACTGGAAATATGACCGAAAATATGTAGCATTTTGGCCTTTAAAATAAGATCAATGTACATGTGCCAAACATGAAAGCCCTCCTGGTTGCTTTGCTGAACAATATAGATCCTTCTTACTCAAAACATCTTTGGTGGGCAGATTCAGAATTGGAATACAAAGAGAAAACCAAAAAAGTCTAGTTGCCCAAATTCATCAAATTAAAGAGACACGTGGGACAATTGCTTCCCTGGCCTCTTACCAGTACATCCCTCACAAAATGGAATGGAAGTAATTAAATGGAAGTAACTGGAAATCAGCAACTGTTACCAGTAAGAGACCTCTTTTAATGTCACAGAGCAACACAAATATTCTGGTTCCTCTTTGTTCTTAAACTAAATTAAATAGTAGGTCACTGCCATTATACTTAACATTAACTTAAAAAGTCCAGATCTTTGAAAATTCCAGTAGTTAACATATCTCCGAGTTACTTCAATCGTATTAATTACACATAGTTCATATTAAGTCATTCCATTTATAAAAGTTTAAAAGATCCATTTTAACTAGAAAATGCTTGGTGGTTCATGGTATAAGTACTTCTATTTAAATCGAACAACTATTTTTTTTATAAACGAATAAAATTGACTTTTCAATAAAGTCTCCACTAGCTATGAAGCAAGTTTCATATTGACTTATAATGACTATTAGCTGTATAAGACAGACACTATATAACACATACCTCCGTAAGTGATCTCCGTCACATAGCATTATACAGTGATGACCATACCTACAGTGATGCTAAAAGAAAAGTTTAAAAATAAGTAAACTATGCCAAATTGTATTTATCTGAATTGTCTTTTTAACATGAAATTCTGGGTACTGTAAAGAACAAGCCTACAATCATTTTCAATCGTCATCCAAGAACCCTTGCAGATACCGTGGCCATATTTTGTACAGGTTTCATTTATTTCGAAATGTTAACCTTTGTACTACAAACAGTTATAACCCGGGCTAACATCCGTTGCATGTGCCGGCATGCTATGGGCGCGCACACGAATTGCGTCACCGCTAGGCCTGTTCACAGGGTCTACTTCCTGACCTCAGATGAACACGGAAGCAAGGTATTTAATCCTTCAGTATGAATTCTGCCGCTGCCCTTGGTTAGTTTCTCTCTTCTTCAACAGCTCACATGGGAAATCTCTCATCTCTCTCCTTGCTCACGTGGGAAATCTCACTTGGTTTTGTCCTTTCCCTTACACAAGACACTACTAAAATAGTAATTTAATCCCTTGTTATATATCCCACCTGGATTATTGCAACTCTCTGCTAACTGGCCTCACCTTCTCCTGCCTTCCAGTCACTCAATGAATATCTGAACCTCTGCTTGATTAATTATCTTAACTCATTTGCTTCATCAAGGTGCAAATCCCTCCAATGACTCCTCACATCCTCCAGAATAACATTTGGACCCAAGGTCCTTAATTATAAACCCCCTAAGAAAAGTGTGCCTCTATATCTGTGTTCATATCTTCAAATACTGGCACAACTGCGTTCTTCACTCAAGATTTGCTTCTCTCCTCAACCTCTTCTTGCCATTTCCGTGCTGCACCTTTGCTCTGGAATTCCCTACTTCATTGGACCTAAGAATTTACAGTCTACAGTTTAAGTCTACAGCTCATCATTTCATATTCTAATTAGAGCTAGCCACGCCCCCTGATGTGACCACACCCCTTCCTGCTGCCCGTAAGAACAGCCACGTCTGGTATAGTCCCAGGTATTTAATATAAGTACAATTTGTTGCCCAAACCATATTAACATTGAGGTTGCTACTTTGTGGGTATTTCCCCATTCAGGGAACTGCCAACAAACTATATTTAGGCAGATTTAAGATTAAATTGAATGGCAACAACAATGTATTTAATATACAAGTAAAGAAAATGGACAAGAACTAATGGCCATGTTCTCAAAAATGTAATCATGTCATAGTTTTAAAAAAATGATTAAACATTAAACATTTAGAGGATGCTAAAGTTTAAGACAATATAACTCAAGTGCACAATAGTGAGCTCACATGAAATGTATGCACCAAAATAATTTGAGGGCACAATGTAATTTGCTACTTAATTACAAAAACGCAACTGGAATATAATCACTATTTACTTTTTCATGCTGTAAATTAATTACCATGAGAAACTAATTGTCATTAATACAACTGATATCTCCCATTGGTCTGTTCTACTCATTAGCTACAGATACTAGTAGAAAGAATAACTGAAAAACTGGATTCCTACTTTGGAAATAAACCATGGATAATGCAACATAATACAGCGCTGTATCTGTATGCATGGAAATCAGTCACTTGATTCACTTGTGCTTGTCTTGTCGACCTTTGATCTCAGCAATTACCAAATATATATATATATATATATATATATATATATATATATATATAACCGTAGATTAAGAGGGATCCAACTAGTGCCAGTCTGGTCACTACAGAGCTTTCTATATCTCACATCATTCCATCTATAATTGCAAAGCACTAACCCCAGCTAACAATCAGTTAATCTCACCTCCGTTCATGAAGTATTTTCACATTTCCCACATTTTGCAAAACTACTGACTTTACAGAGATTAAATCACAAGAACCCACCCAAGTCACAGTAAAAATTCCTTTTATTTAAAGATTTCATGCGTAATTCCCGTACGGGCCAAGTCGGCCCTGCAAAGGGGTTAGAGAACATTGATAGATGCCAATTTTCTGGAATGGAATTGGAATTATCATCTCGGGAAGAATCTCACACACAAATTTGCTTATACGTCGAATCTACCTCTAGTTCAGTTCTATTGATTTGAAAGCCTGAACAGCCTATGGAAGCTACACTAAACAACAGTACCGCTACTGCTATTTTATTAAAGCTCAAACATGTCAATTAAGGATCCAATAAACCTACACTGTGATCCAGTGTATAGATTTCCCAGATACAGTTAATGTACAATCACTACATTATTTGATGACTTGCATTGTAAAGTATGCTTAAACAAATGAGAACCTATAAGAATACAGAGATCTCTAACAAAGGCTAGATTCCGTTCTATCGGCTACAACAAAAACAAACAGTACTTTATTAATTACAGCTCAATTATTATTTTTTTCTTATAGTATCAAAGAGTCATACATGTCAAACACAAATAGAATATTCAGTTCCAAGTGAGCACCGAATGATTTCCTCTTTTACAAAGGCCCTGATTTGGAGTGATCTTAACCCTCTGGAAAAAAAAAAAGAATTCCCCAATTTTCCAAGATCTGAAGCCCAATTACAAGTAATTATAGCTTTTCATTTTCAACATGATGAAATAATTTGATTCTTTTTTTCCAGAGGTCTGGTTTAGCTCAAAATAGACGAGTGCTTCTGCACGGAGTTAGTATACAAAGACAATATAGATCAATCAGAAAAGAAAAGCAAAAATACATGTTGGCCATAAATCATAAATGTATTCAGAGCAGAAATAGCTGGTGTGTTCTGGGCATGTCATTCATTTTATCAGCCATGAGTGAGAAATAATAAACATAGAAATGACAGCTGGGGGCTTTTAAATAAAAACAGTTTGAGATTATTGAAGAAAATCAAGAACATAATTATAGGTTCGGGACAAGCTTCCAAGTAATCTATGTTGACAAAGGGGGGAAAAAAAAGGCAAACAATGGCAAATTCAAGGAGCTTCACAAACGGCAGGGCAGCCGTTTCAATGCTAGCTAAAGATACAGATGCGGCATGGAATCGTTAGGCTGTATTTAGACAGGCCAGATTAGTAATGGGCAACATTTTTAGGAATATGTAAAGGCCTTACGCAAAGCCACTCTTTTGGAGGCAAGCATGCTTGATGGGGGTCTGAGGTTGGGTGTCTACAGTATTTTTATTTTGGGAGGGGTAATTTTAACAGGACTGTATACTATATATTTAAATATATATATTGCTTAAATTCTAATAATGGGTAAAATGGCACATAGAAGATTTGCTGCTAGAGCTTGACCTTATATTAGAAATATGCCCCCTCCTATTACGACGCTCATAATACAGCCACATACCGTATACAATTTGCTTTGGATACATGGACATGCCGTCACATCTGTCTATTAATTCTAGAATACGTTTTAAAGGAATGTGAAATTTAGTATACAGAAGCATGGTAATCTAAATACTTTCACGGGTTTTCTTAAGGTGTCATACTTGGGAACCTCCCTGGGGCACCCCTTCTTGTGTGGATGTGGCTTATTTAGGCACGGGGCTTGCCCCATTAAACTCCAATGCATACCTCCCATCAATTCCAGTTTTCACGAGACAGTCCAAATTTTCAGGGGCACTGTCCCAAGCAGAAGCAGGAAGTTGAAAAAGCAACAAAGCAATGTGCAGTTACAGCACAGCTCCCAAAAAAACCTTCTTGCTTCACAAATGTCGCTAGGCACCTAATCGTGTAAAACGGATGCCTACTTCTGGTGTCATTCCAACGGTGTATCTTGCCACATCCCCCAACATAGGTGCTCTGACTTGAACAACTGAAATGCTAATGGATGTGGAGACGGTGGGAGGTAGATAATGGGAAGGCAGTGGGCAGGATCTGGGAAAGGTGTGGGCACAACCAAACATCACTCCTCTGCGGAGAGACTAAAGAAACCGACCCGGTGTGCCAAGGAAGCAGCTCTTCACCTGGTGGCTCAGTCCCAGAAAGTTCTAACGTATAGTGTTAACATATGGGTACATGGCTATATATTTTAACTAGTAGTTGTGACATGTCCATTTTGCCTGGTTGTTTTTAGTATATGTTTAGGCTAGTTTCCAGGTTTGAAATAGGGTTTCAGTCCCATGCCCCCCTCCCCATATACAACAGGAACACAGACCTAATCCATTTACGTTAACACAAATTAAGGTGTGACCCAGAGGGGAACGACTCCTTCACATCAGAGTTAGCAAATTCCAATGAACATAACTAGTAGCTTAAAAAAGTCTTAATTTTATAGGAACTTGGTGTATGTGTATACATAACAAATATAAGTTCACACTTAGAAACAATTGCAGTAACACTCCCACCACGGACATGTTTGGCAGAAGTGGAATTATTAGATTATTATTTTAAATCACTGAGATCAGAAGTATTTCAATTATTTATGCAGCAATTAAACTCATTTGGGTCCTTAAACATCCCTGGTTCTCTGCATTTCTACATATTTGTATAAATGATCCAACAATATTTTACCATAATTTAGGAGAGTCGCTTCTACTTCAAAATCTTATATATATTTGTGTTACATTTCCTCGACGTGCAGTTTGAGGTGCGTTGCCAAGTGTAATTTCCAAAGCTTCTATTGGCACGCAATAAGTCACGCTAAATCTGTTTGCAATTTTCAGCCTGACACTAAAAAGTGCTTGTTTACTATTTATTTTACCATGTAAAGCTTGCGTTTATGTTCATCCCGTAGCATGTGAATGTAACTTCCTCTCGTCAACTTCTGTTAATAGAAAATCAAAGTTTTTCAAGCTATGTGTATCTTTTGGATGCATTTGAAGGGTTCGGCACACTTCAGAGGAAATACAAGGTAAAGACACAGTTTACTGTCCCTGATATACCCTGTAAAGAAGAATGCATATTAAAGTACTCACGACCTGAGCACCGATTTCTTCTTTGTCGTTAGAAATGGGTGTTTATGCTCAAGAGGGCCACATATTACCCTATATCACTGATTTCTTTTAATACTATTGGCTTAAGGGGTTTGAGGGATAGTGATTTTTTTTATATATATAATTTACTTATAGTGGGCTAGGGCTAATGGGGACTTTTTTCATTTTATTTATTTATATATATTTTTGCCCTGTTCCCAGTGAAGTATGGCTCAAGATCCCTTTGGGGACCTCTTATACTTTTTTATGCCAGCGATGTCAAGTTGACATCACTGGGCTACCCAGACATTATTTAATTTAAATTTCATTTTTCCCTTTTTTCCAATTTTTAAAAAGGGGGAGAAACCTTTTTTTCTACCTCTTCTCCTCCTGATATGCCGGTCCATTTCCCTACCGTGCTGATCGTTATACATACAATTAGCCATCAGGGGAGCAAAGAGAGAAGCTCGCCTGTCTTTAAGTGAAGTTCTGATGGGTTTCAGCAGTGACATCTACTGGAAGGGAATGCCCAATTGCACGTCGAGGTCGCGAGCCGCATGTTGGACGCCCCTGTTATAGCGTGATGTAAAAATATCTTATTTGGCCATTGTGATTTCTGCCAGCTGGATTAACCAGACACAATGAAAGTACCCTTTTATTCTACAGTTGATCAAGCTCATCTAAAATCGTTAAAGGTACACTCAAACTATCATTTGCATTTCAATGCACTGCCAACCTATATATATATATATTTAAAGGAATCATCTCAATATATGTGCACTGTTTACTTGGCCCCGGCTCCTTGGTTTACAGGAGATGCATTCTCACAGCCATCCAGCACTGGTTCCCATGAGGTTTCCATGGGGCCTAATGATATCACGCATTTGTGTGCAAAAACACTCCTATTTCATCAGAGAGCACAGGGCGAAGTATTAAAAATGGACGTAAAAAGAGTAGGAGTAAATATTTTTCATTACTAGAGACCTCTGTTGCCCCAAACTGGGTATTTTTCTCCAAGTCATTTCCCCAAAATGAACGAAAGAAACAACGTACTCGGAGCCTACATAGAATGTTTTGGAAAATTCTCCATTTAATTGTTTTAATGCCATCTCTAATGGAGCAGTTTACATTACTAAGCACTGGTTGTGCCAAAACACTAAGGTCATCAGAACGAGCAGATAGACATCTTGCTTATTGTTCTATAAATGCCAGGCCGCGTTCGCACTAACACGTGGCACAACCTTAGATGTAGACTCTGAAGAAACGCAGCTTCAATTCACCTGGCAGTTTGATACAGCGAGCTTGCACATGACAACACATTGATTTTACTTCTACCTCTACGTCGACGTCTGTGTAAAGAAATCCATTAGCTAGACAGTTCTCATCTCTATTGACTGACAGAGTGACAATTGAATACTTTTCACCTTCTTAACTGACTGACGGGTAGACACTTAAACAAGCCTTCATGCTGCTATAATAGGTTGAAACACTTTCAATTACCTGAATCAAACAAATCCATGATCCAACCAGTGGAATATTTTTTCTGCCTGCCGAGTTACTTGACTTGGCTTACAGCGCTTTTTGGATAAGGTTACAAATCTGGTGTTTGCCTGAATAAATATAGTATTAAAATGTAGTAAACGTAAGAATAATAATTATAATAATACAGTGAATAATGATGCTATTTTTTAAAGCTTGTATATTTAATCAAACAATTTAGTACTGAGTACCGAATGAGTATATGGTAGACTAAGCCCAGATCAAGAATTTGTTTTTTATAAGACTTTGGGTTCAAGTTCTCATTCTATGTCATATATGCAAATGACCTGCTTTTATACAGAATACATAGGTTGTAAGGACACAAGCAAACACATAGTCTGTAACCTCTGTGAGCATGTGACTCTGTATGCGTGCTTTAATTATTTTAACACAAACAGAACACAATGCAACACCCTGGTCGACAGTTTGCTTTAATATTGTGTTCAGAGTGAAATTATAATTTCTAGAACTAAACGAGTCTATAATTAATGTGATTCCTGTACTTAATGAAAACCCTCAAATTGTAAAAAAAAAATAAAAAAATGTAATAAACCATATTTATGATTTTTTCAAAAGTTGAGATGGACTTCCAAATATTTGATGAACATAAAAATATAATTACATTAATAGTGTAATCCTGTAATGATGTGGTAGCTTACATTGCTTAGTAATGCACTCATGTATATGTATGTATGTATAAAGTGGATATAGAGGCAATTATTTGCATGTACCTACCCAGAATCCCTTGTGGTTGTGGCAGCACCATGAGATTTCTGAGGGAAAAGCAAACCTTCTGGCTTGTCTGGTGTCTGTAGATGACTATTTAATAATAATTTAATAAATAATGCTTCTACTACCCATATATATATATATATATATATATATTATATATAATATATATATATATATATATATATATACATATAAATACATAGATTTATGTGCTCCAGCCTCCAAATATATATTGTACATAAAAGAAAAAAATGAATGTTACATCTGAACTGCACTGTATTTGTGGATTTTATTAATATGTTAATAATATGATCCTTTGTACTTTTATTCTTCATAGCTTGCCAATGTCACTTTAAATTTTAGAAATACACTATGCATTTCTATTTTATTTTATTTTATGCCCAATATATAGTTGGATGCTAGAGCACACCACTACTTTTGAAGAGTTTTAACACTTTCATGTATTACTTACCTGGGAACTCTGTGGGGTTTCGCCGTTCCTCCGGTTCGACACCTGAATCCTCCGCACCGCGGGAGCAGGGTCCTGACACGTCTCACTCCCCGCCCATATCCCCCTTTAATGAAGGTGCATCCTTCGTAAGCGGGAACGTCCACCGAAGACAGCAGGTAGCCCTGGCCGCGTCCCTCAAGGGTAGGCTCTGTGCAGCCGGAGCCCAAAAGTTCCCAGGTATGCATAATAAGAAATATAGGCTACCACATCATTAAAGGATTATACCATATTTATTTATTTTTTTAATTTTAATTTTAATTTTTTTTTTTAAATCTTCAGGGTTTTCACTAAGCACAAAAATCACATGTACTGCTTTGTTTCTGTGAAAGGGAAGTCGCATGGATTCCCCTGCAGCTGGTATAGGGTTAAGCACCAAGTGTTTTCTTTGTACTTTCTATTTCTATAACTCTTCTAAGCAATCATTTTTGAATCTAGTTCTACATTCTGTGTAGAAGGGTAGGCAACTTTCAACAGTGCTCTAAAATGTATTAAAATGAGGACCTGGCAGAATCAGATATGGTTTCTGCTTTATGGAGACTGTTAATCTACTTCTAAACAATATAGTATATCTGAAGAGCTCTTGTATTGGTTGTCATTTTCCCTGTGAATACCAATATTTCATGAGAAGGTTGCTAACCTGGAATTAGTGACTGATACTCTACTTAATGACAGGTTTCATGGCAAGTATCTTTACCATCTCACCCCTGTAATTATATGTCCATCTCAGAAACACACATTACAAACCCGAGGTGAAATCATGCCCTCTATAAAAATAAGTACAGAGGGAAAAACAAAATTTAACAGCGCATAAAAAGACTCATTGTTCTTGTCTTATGTTTAAGATACATGTTTAGCTTTCATTGTGGTATTAACCCCTTCCAGACCCATTCTGAAACCTGCACACATCATTGCTATATATACCGTATTTGCTCGATTATAAGGCAAGGTTTTTTCAGAACATTTGCACCGGTAAGTTTGGGGAGGGGGGAGTGTTAAATGGGGGCATAAGGCATTTCTGTAGGCAGAGTGCTCTATGAAATGCCTTTGCCTCCAGAAATGCCTTTCAACCCTGTATATGCCACTCTGCCTCCTGAAATACCTTATACCTCCCTATATGTCACTCTGCCCCATAATATGCCTTTTAACCCCCTAAATGCCAGAGTGGCACATAGGGGTATAAGGCATTTCTGGAGGCAGAGTGGCACATAGGGGGTCAAAAGGCATATCATGGGGCACGGTGCATATAGAGGGTTAAAAGGCTATTCATGGGGCACAGTGGCATATAGGGGGTATGAGGCATTTCTGGGGCAGAGTGGCAAGCCTGGGGGCAGATGTGCATAACTGGGGTGGCAGGTTGGAAAAAAAAATAAAAAAAAAATATTTTTCTCAATCATAGTTTTCATAGTTTACTGGTAAAACTTTTTCCTATAGGGTCATCTTATATTCAGCCTCTTTTTTTCATAAATTAATATTCAGATTTTGGGGGGTCGTCTTATAATCCAGCAAATACAGTATATATCGCTGTCAGGGTCTCTGCCAAAGTCCCCTACGTCAGCCCGTGCTAGCATCGCCACTATCTTTACACATACGCACAGCCTCAGACGAGCTCCAGCTAGCGAGGAAATTGTCCTTTTCTTATAAATCATTGTATATCATTTTGTATGCACGTCTCATGATTCTCAGCCATCCGTTTAGTTGCCTGAACATAATGAGAAATCTAATAACGGCACTTTAAGTGCCAAATGTTACCACAACTGCTGAGAAACTCGTGCCCTATTTTGGTTCCAAGCCTTTATGTCCCGTTTTTACTCACCGATAACTACCCTCAGAATGCTAGACTACACAACATAGCATTAACTTTCATTGACTGCAACTCCCATAATGTTGATCCAGCAATAGTACTAATATCAGCTGGTAAGTGTAGATTTGGGGGCTGCAAGAAGAATACAGTACAAACACTAACTTTTGTTAACTGCATCTACATATATACATATAGCGCCAGCAGACTGTAGAGCTACAAGTGCGTCAGTAAAATCGCACACGATAACAAACTAGTACAAGAGAAGAAGACAGCACTGCTCTCGCCATCTTACAATCTAGACAGGGGTAGTTGTGGCTAATCATCAGGGCCGGCCCAAGACAAAATGGCGCCTGGGGCGAAGTTTAAAATGCCCCCCCCATTATCTACCCTTCCTCTCCCTCCGTCCCTGCCGCCTCCCCCATTATCTACCCCCCCCCTATTATCTGAACCCCCCCCTCGTTACTTACCTTTCAGCAGTCCTGCGGCTAGTCTCCCTGTTTGCTCTCGGTGCCGGCTTGTAATTCTGAGCGCCGGAAATGGTGTCATCTTCCGGCGCTCAGCATTACAAGCCGGCACCGAGACCGAGCAGGGAGACTCGCCGCAGAGGAGAGAGAGGGGCTCCAAGCGAGTACTGACAACTTGGTAAGACCACTGGGCGCCCCTCTCTCTCTCTCTTCCGCTTTAAAAACAATAAAAGGGCTTGGGGCGGCAAAGTGCCACCCCTTCAAAAGTGCCGCCTGGAGCAGTTGCCCCACTCGGCTCCATTGTCGGGCCGGCCCTGCTAATCATTACCACCCCAGCTATTGTAAACTAAAGTTCTGAGGTTGGGTGGGTACATGTTGGTCTGTTAGCCACTACTATCATGGTCATATCGTTTTTCCTATTAATGGGTAGCTAACATGTACCGTCCACCAGGACACCCCTCTTCTGAACCAACAAAGGTAAGCAATGGGGATAAGGTAAGAAGGTATTGGGATGGGAGAGGGGAAAGCTGGGGAGGATAGTTTACACCCTCGGAACGAATCCTGCTGACATGCAATGCACGTGAGTGTGATCGCTTGCAGTTTTCCATATACACACACTTGTGCACACACACTCAGTGTCTACCATGATTTGCAGAATAAATAATACGAGTCCAGATTTATCAACTAGTTCCTTCCTGATATCAATATGTGCTGCTAAGAGAACTTCAGCTTGATCAGGCTGAAATATCGAAATGAACATGCTTATGATTTAAACATATACACTGCATAACAGGCAAACAAGTAGAATGAGGGTGAGCTGTAATCTACTGTAATTGGGTTGACAGAAATAAAAGGAAAAGTCAGAGTCCATCAAGAACTGCTTTGTAAAAAACACACAAAATGCAAAAGATTGTCTCTGCAATTGAACAGTTGAATCAAAAATGGTCAAAGCATTTTAAAAGGACATAATTTTAAGCTAAGAAAACTTGACTTGAAAATAAACCTCATTCCATATATCTTCCATATAATTCATGGCTCCGGAGCAATGTTACGTCTAAACAGGTTATTGAGCGCACGGCCTTATCTAGCCTCCAACAAAACAAGTGGTATGCTTATAAGGCAGGTAAAAACAATATAATATATATATATAGTGCACACAACACTATCCTGCAGGCCAAATTCACAATAGATGCAATATATATATATATATATATTATATATATATATTATATATACATATATATATAGATATACAGATATATATCTATAGATATATATCTGTATATCTATAGATATATATATATATATTGCATCTATTGTGAATTTGGACTGCAGGATAGTGTTGTGTGCAACTTGGGGAGAAAAAAAAGAGTGGGAAACAAGAAAGAAAGAGGGGTAGAAAGTACGGGAGAGAAGTACAGGAGAGAAGAAAGAATGAACAGAGAGAGAGAGGAGAAAAAAAGAGATTAAAATATTATTGTTACTGCCATTTATGTAGTTACAGAATGAATTCCTGACCACCAGTAGATTTGCACATATGGTTTGTCAAGAGTATTTCATTCTTTTTTAATTTACAAAACAATTAAATCCTGCAAATCCTTATAGTTTTCAGAAGAAAAAAATATATACAAAAATTAGTATGAAAAAAAAAATGTATTGCAATTTAAATGCTAAAAAATGTTTATGTTTAAATTAAAAAGAAGAAAATAAACCCCTGAATTTGAGTAGGACAATAAATCTCTACAGCAAGAGTGGAGTTAATAGAAAAAGATGACAAAGCATTTGCAGTATGGATTATACCTGGGGACCAGCCCTGCAATTCTACACAAGTCTCCCCAGAACGAATGGAACGTAATTTTGGAAGATGTTTTGCTAGTAATTTCTAGGACATAATGCACAATCTCTGGGCATGTAATTTCTCACAAGGCCAACACTTTAGGAGGAATCAAGTTTCCTGGCTTGACGCCCCTCCACTGGTCAATAACCTGGAGGCGCCAATACTGAGTTTTCTTTGAGCCCAAAGTAAATTGACACTGTGTAAGAGGAGCTTGCTCAACCACACTATACAACAAATTGATTTTCTGGGAAGCAATACAGCCTGTATTTAACCTAACAGTCTAACCCTGTTGTACTACACAAAAAGGATCATGCATATTGATTTCTTTATTACAATTCCTTGTGCGATCGGTAAACGTTCGAAAACACCAACTCCTGGAGCAGGGAGTTTTAATTTTTCATTCCAGCGTGGTAAGCCTATATATCTGAATGCTGGCATTATTTTCTAGAAGCACGTAGGGAAAAACTCCAAGTAAACTGAAATGTTTAGTATATTCGTTGATTGCCCTTTTTCTTTTTTTTTGTCCCCCTTTCTTAAGTAACAGGGGGTTGTTTGTAATTAATAATAGCATTTAGTGCAACACAAACATGTTTATTTTCAGAACCTTTTTTGTATCTAATTGTAGCGTTTGAGACAATGCAACATATTTATTTTCTTAACAATACTAGTTACAAAATAAACATGTTACACTTTCAATAATGATACAAAAAAGTAAAAAAAAAAAATATATATAATATATAAAAAAGTGATCTCTGCTAAGTAAATATACTCACATTTGTCAAAGACATATGGTTAATTATAATCTATAGGAAAAGGCTTACATATTTACCGATTGCATTTATATTGCAACTCTTTAAATACAAATCCCTTTATTGAAGCATCTGGCAGATAACGATTTAACTGGATGATCATACAAATAAAATGCAATATATTTATTAGCAAAAATAAAGTTTGAATCACTTGGCAAAATCCTTACTGCTCTGGATGTATCACCCATATAATAAAGCTTGTGTTATAAGGTCACATTCTATCCACATGGAATGTCTAGGAGAAGAATAATGGGAAATGAATTTTATATTGCCTTCTTTTTTTTTGAACACAATTAAACTTTGGATATCGTTAATGCGAAGTTGCTGGAATCAATGTGAGCGATTAAAGAATTTCAGGCAAACTGCTTTGTGAAGCGTAATTACTATAAGGTCACTAGATATTATTTGGAGTCAGTTTGGTTTATCATATTACGACATGACAGGATGTGAGGCAAAAAATTATAAATTCCTTCCCTAAATCTGTCCTTTTCTGATTTAGATGGATGAAGAATAATTAACTCTTAATTATTCAGATGACTTCGAGGCAACTTAAAGATTCTGTAAAGAATACAGTCATTTTCACCAAGGAAAGCAGTCTCCTATCATTTATCAAATCTTACAACTTGACCAAGGATGAATAAAAGAAAGCAAAAAAAAAATATTCTATGTTTATCCAAAGCCCTAACTGTTACCTTAGAGGTTGTTAAGCAATAACATTTCCTTTAAATTCTACCATATGCAAATCATCAGCTGCAATTTGCATTTTAAAGTATTTAACTCTACATATTTATTAGATTTCGAGGCCACGCTGATCATTGATTTATGTGCTTCTGGCAATCATATTTCCATATTTGTATGATTTTGATGACAGTAATAATTCAAATATGCAGAAAGTTGTTCTTTGAACAATATCTTTAATTACGTCCTCAAAGCATTATTGTTTTGCCTCCTGCCCAGGCAGGAAAAAAAAAATAAAAATATAGGAAGAAAGGATTTAATGCAGGCTCAAAAGGCATATATATATAAATGTGTCCTTTACTATCTCGGACAAAAAAAAAAAAATACCATGATGACTCTTTTCATGCATTAGTCCCAAGTCTATGTAACACAATGCAGAGCCCAGCAACCTTTGCACGTGAATTTCTTATTAATTCTGACACACTTTCACGACAAATTCAATCACAGCTCAGAGGGCTCCTGCTCAAAATGCAAAACCTGCCCTATTTACTTTGCCGCTAACTCCGAAACTTTTTCCGCGGTGTCTTTTTATTGGACTTGTCACAAAATTGCTGGATTTCCTATATATAAAAAAAAAAAGCATTCAAGAAGTGTAATCATTAAAGGAGCCACAAAATGATTGTATATCAGAATAGGATATCACAGCCTTCTCCCTAATAACATGTTATAAAAGCAACGTATTAGTAATGGGAATGATAAAATTACATCCTATTGTCAGGAGAGATAGATTCAGGTGTTCTTCATATTCCTAATTTTACCTATAAAAGTATCTGCAAACATTTATGCAAAAAGAGTTATTTTAAACATTTATGCTGATTGCTTAACAAATACAAATAGGATTCCAACGATGCACACGATACATGAGCACTGTTAACTCTTCAAAAGCCTGAACGTGTGAAGTGGCAGGAGAAATTGGGGAAAAAAATAATAATTTGGTATCCATTGCAACAAAAACTCAGTTTCTTGAGCCTAAGTTGTATAGTGAATAGTGCTGTTCAGTTATAACCCCCCCCCACCTCCAAAAAAAAGGTTTGATAAGGAGCAATTGCCTAAATCCTCATAGGGCAATAAACAGGCAATGGTGGCAGTATAACCATACCTATTCTATAATTACTATAATCATCTAACTAAACTCACAAGCACTTAGTATGTGAATTAGAATACACATCAGTATGAGTTTTTTATTGTCATTATTAGAAAAGCATGATAAAAAATTGCTTTATATATATATATATATATATATACACACACATATATATATATATGGAGAGAGAGACATACTGTATATACATATATATATATATATGCACACATATGTATATATTTATTCAAGGCTAATATGTATATTTGCTACACATTATTGTGGTGGAAGGAGCCACTATGCTTTTGAGAGAGATACAATAACCATTATTGATATTTAATGACCACTGAAGTGATTGTTCAGTAAATGAGTGTTATCAATCGAACAAAAGACAATCCCATTTAATTGAATGCACTCCCTGGCGTTTTATGTATAAGCCTTTAAAGTAAATGTGTTAACCCTTATATTTAGCTCTGTGTGACTTCCTCCAGCAAAGCATACAGCTGTTCTCTCATATTCCTTATCATATCTTAAATGACTATGTACGGCAAAATAAATAAATTCACCATCCAGTGTATAATTATTTATGAGAGGGGTGGCTTTTTGGTTTGCACAAAAAAAGAAAAAGAAAAGGAAGAGGGTTGTCATTGCAGCCTTTGAGACCTGCCTTGTGTTCCCCCCCCCCCCAGAACACAATATTTGGTTTATTGGTAACACTGTATATAGCCAGTTATTACAAAATAGCCTGTAAAGAAAAACAGAGTTGCAGTCTTAATACTGCACAAGGAATAAAAGACATTTTGTTGAGTGTTGCTGGTATGATTGATGTCACTAATGTATATAATAAAAATAAAACAGCAATTTGTAGGGGAAATCAGCTCACTTTAAATAAATATATGTATTTCCCCTATGGGAGGGAACCTTGGTTTTGCTCAGTAAGGAACCACTAAGTAAACATCTGGAACTATGTGTGTGTGGGGGGGGGGGAGGCTAAAATGGGTTTTGGGTTGTTTTGTTTTTTTTTTTTTTAAAGGGGGACGTACAAAAGATATTCTAGTTCAGTGTGAATGTCATGTTCATCGAGCTGAGACTGTTAACATACTAAATTTCCCTCTCTCTGATTCATTAAGGTGCAGCTGGGATTTATGCTATACGCTGTACCTTGTCCTAAATTGCCCCCAAGGCACCACCTTTGTCATGGCTGGAATGTTTTCAGGTTGGTCAGGTGGGTCCCCGAGGAGGCTCATGCTAACCTACTACTTAGGAAACAAGTCACTAGAACCCCCCCCCTCATGGCCAGCAGCTCACTAGATCCAGTAATACAATGGTTAAACCTACTGTAACCCGTTAATTTATTTTCATATGTGAAACGGTTTCCGCAGGACATTAAAACTTAAGCATTAGCGTGAGCGCATATCCTGCAAACCCTTCAGAATACTTTTGGTTTTAAATTGTAATTTGAGATTTTTGTATTATTATTATTATTATTATTATTTTCGTAGTCTTAAATGCTTTGGGGCTTAATTAACGGCCCCTTTCCTTATTCTAAAGATGGTAGTGACGGGTCCTTGCCCACACCTTGCGGCACTGAAAGGGTTAAAGCCATAATATCGTATCAATGTTACTGGGTTGCGCTGCTGGAAAATCCGCTCTAGTGCTAGAGGATTCTATGATCTTGAAACACATCAGCCGTGAGTTGAAGACCTCTTCGGCACAGATGAATTTGACCCCTTAAAATCTCCCCATGCGTTCAGCTAAACCCGTCCAGGAAATAAAGAAATAAATAAAAAGAATGAAATGCATCAGAGCTGATCCTGTTTACATTGTAATAACGCATGTTCCCTCGTCGTTTTGTAAATTTACAGTCCACGCTCTCGCAGTGGGGTCAGATGGGTTTGTTCCTTAAAGGCAAGTCATTTGTTCAGCTATTTGAAAACAACAAATATTAAAGGGCAGAAATCCCAGGGTATTTGAAGCTGTAACATATGCTCCCAACAGTGACTATTAAAAGGCGCACACGAGAAAACGCAAATCCTGTAGCCAAGGAATACCTAGATTCATAGAAGGAAGGGTCACATTGTGCAGAGAAAGGCCTTTCAAGAGTAGGCTACCAAGATCTAAGACTGTGCAAGTAAAATAACACAATCTGTGCGTTATTTACTGATGGCAGATGACTTTGTACCAGACAAATTATGAATTTGTGTATTTCGTGAGCATCGTGGCAAAGCAGGGGTTAACAGAGTATGCAGTCTACCTATCCAACATGATTCTTTCTGTATTTAATAAATAGATGAATGGTATTCATCATTTTCCAACTTTCTGTACTTTTTTTGGGGGGGTAAAACCAAAATGAGAGCGCGTCATTTATAATCATGAAAATAATACTTGCATTAATGTAGAAAACAAACAAACAAACAAAAAAACCCATACAAGAAAGAAAAAAAAAAACCAACGCGCATGAAGGTGCAGACAAAGCTTAAAACATCATGGGAGCTTAGCATTCACAAAGGGTGAACCTTATCTGTCCTTGTCAAAAAGGACAAAGGTGGAAATTGGTTAGGGACGTGGAGAGTGTAAGGCGCGATGTATCCCCCAAGGACTAACAAGAAGAGCGCGTGAACTTTAAAACAGAGCACAGGATAAAATTAGCTGATACCTTGCCAAAAAAAAAAAAAAAGAAAATTGATGCTACAACTAGTGTACTTCGAAAAGTTTTAAGGACAAAGAACATTTTAATAAAAAGAAAACAATACGTTGTCTGAAATAAACAAAATTGTCTTAAAAAATAATTTATCTTGTTTGCCAGTAACACGCTGTTCTGGAATAATTAAAGGTTCCTAGCAGTACTTGCCGTTTCAGAAATGTTTCTCAGATTTTAATCACTCATTATGGTCCTTTGTTTTCTTAAATAAATGTTAATGAAAAAATATTAAAATACTGGTTAATAAAGACAGACGGAAACCATTTTATTTAATGATTATTTAGATTAAAACTCAAAATACCCAACGACATGAAATAGTGAAATTAATTCAGCCCTTTTACAAACTAGGGATCGTAATTACGAGCCAGTGTAACATTGAAGTGGGGAGTTAAAATTTTGTAAAATAATTAAAAATACATATATATTTATGAGAATAGCAAAAATTGTTGATTGGATGGCAGGGAAGTTTGTCACCGTACTGCAAACCTCTCCATCTTTTCTGCTACAGAATGTGTGTCAATTCCTGATGCATTAAAAAGATTTTACAGTTAGTTAAACTCGCCCAATATATGCTTAGAAGGGGTATATTAAATCATACGCCATCAACTGTTTAAGTACTAGAAGGGAGAGTCGCACATGGCAGGACCCGTTTTGTCCTTTGATTGTAACATTACAGATCACGTGTGAATTTGTGCCCTTCGTATACTGTCACAACTGGCTTTCCCCAAACTGGTTCTTTCATTTAAACATTGAAAAGGTGTAAAAACAGCCTCACTTAAGCTAGTAATATGCAAGCTTCTTACTTTACCGAGAGGGCGGTAGATGGAGATGGAAATGGAACAGCCTCTCGGCAGAAGTGGTAGAGCATACATGGGATAGGCACATGACTAACTTGAATCTAAGATGAGAATGTGAGTCTTTAAAGGAGGGAAATGGGCAGACTAGATGGGGCGAGATGGGTTCTTACCTGCCGTCAAGTTCTTCATTCCAAAAAGGATTTGTACTTTTACGTGCACGTTATAGAATATTTTGGGAAGAGAGTTAATGATTTGGAACTTTAAATCAATTTTAGATGAGATATGCGATAAACGCAGGCAGAGCACACACAAAAGATCCAATTAAAAGGTGTACACTTAGAAAATTGGCAATAAAAAAAAGAATGTTGTTAAATCAACTTGTGCGTCAAATTAACTACAGATTCCGGTTTGTATTTTGGTTTTATCACATGTTCCATATAAACCAAATAAACAGGTTACTGGTTACACCATCACACAAATACAAAGCTAATAGTAAAAATGTAAAAAAAAAAATTAAAAAAAAAAAGAAAGTTGAGCGTGAGAGCTCAGTGAAATAAGAACAATGTATAGGTCAACTTGTTCACAGTACATCAAACATTATGCTTTGGTTTACTTGCTAAAGAAATAATATATAAATGGTTGTGTGTGTGGTGGTGAACTGTCGCCATCTGCTGGATGAAGAGGATATTGCTCATCATTTACTAAACAGGGCTACATAAAGCAGCAGTGTACAAATATTTGAAATTACAAATATGTCAAAGAAATGAAGCAAAGATGACAATTATTTAGAAATGCATCTTGCAAGGTTAAAGAAACAAGTCTAATTTTTACCATTTATAAAAAAATAACGGCAGATCGTTGTGCGCGTTTCAAATGACCTATAGGAGTTTAAAGACTACTTTGCTAAGCCTTGTCTGTAATTGGCAAGTAACAATACTTAGTCTGAGTGCCTTAGCAAAAAGCTGTCCAAATTTAACATTTCTAGTGCGTGTGGCCTACACCGCCACATTTGGGTTAGGCTCCACCAGCAGTCCCGACAACCCTACGCAAGCAGATCATGCGTCTCTAAGTTATTAAGAAGTACCTTGTGGTTCAGAGGTTCCGTTATGTATGCAGTTTTATTGTCTAGAGTTATTTAAAAGCCAGGTTTATGGTACTGTTCTGTGATCCTTCTATTAGTAACAAAGGATAGTATTTGTTACGCAAAACCTCTCAAGTGACATCAATTATTTCGTAGTCAATTGGGGCAAAAAGAAAGGTAGATTGTTTATTGCTATGGGGGAACAGTGCTTTCTTTGATCCCCTTTTCGGATGGAATTAACCAGGCTTTATTCAGCATAATCAAGATGCAACAAGTCCTGATTTGTTAGAGGAATTGATGACTCAAATAAGGACAGCAGAGCTTTCAGGTAGCCTCGTGATTCTGCTTACCTGATCAAGCAGCAAGTGTTACCATTCATTCAACGAACTCCCATAAAGTAATTTTAAAAATAACATTATTGTATTAAAGCTGGAGCGGCCCAGCTAGTAGTTCCCCAGCCATTGCTACTATTCCGCCTATTAAGGACTATCAAGAGATGTGGTTCGACGACTACTACGGGGCAGCCTTTTGCTTCCCCTGGGCAAATGGAGCCTGAGGCTGCCCTGTCTCGCTTTCCAGGTCCATACGAGGGACACTATGCATAAAAGAAATATACTTTGTCTTAGTTTGTATTTCTTGCTAGCTTACCGCACCACGGTGTAGAAATGTAGATATTGTACCTGCAAACAAAGAAAATAATTCTGCTCATCGCCACCGTAACCTGGCGTTTAATAAGCGGATGAAATTATTGATGTAACCAATGCTGCATTCCCGGGATTGAGCATTTAGCAGCAAACAGATAAACCATCAAGCGTTTACTTAATCCAAAAAGTATATAACCCATTGCTTTAGCACCATGCAGGGGTTTCCATCAGAATTTTCTTCCCTTTGCGCCTACAGATTTAGGTATTATTATTTTAAACTAAAGCACCAAACACTTATCTTCCCCATAAAACTGGGCTATGCAACATTATCCTTCATTTCGGTCTTGGAAACATAAAAGCACAAACCTATTTTCCTTTTAAGTCATTTTATTTGTTTTGTTTCTGTAATAAAATCTACCGTTTCGTCTAAAACAAACGATTCGAAATTGGCGGACTTTTAACCCTTTGAACGCTAAAACCCAGTACAATGCGACGCTAGACACTCCGGGCCGGCTCTGAAGGAGTCAATGCTTGCACGCAATGCGCCGTGGCATTTGTAGCTGCTTCTTTAGGGCAATATAGCTATGTATCGGGAATGAACATGTCTTTTATGAAAAATTGGTGGTGGAAATGACAATTGCTTTTCCAAAGCAGTTCCCACAGGTGTCTTTTCTTTGCAGGCAATGACACGGGAATCAAACACAGAAACAACACAACACTATAAAAATAAAAAATAAAAAAGTATATAACTTTACTTAACAAGGAGGTAGCGCTTCTAACACAGGTGAGTCTGAGACAGTTCCCTGCAACAATAAAATACTAAATATATAAAAAAATAACAACCTACAGGACTGGCTTTTTTATATTTCATTAAGTAAAAAAAAATATTTAATACAATCAGCAAATGTAACAGTTTTTGTGCAAAATTAAAGGGTAAACTGCAGATATCTAAGACTCATACTTACATCCTATTTAAAATACAACATAAGAACTAAGGTCGCAAGAGGAGGGCCAGCTTTTGCTTCTGTACCAGTATGTCTGATCGTGTGTTAGTCGTCTTGTCCGTGTTATTGTTATTGGTGATTTTCATCGTCCCCTTATTGTAATAGCGCTGCAGAATCTATTGGCTCTCTATAGATACACTTAATATTACGAGGTTCACAAAGCTTTAGTGCAGACAGCAGAACTTATAAAAACCTGTGGAACCTCCATGTGGATACTTGTTGCTACAAATACCCAAAGTCGGTTTGGTTCTGGGTTGAAAATTGCCACTGCTTGGATTAGAGAGCTACGTTGAGGGAAAGGCTAATCGCTTATTATTAGCGTTACATATTTTAAATCCTCTTCATTTTGGGCTTTGTATTCAGGTTTTGTTATTCTGGTGCTGGCGTGTAATTTTAGCGTTTTCTAGATCACACATTTTGAAAACGCCTGTGATAGATTAGACCAAGTCCAACAGAGCAGAAGACACAGTGGCTTGAAAGCAGGTCCACATGGGTTTTCTGCCCTGCAGGCTACAGAAGGTAGATGTTGAAAGGGGGCCCTAATTGTTCCAAATGTGGAGAACAAAAAAAAAAGTTCTAAATCCACTGCTGTCTCAGCAAACGGAAAAAATCCATAATATACGTTGTTACTCAAGCTGTTCAATTCCTCAGCTATGGTACAGAAAGATATAGAGACCTGTGTGACTTTAAATTTATTTTATGTACGAACAGTTTAACAACTTCAAACATCCCATTTTGGAGTAATTACATTATTCTTTTCTATTTGACTAGAAAAGAATTATACAGAATTATTCATTAACCCTTTAAACAGTTTTTTTTGCCATTAGCAGTTATTTTGCAAGCAGCATTTGGAAAACTGGTTAACAAGTAGCACTTGAATATTGTGACCGGTTTCTTCGTAGTAAAAAAAAAATACACGTCTCCAATATGCTGCTTTATTTTCTATTTACTTTTCAAATCTGATGTACTTTGAATCAACGCACAAACCTTATAAATGCAAGAAGAAAACCGAACAAAGTGAGTGACTTATGACAAAACCCAGCAAGCCTGCACCCTCTCCGATCGTTTCACATCTCTTCACATATTAAACCAGCAGACGGCATACTCATTGTTCACTTTTTTATTTATTTCAAATTACTACCAGTATTTTTTTTGGTGTAAAAAAGACATTTTCTCGACTATCTGCTTGTAGAATCAATAAATGATATGACAGGCCATCCGGCTTCCCTTGCTCTACGTGAAAGCACTTCCCCTACTTGTTAAGCCTCTGTGTTAAAAGATATGCTTGAAATATATGTCTGCGGAACGAACCTTCTTGAATTTGAAGCGGCTGATCGTTGCTCAAACATTTTGGTCGAAAAAGAGATAGCTCAGTGCTGGCAGCAATTGTATTTTAACCTGTCTTGATTATCTGAAGCAAAATTGGATATGTCTCTTGTTTTTAATGTATTTTTTTCCATACGGGGGGATTATAACAACTGTGTTTGTCCTTCCATAATCTGGATTTTATTTTATTTAGGTTTCTTTATTTTATTTTTCCTTTTTTTGTTTTGTTTTTGGTGATATTTTTTTATTGCTGCAGCAGTAAGATGCACAGATAGGCAGGCTTGTGAAATGTCATAAGTCACGTTTCATACAGCTAGTACTATAACAGAGGTACATGCAAAGGACAATATTAGTACGTTATTATGTACAAATTCTTGTTTTCTGCTCTGCAGATAACCCTATAAGGAAATGGTTTGAGAAAAAAACAGCAGTTTTTGCCACTTGCTTGTTTATCCTGGTCCATAAAGACATGGTTGGATAAGTATGTTGTGGAAGAACTTGACTGACACAGGGCCCTGACCTCAACCCCATCGAACACCTTCGGGATAAACCGGAACGGAGATTGCGAGCCAGACCTTCTCAGCCAACGTAGGCGCCTGACCTTACAAATGGTTTACTGTACGAATGAGCAAAAATTCCCACAGAAACACTTCAATCTTGTGGAAACCTTTCCTAGAACCGTGGAAAATGTTAAAGCTGCAACGAGGAGGGGGGCAACCACATATTAACGTATTTAGCAACACATAAGGTATATTTTTGGTCCCAAAAAATTAAGACGGATAAGCTCGGTGCCGCACCAAGATGTGTTATGTGATCCCACTTTTTTGTTGCGGTAGTAATGCGGCATCTCGGACTGTGCATCGAAAATCATAGACTCACTTTTCATCCTGAACCATTTTACTGCATTAGTAGTGTTATTATAACCTCCAGGATATATACAGAATATAAGATAGCAATGCATTGTTCATTCAATAAACTATTGTTATAATTCATGTAATAATTATTATTAAATCATTATTAATATAATAAATGTTACTAATCTTCTACTCTAATGATTATCCTTTTAAGTGTAAACGCTCCATTCTGTACACTTTGAAAGTGACCCACCCCAGTGGGCTTCTTATGTAAGACCAGCGGTACAATACATAGATAAATCAGAAAAAGGTGTTCACCCCATTAACTATTATACAGGACAAACTTTGCTCTTCTTGCAGGAGAAGCTCACTGTTGTTGGTAACGGTCATAAAAAAAATCTGCTTGACTCATATGCAGATCCCCGATTTAGTCAATATGATCCGCCGATTGTTTCCAAGGCATGGTGCCATCTAATAAGGCTATTTTAGGAATACAAAGTATAGAAGCTTATTCAAAGCGACAAATCTACAAGATTGAGACAAATACTACTTTACGGAAGGGTGTGTTATAAAAGGGATAATGCAAAATTCCCATTATAAATTCCTCCGGAGCCCACAGTTGTGTAACAATATATAACACATTAGACGTTACATGCGCAGAGCATGAGTTGCAATTTTTATTAAAAATGATCTATAATCTCATTTGCATCCAAGTGCAATATGATTTACACATAACCATGCATCATTTTTGCAAACCTGTCAGATGGGCTTGTTCACCATGATAAAAACGGAATCGTTTTAAGCATATTGAATACGGGACGCTGTAAGGCTCCTAAAGGATTATTTTATGTTACACATATACATTTCCAGGAAGTGCGCGACATTAATACGTTCCTGTTATTCTTAAAGGTACCCTGCAACGATTGCCTGAACCACCGGGACGCTCATTTGATTTGATAAACCAGTATGTGGTAGCCATAACATTGTTGGTTTCCACAGGCCATAACGGTTTTGTTGTCGCTATCGCAGATTATGCAAATGAAGTTTAATTGCCTGGTTAGTAGAAGCATTTTTATTGTCAGGACCCGTTATTGATATGTAAATGAAGCCATCATTATACATTTTGGGGGATTTACTAAAATCCAGTGCAGTACACTTAGAAAAAAAAAGATCCTAATATCTACAAGAAGATGAAACGTCTGCCCTTGGGTTTCGTGCATGCTAAACGATCATTAACGTAAAAGTTCTAACTATCGCTTTTCATACATAAATCGCATTGTTTGCGTATGATCTAAGGTGTACTATAAGCCATAGTCTTCCCTTTATCTTCACATTGTAGACGAAATACAGAATCACTGCAGAACTAATGATTGACTAGCTAATACCAATACAGCTGATTCACCTACAAAATTATTACATCAGATATTATTATCAGTTTTATAATTAAATTACCATTTAAATGGGGGCAGTTAACACATTCATAACAAATATACATTAATACATAGACACGTCTGGAGTTGAGAGCTCTGCCCGTAATGCTGCCATCTAGCCTTATGGTGCGTTTACACAAAAGTTCCAGGCAGGAAAGGTGGGCTTTTGAGGGCCCCGCTCGTGAGCTTACAATCTAAGGGTATGATGCAAATCACATTAACTCAAGTTGTTATTTGGTTGGACTTGTTAAGCAAAATTACTATGAGATAATGCAAAGTAACAGCAAAGTATTAATACTTAAACCCCTCTATCTCATAGGCAGTCAACAGTCAATTCTGCTAATGATGAAGATGGACAAATGCCACCTTAATCCACAAGAGGTTCTGACAAAGTCTTGCTTTGTTTCCAGGATCGGAAGACTGTTTCTATATTAAGAGGTTTAAAAACTAGAATACCGTGTTGAAGGATATGTATGGCCACCGTACATCTTTTTATTAATCTTTTGTTTAGCTTTATAATGAACCTTCTAAGCTTTTCTTCTCCACCTGTTCTCTCTGTTCCCAGTGCGTTGTGTTCCTAGAAAATCCTTGATGTTTCAAATAGCCTCTATAGAATGGGGTATATTAAAGTAAAAGTGACTCGCTTTATGGTGAGAACAAAAGGTGGTACACAATAAATGTTGTCCTTGCATGCTATTGTGTAAGATGCTAGGTGTGACTAGCTATATAGAAGAGGGTATAGTGCACGGGTGTCCAACCTGCGGCCCTCCAGCTGCTGCAGGACTACATCTCCCATAATGCTTCAGCTAAGGGGCTGGCTGAGGCGTATGGGAGATGTAGTCCTGCAGCAGCTGGAGGGCCGCAGGTTGTACACCCCTGGTATAGTGGGTGGGATGGACTCATATGCGTTAATGCAGAGCATATATCTCATTAGGTAGAACCTTATCACTGGGGGTGAACAGATTATCTCTGTGTTCTAAAAAAAAATTGGACTGTCCTGAAACGTCTACAGTGATGAAAACAGGACACTTTCAAACTCTTAAGTTAAACCATCATAAAGATCAATGCTCCGGCAAAGTACAAAATACATTACTCTGCAACCCAGCAGAGCACCATGAAAAAAAATCTTCAGGAGAGTGAGAAAGAAACCCCATAATCGAGAGGCCTGTGACAATCCAGACTACTCTTAATAGACCCAAGCAATAGACTAACATTGATGCCACAATAAATATTTAACCATCCGGTTACTAACCACTCCACAAGAGTTTTCAAAATAATGTGATGCCCCTATTTGTTAAAACAAGCTCGCTATGGCATCAATTAAATCATGGACTGTCATCTAGATTGCTCTCTTTGTTGAGGGACAGCACATTTCCATTGGAGGATCAACGCTGCTTTCTATCCCGGCAAGACAATTCATAATTCTAAGCAGCGGAATGAATGCACAAATTACATTCTTCAACCTTTTACTCCCACTAAATCTTTCCTTTTTTCCACTTTGCTGAGCCTGAATATTTTATTCCTCCATCAAATATGCATCCCATTAATTAAGTTAAATTACTTCTGACTGCCAAATATTCTCTGTCGATGACTGTCAACACAAAATACATGGCTGTGAACTTCTAATGACACAGTCTGGCTTAAACATGAGTTACAACCTTCACGCAAGCATCTACAGGCAAATTATCAGCCTCTCCTTCAAAACGGGGCTGAAATTAAATGCTGGTTTCTTTTTCTTCAGCTTTTAACAAGTACACAATAGATGACACACGTTCTTGACAAAGCAAGTACTGCAATTTTAATTATATACCTTTTTCTCATCTTTTAATTGCTGTTGTTAATCAGTCATTAACTTCTTCCCAAAGTGCAAGATTCTTAAGTCTCCTTCAAAACATTTCGGCTCAATAAATTCCATCGCTCTTCATAACTAACGTGCAATTTTGTCTATTTTTAAAACTGTCATTTTCCAAAGACTTCCTTTTTTTAATGGGAGCTTTAAGGATGACAGTAACAAGGATTTAATCAGAACTTGCATAAAATTAGCACTCTCTTACACATCGGGGCTAAAACAATTCAGAAAGACATAAATGGTTTGTTTAAGCATTATTGTGGAACAACAATAGGTTTTTTGTGTTAGGTGTAAGATGCCGTTTCATTTTTACTATTGCGGGTGAGCAAGAACACACACAACAGTGGCTACTACAAAAATAATCCCGCCGCATGGCCCTGTAATGTAGGATGCTCAAAATTTGCGTGCCCACAAACGTATTTAATTACACTGAAAACTGTTATGACACAACAGCAAAGACAGCCTGTTATTTCCTGAACCTTAAAATAAAGTTCTCTTTGGGACAACAAAACAAAATTATTGTGTTTGGCCGCTTGTATTGGTGGGGGGCAGCTGTATTGAAATGTTCTGCATGTGACGAGTACAATAGTATAACAGAAAAGCCTCTGCGCACCCGGAAAAGTTTCGTATGTGTCCGCTTGCATTTATTTCATTTTGTCTTCACAATGTGAAATTTTCGTTCTGTCTTATGCCAATCAGCGTACGCTGGTAAACAGGGCTGGGCACGACGTTAAGGCCAATGGTTGCTAAACAATGCAAGTGCCAGCGGGAATTACACAACCACACGTTACATTTTTATACTAATGCAGTGTGTGTGTGACCAGACGTATCTAGCCGGAGGCCACACATTGCTGAACCCAGTCTGCATTGGTAGATCGGGTAAGTATGGGGCATTTGCCCAGTGTGCTAGATGGCTAGCCCCGGACTGCTGATGAGGTTTTTTTAAATTGGTGGAACTCCCGTCAATTGATTACTAAGCAGCAACAACTTTACTCCAAAGATAAGAGCCATGGTGATGACTGTGGACTATGTAAGCAGTAGTGGTAAATCGGCATCATGTATATACATCGTATAGCCCATCAGATGCAAGCTGAAAGGCAAGAACTAGGTGTGGGGTTGAAGCTGCCTTTTGGCAAACAGGATACTGACGACAGGCAAAACATATTTTTTGGAGGATTACTCGTTTCTGCTTCAAGACAAATTGAAAGCTGTCGCAGACAAGCTTGCTTGCTTTATATGTACTTCACGTTGCCTGTGTTGTAACATTTTTCATGGCCAAAGAAGGAGTAGACAGTTGTGATCAAAACGGATGAGAGTCTACTTTGTAGCTTGTTTTGAAAGGTGTTGCACTTCATGAATAGGTAAGCAAGAAGATCTAAAGAGAAAGTAATGTCCTTTTTCACAGAGGTCCGTGAAGCAAAAGTGTTTGCTTTGTTGGTACATTTCTTTTATTTAAAAATGGCCGTGGTTAAACAAGAAATATTGTTTACGTGATCGGCAGCTGTTGTATGTGTATTTTCCTTGGGATCAGGACTAACTCAGCCTAGACTCATCTATACCAGTGACATGCCAGATACGCCAACATGCCAGCAAGCTGAAAGGGACAAAGCCAAGCAGCTACACACAACCTGACTGGTAGATTTTAGGGACATAATCTAAATGTGTCTCAATTATTCTAAAGTAAGACTGAATTACAAGGATAGGTGGAAATATGTCCACAAAATTAGGGTATGTTAGCCTCCCGATGGCAGTGGTACACGACCAAACGCTTATTAATGGCAGGTGACTGGTGCTATAGGATGCCAAATACCGTCCTTCTCAGAAATAATTTGTTTTATAGGGAAATAAGGGGGTCCAGGTGCCAACACACCTTCATCTAGGGGTAAATTGTATATATTAGAACAAAGGTTTGGTAACAAGGTCGTAACTAGAATGTAAGTGAAAAGGTAACAAAGTATACACTATCACGCTTGTACAAACAGACCACTACATTCCAACAAATGTTTTTACATATATAACATGTTTCCTTAACGATAACTGCAGACAATCAGTACACAGTCTACACATAACATTTACTCAAAGCAAGCATCCAGTTTAGGGCTCGAATGAGGTTTTTAGCGCACATTCTAACTCAGCTGGTGTCCAACAGCTGATCAGAAGGCGGAATTCTCTCTGGTGCCATTATTACATATGAGGATTATACTTCAATGTATTTGGCAAGAGGGGGATGAAACATTGTCATAATTAGATCATATCATATGGGATGTGCCAGGAATGGGTTCACATTTTAACTGCATGTGCAGGAACTATGGGTGGAGGAGACACAAAAAATGGTTATAATCAGGCAGCAATAGTAACTAGAGGTATGGGGGAAGAAGAAGGAGAAGAAATATGAAAGAAAACGGCAGAATAGAGAATTTAATACATAAGCAAGTGGTACTTAAATAGATAAGCTGAGAATTGTAAGTGCCTTCTGATTAGGTAAAGTACAGTATAACGAGCTGTTCTTAAGTGCAAATGTTACCAGTGGGAGTCAGTTCATATTCAAAAGCCCTCACATTTCTTGAAGGTGAGTCTTGTTTCCAAAGTTTGCTGATGCAAAGAAGGCAGTGCAGGCACAACTGAGAGCAACGACAATCAATTTGCTGGCCATCTCAGGATCTGCTGCTTCATACAACAAAAAAGGTCTTCAAGGGCATCTAACACAGCAGTATGTCAAGACAAGGCAAGCACTAGACACTGGCTGACAGCCCCACATACTTACCCGAGCTGCCACTCCAGCAGCGGATTGGGTGCTGCATCGTGCGGCCAGTAGCATGTACAAATGTAGTGTGAGCCGCGGCCTTTTAAAGCCAGTCCACACGTTATTTGGGGATATCTACCTTCCGAGTCACAGTATAGAACTGTTTACTGTTCATATAACAATGAATAAGCTCAACGAAGAACAAAACTGCCAATACAATGTTTCTCAGGCATTGTGGGTGTTAACGTTCAAAGCAACTGGGGTTACACATGTTGCCTAGTATAGCAAAACCTTTTTACGCCAGTCACTCTAATAATATGCAGCTTATTCAGCTAGTAAAAGAACATTAAGGCACAGAGAAGAGATCAGACTGTGTTTATGAAGACTGACCTTTCATATTATGCATGTACACCAACACATATGACTAGACAGTGGTGGGTCTATTCGGTGACCCAGTTCCTTTTAAACACAGGTTTGAACAAGTGAAACCATAATTCCTCCGACCCTCATCCGCCTTTTCATGCGACCTACGTCAAGGCCACCTTTTAAGAAAAAAATGATAAAATGAAATATATAAAACTTCACCTGCTTGTTGAAACCTTAGCCATCAGAAACATCATCCTGAGAGACCAACGGCACTTTTCTATAAAGAGAACCAAGGTTTTTATGTTTCCACAACATCCGGCAAAACGTCTTTCCCATCTAGACCAATTTGTAGCCAGCCAGTGCGTTATGAATTGTTAAACATTCAGTACACTGCCTTTGATGATTTAAGCACACAACAGCTTGAGTCCATCGAGCCAGCCGAAATCTTCATTTATTCCCGCTGTCTACAATTACCCACAACTATGTATTTTTAAATATTTCAAGCCTATAAAAATTACTAATTTTTGCCACTTGTGTTTATCTGCATTTCGACTTTGATTTGGATAAATTAAGCTCTCAAGTGTTTCTTGCTTTATGAAACTCTGCATGCTGTACACTTCAACACAAATAAATGACTTCTACCATTAGAGGTTTAAATAATGTAATGTATTTCATGCGCAGCCCCAAGCTGGATTCCAATGAAGTTGCTAATGCACGTAATGATTAAGTGTAACTCAAATACTAACTGTGTTGTTGAAAACATGACAGGCAATAATTTGGTCTATTATATTCTGCCATTTAATTGCTTGGTACAGACATTCTCTGACACGTTATGAAGCAATGATTTACAATTATTCAAGCTGCAAAGGTCAGAAAGTGACATTATAATCATCCACACAAAGATCCCGTCTAATGCACAAAAACCAGATAGTGCCACACAAATTAAAATTGTTTTGCCGGATATATTAAGTTTTTTTTTAAATTTAGTGCTCCTTAAAAAGTAATGTTACTGTGAACCCGAGCACGGAAGGCGTGAATTCAGGATGCAGACTGGATTAGCCGATGCACAACAAAAGATGAGGATGATAGTTAACATTTGTTACTAGATTTAATTTCTTGTTTAAGTTTGCAACAAAACTCCCCAAAACACAAGTTATAGATAAATACCGTATTGGCTGCACTTTTTCCCCCCACTTTAAGTCTTTAAAGTGGGGGTGCGGCCTATATTCGGGGTCTAGCACCCGACGCCCGGGACATGCAGTTCCGGGCGCCAGGCAGGCAGCAGGGTTAGGATACAGATCCCCCGCAGCGGTGCAGGGGACCTGTATCCTACTCTCGGATACGCTCAGACAGCCTGCCCTGCCAGCACTTCCCATGAGGTGAGCGACGGCATGGGAGGTTGTCTAAGCGCATCGCGCAGACGTTCACCGGCAGCGACGATGCGCACGTAAACAACCTCCGCTGCCGGCACGTCTGCACGATGTACTTTAAGGATCTCCCTTGCCGGAATTACACGAGGGGAGTCTCCGGCAAGGAAGATTGTTAAAGACATCGTGCGAGTGCTCGGCAGCGGTAGGTTGTTTACGGACGCATT
>VKOC01000165.1:744282-814118 GCA_009364415.1 Spea multiplicata
GACGGGTGCCGGGTGCCGGCAAAGACCTCCGATACCGCTCCCATGCGATCGTGCGGATCGCAAGGGAGCGGTATCAGAGGTCTTTAACAGACCTCCGGCTCACTCAAGGGAGCCGGAGGTCTGTTAAAGACCTCCGATACTGCTCCCTTGCGATCCGCACGGCAACAGCTGCTGTGCGCCGGGGTCTGTTGTCAGATCCCGGCGCACAGCACTGAAGCCGCGCCCACCGCTGCCCTCTGAACCCGGAAGAAGAGAACATACCATGTCGCCTGTCATATCCAGCCATTGGCTGAACGCTACATCATTAGGTGGGCACCAGCCTTAAAGTGCCAGGGCGACCTAGTTATCCCCAGTCTGGTCCTGAGGACATCCACTTATTCAATATGCAGATTGTCTTAATAATATAATAAATATATAACACAGCACAGCACTTTTTGAAGGTATTTTGTACTGCTTTGTTATCTTGATAAATGACCACGATGCATTCGAATTATAAGTAAAATAATGGCGTTTTGGGGCATTGGCCGGTTTACTTTATTGATATTGTTTAGGTTTAAGAGAAGTTGTCATTCTTTTTTTTAACAAACACTTGTGTTGTTAAACACTACATACCGTGATTTTTTCCCAATATAAGACATACCCCGAAAGTAAGACATAGTGGGGCTTTTAGGGATAAAAAGAAAGTAAGACACTGTCTTACTTTCGGGGAAACACGGTATATATAGGTGATTGTTTAAGGTCGGCAGCAAAGCATACTTACCGATACTGCTGTTTCAGAGGCAGACCTGGTCCTGCATTGTGTGGCTGCCAACTGGATGCAAATCCATTATTTGGTGCCAGTCATCCCTGGTCTGCCCCTATGCCTTTGTAAAGAGGAGAAAACAACAGGGGACGCCAAGCTACCATATGCATTTAAGTGCGTGTGGTAGATGAAGTATCCCTTTAACGTCCTATTTTAAATGATGTGTAAATCAAAGAATGGTCTCTGTTTCTTGCATTGTTATTATTTGAAAACAATGTATGGACTGAAAAAACAGCATTTACATGTTTGTGTCATATTTTATTTTGCAGTATGAAGATGGGTCAGATTGTAAGCATCAGTCATAACCTTCCACCAGAGAGTCCATTTAAAACTTACAGAGACTTGCAGCTCCACTGGAACATGCTGGTAATAGTTGAGGGAATGTATGTTTTAAAAAGCAGTTTTGTCAATGTTGGCTTCACAGCAGGGTCACACCAGGCTAATGCCCTCATTTTAGGGACGGGTTCCCACTTGTGGCAGTTGGAAGACATGTATCTTTCTGTTAGGAGTGTGTTTGACCTTTATGATCATGGGATGAAAAACATCACACATCTTGCGTAACACAGCGAAAGAGGAACATAGTTCAACACAATAAGCATGATAAGAAAATGTTTGTAGCAGCATTATAAGTATATTTAAAAACTCTGCTACATTTAACATTTTTACTACGAATGTGTAACTAATGTTTGTAATAACGGTATAGTCTGAGAGGCCCTGTATTCTTGCCTCAGCACTGAAGGAAATACCGAGCGTGATCAGACGTGTCTTACTATCATACCTTTGTGCTAGTGTTTTTATCCACACACAATATATGGCCTATACATACAACATTGGCTAAATAAATACTTGTTATTGTATATGAGTTTGATGTTACTTGTCTGTTTCTAGAATTTTTACATGGTTTATATAAAACAAAAAAAGCGCAGAATTTTAGGAACCGAGAATTTATATATTTGTTTACACCAAAAGGTTTTTTTTTATCACTTATCTTGTTTTTAAGCATAATTTCAACATTGATAGGATTTAGGTCTTCGCAACATCGGGGAAAATCATTCCCAGACAAGATATTGCATGTGATATGCTCAATTTATTTACATATATATATATATATATTTATACACACATTTTTAAATGTATACAATATATACAGTATCTCACAAAAGTGAGTACACCCCTCACATTTTTGTACATATTTTATTATATCTTTTCATGCGACAACACTGAAGAAATGACACTCGGCTACAATGTCAAGGAGTGAGTGTATAGCCTGTATAACAGTGTAAATGTGCTGTCCCCTCCAAATAACTCAACACACAGCCATTTTATATTACAGCATGAAAAGATATAATAAAATATTTACAAAAATGTGAGAGGTGTACTCACTTTTGTGAGATACTGTATATGCGCTTATGTGCAGTGGGAGAGAAATTTAGGTATTTGTCCTGATTTTGGAAAAACTCATATAACCATGGTAAATCATGTTTTTTCGTTTTGTTTTATTAATTTTAAGCCAGATTTTCTGTATATGCATTAAGAAATGTCCCTTTAACCCTCATCCCCTCCAAACCCTAAATGTAATTAAAAAAAACAAAAACCTCTTTAGGGTTAAAAAAGCAGCTGTGCAAAGGCTGACGATCGCTTTATAATAGAATGATCAAGCAGCTAAAAAGGCAAAATTATTATTTAAAAAAAAACTCACCCCAGCTGTCTTCTTTTGCCTCTCTTACCCTCACAATCACACTGAGCAGAGCGGTAGCGCCCCCTGCCAAGGGCACTGCTGACAGACAATTCCTCTTATCACCTGAATGGAAGGGCAGCAGTGATCATGGCTGCCCTCAACCACCATCGGTGACACTAGTGGAGTGCGTAATATAACGTCTTCTCTTTAGGGGGCTAAAGGGACATTGAAATTGTTGTCCCCTTTAGTACTAAAATAATTCATTGTTATCAGTGGTTCACCTTCACATTGAGGAATAGAGTGCATTGCCCAACACAGAATGCGAGCTGATGTGTTTAGTTTCAAGCACTGAAATATTATTAGGAACCATAAACTATATATGTTGATGTAATGTATTCAAGGTATATAAACACTTCATAATAGATGCTACTTATTCTATAATGTATCTTTCAAATCTCTTTTACTAGACATACATCTGTGGAGGGCTATGAAACAATAACAAAGAAAGAAAATTAGGAGAAGTTTATTCTATATACGTTTTATATATACAAACTACGGATTTGTGAATGTTTCTCCATACCTCCAACAATTTGTGAAGTTTGATTTCATTAGTCTTACATGTGCATTTATCAGATTCAATTTCTCCTTCTCTGCTTAGTATGGATATCAGCTTCCCCAGGTTTCAGAGGAAAACATGATATACTGTAGCGTTTATTTCAAGTTAATAGGAGATAAGCTGTTCACGTATCCTTTTACATAATTCATATGTAATTACTAAATAAATACAATTATGAAAGTCACTTTTTGCACAGAATTGTTAGTCACTACGACCGTAGAATATTAATTAAGTGGTTTGCAGTAACCATGATGAAAATGCTTGTCTTAACATGTTAGCTGTGCTTAGTACCAGACTTCATGTCATTTATATAATTCTTTTTCAAATACTTGTTGCCATTATGGTTTACCTACATATGTATGAAAGCAAGAAATAGCAGTTCCTATGAGAGAAACAATATAAAAACAATATTGGTTTTCCTCATATTATTTGTTATTATTTTATTTGCTGTCTCCAAATTATAATGTGTACTTTTCCTTATTTTTATAACATAGATATCCTTTTAGTTGCATCAGAAGTCAGCCTGTCCAGTATTTGCCCGGGGTAGATCACAATATGGTCCTGGCTGCCTTTGTTTCTGACCTTAAGGGTAGTCTGTCTCACATATGTGGATTTCCTTTATTGTTCACAAATAAACCTCTCTATCCAATCGCAAGCTTAATCAGGCCGCAATCACAGGTAAATATCTCAGTATCTACAAAAAAAGTGTCACTATTAAAAGAAAATATAACTTTACTCCAATATTATATATTATATCTAACTTCACAGTAGCCACTAGAGGGGGCTGGGAGTCAAACAATATTGGTAAACCAGAAAAAAAGATTTCGTAATCTTGTGGTAATACCGGTATGTCCCACTGATGTTTAAGGCCCAACACGTTATTAATAAATATACTATATTTTGGTGACTCTTTAATACATCTTGTTGTACCAGTGCTGCTCTTTCACATGTTTTATTCGATATGCCTAATCAATGTAGCACTCAACATCATGTAAAAGTTTATATTAAATTACGGCAATTTAAAATATTATAAATTATTTATTTTGTTTCTTTTTATAACAGGACAGTAGTAAGAACCTGGTGAACTTATCAATTGAACTGAATTCCAAATCCCTAGCCAACAATGCCAAATTCCCTGGTTACTACGCAGCATGCAGGGCAGATACAGACCAGAAGGAGGAGCGTGTGATACAGCAGACTCACGTGAGTGCATTAGTGCAAAAGTTACATCCATCGCAGCATAGTACTTCACCACAGGTGGATATAAACCAAGCAGGATCAGCCCCACTGCCAGTCCTGTCTCAGGCGTCATCACAGGCCCGTGCGGCAAATGCCCAAAGAACTGAACCATCGTTACAGAGCCCAGTAATGCAGGTGAGCCAAAATGCCATTTAAACTGCAAATGTACACAAAAACTCATATTTTAGTCAGTTTCCCCACAGGCCACAGGAATAATGCATTCCCTTCTTTTCTATTCGTCAGAGAAGAGAAGTGCAAAACAGCTCAACTATTGCAAGGAAACATTTCAAGCAAACAGTGCCAGTCAATTCGTATGTCATGGCCTTCTCACGTAACCAGGAGTGTAACGCAAGAGCAGCGGCAGCCTCTGTAAAACATAATAGAGAAATGTTGAACAAAAACACACCCACAGCCTTTAACTATTCAACATATCCAGTTTCTCATGAGATAAAACCTGTATTTGTATCAAAATGTAAGATGTACACAAAGAATGGACCACTCCGAAGTGACCAGACCCCTCTCTCACAAAGAGGAGATCGCCAAGCCTTACAAAAAAGAAGGCAGCAGAGAAGCTGTGAGAGTTCATTCACTCACGTACCCGCTTCCAGCGCTTACACGGTTCATACAGAAGACAGTGTGCAGGTAAGACTTTATCGCTGCTAATACTTTTGGAAACATCACTGTTCCTTTTGTAAGTTGGATTATCCTACGCAGTAGGCAAGGAAGTGACAGCGGCGTTCACAGGGCTCTGCGGACATACAGGTCTCTCTTTTGGGATTTAGTCTGATTGTGGTGACATTCTGTTTAAGGAAACTTTAATAAAGAACATTATCTTGGGGTGATCATAGCCAAAGGTTGATATCTATCACCCTTTCCAGACCCAATAGTCGGTATCCTATTATCTGAAATACACATGGAGGGTGATCAGGTCTTATTTTAGATCCAGTACAGAGAAGGAGATAGATATATCTATCATGCTGTCTAAAAGCATGGCCAAAACCCCATGGGCATAAAGCAAAACATTACAACTGGTACATTTCAGTCATTCTAGTATAGAAGAGCAGATGCTAATTAAGTGATGTTCTTAAAAATGCACATTAGACTTGGATTGCTGGGTGAAGCGAGTACACAGCAATATCAGGTAGCTGACTGAGAAACAATAAGAAAGTTAGTAATAATAACTACAATGAGGGCTCTAACTGCAAATCAAGGCAGCCTGGGATAGAGTACATAGTATATTTTGGTCTGCAAAAAATAGTATGTTTTTTTGGCACTGGCATAATCAGGCCAGGAATTTTGTGTATCATTGCCTGACATATTCAAAATCTTTTCCTTAAGGCCTGGGGTTGCGCACCAGTGACATGGACTGCTATGCCTAATTTGGGTTTTTGGGGTGTGAAACTTCTTGGCTACAAAGCTATGTGGTTGACAATGTAACGTCATGGACAACCTTGTATTTTGTTTTTGTAACATTACTATTAGTTTTGTTAGTATGTAATCATCAATACTTTTATCAGGTTCTTTAATATTTAAGCTGCTATATTGTTATTAACGGGACACTCCAGCCATCACATGTCCCTTGAAACTTACATGGTATTCCCCTTGCAAATACATGGGGGGATTCTGCATCCACCACCCCCATAGGCTTTGGTCCCTTTTCCCACATGCCCCTCTTTTTCTGTGCAGGAGATGTTTGGCCTTGTGACATACTTACCCCACGCAGCTCCGGTGCTGGCTTAGTGAATGCAGGGACAATGGGCATGCTCCCAAAGAGCTCTCATTGAAATCAATAGCCAATTAGGAAAACAATCAGTGGTAGAATTGTGGGGACATGGAATAGGAGGGGAACTGCAGCTTCTCCCCAAGATGTTCCCTGAGTAGGATAATACCCCATATGCAAAGTTTTACATTATTATAAAATAAATTACATTTTTTTACATGTTTTTTTTTTTTATTCTTAGGGACGCAAGGTGTTTAGGCACCTATTTTGACATTTTTAAGTTTAAAACAAATGCATTATTTTTTTATTATTACTTTTTTTAACACGTTTTGACTAGAGAACCCTTTAAGATCTTTAAAGACTTCAGGGATCTCTCTTGGAACTGGATGAGGTACCACTTATGATCTCATGGTGGCATCACTGGAGTTTTTAATTATTTTTTTAATTTTATTTCATTTATTTATGTTTTAAGTATATTTGAAGCAGAATATAATTGCTCTGCATTCATGCAAAATCTAGAAAAAAAATAAACAAACCTGAGCTGCAGTGTTTGAATTGATTGGCTGAATTTATTCTGATTTAATTTATAGGGGGAAAAAAGTCAACGTGATGCTTTGTACATGTGAATGAATACTTTCCCAAACTTCAGAATTCTATTGATCTTTGCTTGTGGTTCTGCTAATGTAACAGACATATCTTTATGAACTTGCTACTTGCTAGCGTGCATAGCAGTGTTATATATCAAAACTGACTTTCAATCTGTGGTGAATTTTGCAACAGGAAGAACTTTTCCATGTGAAAGCTAAGAAATCGAAAACAAAGCCTGCTATACAACATGTAGATATAGAAAGTCATGCTAGAAATAATCAGGTATGTTTTCTAAAATTATACTATCTCACTGTAAGACATTTAGACTTGCAATGTTTGATGACATTAAAGACTGCACATGCACCGTAACGTGAATTACTTTAAAGTTAGCACCCAGTGATTTTCCATGAAAAAAGTCTGAGAGGGCAACCAAGCCTTTTCATAGGGTTCCTGCATAGGGCTTTAAGACCTCAAGTTTAGGAGAGCCAAGTGGAAAAAACTGATCTCCTGGTCTTCAGCTAAGACTTTTATCTGTTTTATCGTACAACATAACTGTGCAGAGCATGTTAATGCACGTCTTATACAAATTATCAATATGTTTTTCCTAAGAAACAGGTTGAATAATCGTGAACTAAACCAGACATTTTCAAACTAGTTTGACAACAAGACTGCAATTACTTTACATTTTCAGAGACCCTAAAATGTATTACATTTAATTGATAGTTAATTGGACCGTTTCTTTTGTACTACATCTTTAGTTTTTAAGCTTTATGCCTGCTTTTTAACTGATAAACATAAAGCTGTTTATGTTTTTTCTTATTCAACTGTGTTTTTTTAATACAGTTATCCAAAGTGAATAATGCCACTCTACAGGACTGGCTCAAGCAGCACGGAATTTCTACCAAGGCCAGAGATAAAAAAGAAGAACTTGTAACCAAAATCATGCAGTTTATAAATAAAGCTTAAAACCTTCATTTATATACATATTTTTGCTGCCTAAGATTAACATTTTGTTTTGTCATTCCACTTAGCTCAGTAAAACATTATACAATGTTGGGGAAAATTACATTTAAAATATTGTATTGTTCTCTTTATGTTACATGTTTATAAATACAGGTTGCCAAATTGTTTTGGACTGATTATTTTTTATTATTATTTTACAAGCATTTCTCAATGCGTAATGTGTAAGAATACTTTAAAGTACCACAATTCATTTTCCTCATTTAGTGAGGTCATTTTTAATTGGCATTACATATGCAAATGTCACACTAACAATGACACAGACCTTGCTACTTTTGTAGCAATGTACTAGAAACAGTTTCTGGTGAAATGTAATAAATGTTGAGCAATACGCAAGAATACTCCATTGGTTTCTGCTGTGGTTGCACTCCTTAACTATCGTAATTGTTCTTAGTACGTAATCCCAGTTGTAGGTAGTAAATTTTGTATCTGATGTATTTACATTCAACAGTAATGCTAAAAGTACACGCATAGCTGTGAGAGTATAACATGTTCAAAGAACCCCTATCATTAAGAAATGCTTTGCTGCCCACCCGAGTTTACAAAAATAAAAGATAGTAAGCAAGTAAGTTTAGTAGCACTTTAAGTACCTGGCTAATGAGATCATTGGGACAATTAAGGGTATATTGCAAGGCAGGTACTGTAAAACTTAGCTCAGCAAGAATAAGTCAGAGGCGAGTGAACAACTCAGCAAGGAGGGAATATGCCTACAGTGTCAGAGAATGCCAGTTGGCACACAACAAGCCCACTGTAGCGTGTGTGTGATATGGGTTATGTCATACCAAATACCGCAAATGCTTCAACTGAGTACACAATAGACAATAGTTGATTCCACATTCTTTCCCTTTTTTAAATTTAGCAGTAGGAATACATTATATCCCCCATTCCTGTCCTACTCCCTCCTTATCAGCCTGCAGCCAGATACTTCAATACTCTTATCCATATACCCCAACACCCCTGCCCTCTCCTTATTTTTACCCTTGAAATCACATCCGGCACCTCTGATACAGCTCACAAAAAAAGCTAGGCTGGTGGGGATTTGACAGGGGCTCTTAGGGATAATACATCACAGAAGGGACATAACAAGGCCTGTACGAGTTTATCTTGGGGGCAGTGGAGGGGACATGACAAGCCCTGGAGTTATAATACGGAGGCTTTTGGGGGAAATACAGGACTGAAGAGGGAAGGAAAGAAAATAAGAAGCTTGGTGAAGATCAGTGATACACAACTCCAGTCCTTGGCAGCAAACAGGCCACCAGTAATTGTCTTCAAGAAAGGATTCGCAGACTTCCTGGTTTGTTTGTGAAAGGGGAGATGATTTGATGTGGATTATATGGTGGAAGTGTATATATAATGGTCAATGCGGAGGGTAAAATTGAAGGATTTCAAAACTGAGGTCAAAATAGCTTAGTCGAGAAAGCGTCTGATTCAGCTGTTATTCCAACTCAACTATTTTGGCCTCAGTTTTGCAGATCTCTTGCACATCCCTTGAAATTCTCACCAAGTTTATGCTTAGTCACTAGACCCTGCAGTGTTTTGTGTTTTCAGGTTATGACTAAAAATGTCTCTCATCGACAAGTGAAATATATGTGGTATCTATTTATTTTGTGTTCTTTCTTTCTTGTACTTAGTAGGCCGGTGTACAGCATCCATCCTCAAATATGCCTTGAACATGAAAAAGTTGAGAAAAAATAAAAATCCACCGTTCTTGGAAGATTTTTGGTTGCTGTAAAACACTTGGAAAGTTAAGTGGGATGTCTTTAAAATCTTCCAAGGGTATGCTTACATGGAATATATAGTTTGTAGTTGAAATCTAGGGTAAATATCCATCCAAAATCACAATGTGTGTTTTTTTGGTTCAGCAGTGGAAATTTCTTGGCACATCATTTGGGTTATGACTTGGATTTAGATTTTATTGTACTTAAGACTCCTCTCCCATGATGCACAATTTCCTCAAGTAAGGTACCAAAGAAAACCCAATATGTAGTTGTCCAATGGGTAAAGTCTCTATTTGACACTTTTTATCTACCCTTTACTCTTTTTCTTTCTCACTTCCAAATCAATCCTAGAGTTGCTATTTTTTTCTGAACTCGTCTGCAGCTTTTGATACTGTAAACTACTCCTTAGTCGAATCCTTAACGGTTTTGGTCTCCATGATGCTGTCCTTTCCTGTTCTCATCCTCTCTCTCTGACCATACTTTCAGTTTTTCATTTTCATCCTCTCCATTTCCCCTCTCAATTGGTGTTCCCCATGGCTTAGTTTTAGGATCTCTTCTGTTCTATATTTACATTGTCTACCTTGGCAAACTATTTTCAGCCACTGGCTTACAGTACCACCTGTATGCTGCTAACACTTAGATTTCTTGCTTGAATCTCCCTCCTGCCCTCTTTGACTGTGTCTCTAGTTATGTCACATTTGTTCCTAAGTTAATGTCTGCAGAAACCATAGAACTCAGTCCCTTTAAAGCTGATTTTATCTTCCCTCCCAAAGATAATACTACTTTGTCCCCCAATGCCACTGGTATAACTATCACCCCTACTCCACACACTTGGCTCACTTGACTCCAACCCTCACATTGATTCTGTTTCTTAAAACTTACACCTACATAAAACCTTGCTTCCATTTGGGACTTCCTAAAACAAGATGCAACTAAAGCTAATACAGACAAGGTCCACTGCCTTGGCTACTACTACTAAAGTTTTATGACTGCCTCTATTATGTTTTGGTTCTAAATGCTGGTAGCTGGTGCCTTGTTGTTCTCATTCACTGTCCATGGTACTGATACTGATACGATATACAACACCTTTTAGATGCTTTACTGGGTTCTGGAAGTTAATAGATGTACTGATAAATAACATAGGTCTAGCTGATTGCCCCAATAAATAGTTCTGTTCCATTTTTATAGGGGAAGGTGAAGGGAGGAGGCCTCTGTTAGGAAATGCAAATAGTGAGACATGTAAAATACATATGCTTGCGGAGGAACAGCTTCTAGTTCAACCCAGTTCTAGTAAAACAGACAAATCCATGGAATGCAGCCAAACTTATTAAAAGAGCTTTAGAGTGTTATGGCAAAACCATTACGATATTTATAAAACTAATTGCCATTGACAGGAGAAGTTCCAGAAGATTAGATGGAGGCAGTTGTTGTACTACTTCTTAAAAGGTAGCAGAGAGGACTTGGCCAACAACAGACCAGTCAGACAATCAGTAGTTGGGAAATTAATGGAACCTGTGTTAAAAGAAATGATTGTAAAATATACTAGATGTAAAGGGTGTACAAGATCAGAAACAGCAATAGTTAACTAGTTTGTAAAAATTAGCCTAATTAATATTTTGACTGGGAAACCTATATAATAGTGAATAACAGTAGATATAGCCCGTCTAGACTTTGGCAAAGCACTTCACACTGTCCTCCAAAGAAGAATAAGTGCTTGTATGTTAAAGTAGTTGAATGGACAAGTTCAAACAAAGGTCTTGTTACTATAATCTCAGGAATCAGTACTGGGACCATACTTTGTAATATTTTTATTAGTGATATTACAAAATATCTCAAAGGTAAGTTATGTCCTTTGAGATATTTTCATATCACATGTGCTCACACCGTCACATACACATAAAATACATTTTATATTATAAAGATAATTAGGAAGCATTTGGAGCCATGTTGATTTCAGATTTCATAATATATTTATATCATAATATACATACAGCAGCCTCCGACAATTAACCCCTCCATTACCAGACATGAGCAGTCTCAAACAACTAACCTTCATTCTAGTGAGGCCACCTCCTCCAGCCCCCTCTAATTAGTGGTCCAGAGCACAGCTTGATTATTCTTTTAACAGAGAGAACAGCCCCCAGCTAGGCCCCTTTCAACGGTATTAGTTGTACTCCCTGATGGCGGCCCAGGTGATGAATTTGTTAGATAGGGCTACGGTTAGGTAGAGGGTACACTAATTGAGAAAGATGGGAATTACAGCTGGAAAAAAACATACCAAAAAACATAGGAAAAACACAAAAATTGCTTTGATCCTGAAGTGTAAAATAGTCCTGGCCCTTAAGGGGTTAACCATGCATGAGTTAGGCGTATGTATATCATCATCTATCAATCTCTTGCTGTATATTAATCATCTAAAGAAGGGATAGTAGGGATAAGAGTCCTGCTGAAATGTTGTAAATAAGTATGTAAATCTGTAGTATGTAACAACTAGTATTCATATACCGCCTTTCTCCCAGTGGGACTCAAATCAATAGTATAGCTCTCAGAATAAAGTGAAATTACGACTATTGTTATTAATACCCAATTGATGGTATAAAACTTTTTTCATTGCCTGTATTTCACATATTGCATGTATACAATTTATGCCTAATCTTGTTTTAAGTTTTCAAGAGCACCAGACAGCTTATTTCCACTGAAATCATTTTGCTGCATGACCCAATGGTTTATATTTTACAGAATATTTTGCTGCCATAGTTAGCTGACCATTTGCACAACGACCAGCTTTGGCCCTAAAGAATAAGTTAATGTAGTAAGTGTATTCGTTTAAACAAAAGGAAATTAATGTAGTAAGTGTATTCGTTTAAACAAAAGGAAATGTCACATAATTCATTGGTAGTAATGGGCATGTTTAAGATTTATAATACTGCAATATGTGTTCCTCTCTTGTGAGTGGTGACTATATATTTTGCAGCTGTGTTGTAACTAGAGACTTGTGATTTATTTCAAAGACATGGTCCCCTGTAGAAAACTAGCAGCATTCTTTCTTAAGTAAGTCCGCTGCCTGAAGTTGAGACTGGAGCCATTTAATCAAGGGTAAATGTTCATTAACATGTGTTTTGAATTACAGGTGAATGAAGACTGCAGGCTAAAGTCATCTCTCATTACTCAAACGTAGAGCAAGGTTTGAAAAAGTAAATATAATGTTCCTAAATAAATGTGTTAATAAAGATAGTATGTGGAAACACCCATCAAATATGTTGTGCACTTGATGAAATTACACGTTACGCATACTTTTGAATCATACTGGCTAATCATTCCCTTAAGTGTAACTGATTGTAGGTCTAAACTATGTAATTTCAATTCAATATCATATTACTTTAGTGTATGGGCTGAATTAAATTGGTTCTGTCATCTGCAATGTGTACAATATATAGACACATATTGCAAGCAAAAGAGTGCTAGGTGGCCTATGTATGCACTCACAGTGCACTCTGTTCTTTCCTGGAATGCAGTGAGGGTGATTGCACAATTTAATTCCTAAACTAAATGCAAAAAGAGAGATTTCTCAGATTGTGAATATTTTGTCAATTTAGAGCAATTCATGCTGTCTAGAGAACCCCCTGGGGTATTTCATGACCCAGACATCTCAGTTGGCATTTCTGATGTCACCAATGACAACACCAGTAGGGTTCCCATATGCAGCAATCAGGAGTTTCACTCATGGGAAAACCGGGGGGGGGGACGGGGGGATAGATCCCCCCTGTAACTCATGCGGGGCGACCGTTAATGAAGGGCCGTAGGAAACCCCCCAATAGAGGAGGAGAGAGAGGGGTGCCGAGCGGTCGTTTTCGTTCTGCTCTCTGCCGCCGCCACCACCCGCCTCAACTGCATTGGTGGGAGAGTGAGGCGTCTGTCTCGGTGCCGGCGCTTCACGCTGAGTGGCAACATATTAGATCATATGCTGGCGCTCAGCAGTGAAGCTGCGTGCATCGCGGCAGAGCAGCGAGGCAGAGGCCTCGCGCTCCCACCACAGGACTGCACGGTAACTAACCTACAAAGGGGGGTAGGGATGTGATAGGTGAAGTAAGGCTAGCGAGAAGGGGAGGTGAAGAGGTAGCTAGTGGTGCAGGGAGAGGGTAGCTTAGTGAGAAGGGGGTAGGGAGAGCGGTAAAGCTAGTTGAGATGGGGGGATAGGGAAGGGGGTAGAAGTATGAAAGAGGGTAGATAGTGCTGAGAAAGGGGTGAGTGGGGATAAAAGTAAACAAAAAGGGGCGGTTAGTAAGTATATTGAAATAAAGAGAATGAGTGAATAAATATGTGGATGAATTGTGTGAATGAGTAAGAGAATGAATAATCCACGTGTGGATGAATTGTGTGAATGAGTGAAATAATTAATTAATGTGTGGATGAATTGCTTTAATTATTTGTGAGCTGGGCTGTTGGGGGACAAAGTTGGCTCATGCTGGGCTGTTTGGGGACAAAGTTGGCTCATACTGGGCTGTTTGGGGACAAAGTTGTCTCTGGACTGTAATTTGTTTGTGGTCTGGTTATATGTGGGGAATGTGGACGCCAGGACTGGCCTTTGTGGTGTGCAGACTGTAATCTATGCCTGTAATTTAGGGGGTTTCTATCTTTAATGCTGACTTTTTATGTGAATTCCAGTTGATTTATACCTGCAAAGCTTGGTTTATGTGTTGTTCTGTTGATCCATATCTGCTACGCTATGTTTCCATACATTATTTATATATACCTGCAAATATAGGGTTTGTAAGTCTTATTCAGTTAATCTATACATGGATGTGGGGATCTGATGGGGGAAAATGCGGCCCCCCCAGATTTTTAGGGGTTCCTACGCCCCCATGGTTTCACTATTAGTGTATTTTAAATTTTGTTTACAGTGCTGTCTATCAAAGAGCACACTGAATGTCCCTTTAGGGGACCCCAGGGATCTCAGTTGGCACATTGGAAACCCTGTAATGTCACAGATAACATTACCAGTTGGATTACCTATTGTCGAGTAGGGTATTTTACTTTCTTATTCTTTTTCCCTGCTCTCACTGAGGGAGCAATGCACACCTGAGATGCCCTTGAGGGTATTTTATGATGCTATGAATCTCAACTGACATAAGGAATCCCTGTGATGTTACTGGTGAAATCCTTCCTCTGTACAACAGATTTTTAAATGAAAAAATTAAGACATTTTTGAAAAGATGGTTGATTAAATGCTCACTACACTTACTAGGGTTATTTTATTTTGTCTTAGTGTCTAGTGTGCAAGTACATAAGATTGTTCTTGCACAGGGACTTCATCTGGCTTTGTCCAGTCACAAATAACCACTAGGCATCACAATGCAACACTTCAGGCCAGCATGTTCTACAGAGCCAGAAATAAACTTTTCTTTGCTGGCTGTGCGGAACTACACTATGGTAGTATAACAGCTCCACAAGATTTATTCAGCTGGAACAAAGTATTTATTTGCAAAACACCGTAGCTAAAAAATATTGTCACCTGCTATTTTTAAGTCCCAGAGGGATTCTATGTGCTTTCCTATACAAGCCAATAAAATAATTAATGTAAATGCTGATTTCATACTTAATTCCAATAACACATGGTCCTTGGCAGTGACTTCATCAAGATTTAATTGCATTTATTTATTTATTGCCTCACTTACTGATGGCTACTTAATGAAGAGTTATTGACTGCCAAGAAGTGATCGCCCTAGGGAAATACACTATGGCTAATGCAAAACGTAATCTTCTGTTCTCTTTTATATCCCAGGATTTTACTTAGATGTGTATGGTTATTTCTTTGTCATGTCACACAGACTTTGATGGTTCAGTGAAGATGATTTTCTAGGTTATGTAACATGTGCCTATAATCTTGTGTTGCCATGATAGCTTGTCACAAATACCATTGTGATAAAGATTTAGTAAACAAAATAAGGTTTTACTAAAGACTATAGAGGAGGCAGGGTGTAAATAATGTGACTAATATATTTAATAGAGAGAATTCATTTAGACAATTTTACTAATTTATTGTATTAACATCTGGACCTTGAATGTTTCATGTTCACTTTGAAACATCACTCACATAGCAACTAGGATGGCTCTCACACAAACACTACTATTACTTCATTTCATTGATTAGATCACTATGAATATACATCTTGGAATTGGAGACTTGCAGCCAGTGGGCTTTGATTAGGTCTGTGCAAACACTCACAGCTGGCCCGTACATGTGTCCCATGCTGCACTTTGACAGGAGTGGCAATTAGCTGCCCCACGACATGTTCTCTCCAGATAGATTTTTGAAAGACGAGAAGTGTTTTTCCACCTCATTTTCTCAACAAATCCATCTGCATTATTCTGGCCTCTCCTGCACTTACACAAAGAGGCGGAGCCATGGGGAAAGCCTCTCCCTCATTACTCCAATCAGCAAGAGAGTATACCTGGAAGCTCCACCCTTTTGCTGACGTGCACCAAGAACAGAGGAGTACTACGGGGAACCAAGGATGCAGGAAAGTAGGTCCAGGTCAAAGGCAGGGCTGCGCACAGTCGGAAAAGCTGCGGTTGAGGTAAGGAAGTGAGTGTGGCAGTATGAGTGCATCCCTGGATATGTGTGTGAGCATGACTGTGTATGGGTTAGCCTGTTCGCATGGATGAGCATGTCTTTGGGTGTGAGCATGTATGTGTAAATGTTGGTGAGTGAGCATGGGTGTGTTTGTGTAAAGAGTGAGAGTGGATGTGTATATGTAAGTGTGTCAGAGGGAGTATGTGCAAAAATGTGTAGGTTCTGTGCAAATGTGAGTGGGGTTAAAAATCTGTTGTTTATATTGGAAACACCACAGGGCAACTAAATGCCTCCCCTTTATTCAGTCTCAGGGCCGGCCCAAGACTTAATGCCGCCTTTGGCGAAGTTTAAAATGCCATTATCTAATTCCCTGTTTAAAGGTACTTACCTTGAAACAGTCCTGCGGCGAGTCTCCCTGCTCTGCCACGGTGCCAGTTTGTAATGCTGAGCGCCGGAAATTGACGTCACTTCCGGCGCTCAGCATTACAAGCCGGCACCGAGACCGAGCTAGAGGCCTCGCAGAGGAGAGAGAGGGGCGCCGAGCGGGTAAGTGAAAAGCACTCGGCGCCCCTCTCTCTCCTCCGCTTCAAAAAAAAAGCAATTGCCCCACTCGGCTCCATTGTAGGGCCGGCCCTGCTCAGTCTAGCATGTTTTCCCTGTTTAAAAGGCTACCATGCTGATGGGCCAAGACTATTTCTGAACCCATCCACCAGAATGCATTAGTATTTTAATACACGGTCCCAATCTTTGCACTCACAATCGGTCCAAGCTGCAGTTATATACACTAGCAGCAGATATATACACCAAATAGCCATAACAGCCACTGACAGGTGAAGTGAATAACACAGATAATCTTGTTATCATGACACCTGTCAGTGGGTGAGATTAGGCAGCAACTTAACATCTCATCCTCAAAGTTGATGTATTAGAAGCAGGAAAAATGGGCAAGCGTAAACATCTGAGCAGTTTTGACAAGGGCCAAATTGTGATGAAAATTGTGACTGGGTCAGAGCATCTCCAAAACTGCAGCTCTTGTGGGGTGCTTCCGGTCTGCAGTGTCAGAACTTATCAAAAGTGGGCCAAAGAAGGAAAAGCGAGGAACTGGCGATAGGGTCATGGACAGTCAAGGCTCATTGAAGCACGTGGGGGGTGAAGGCTGCAGACCAGTCAGGGTGCCCATGTTGATGAAATTATTCTTCATTTAAAAGTACTTTACCTAATACCTCCTGACACATTTACCATTGCATTTCAATATCCATAATAATTCACATAATAAACAGAGTTTTTATAAAATTATTCACTCACACAAAAATGTTGTTTTGCTTTCCTAGCAGAATAGATAATATTTTTGTATTCAGATTTTAATAATGTTATCTATAACATTCCTATCCTGCTAGAAATAAATAATACTTTTATTGTAGTTATTAATTTGGCTGTGCACAGAGTTGTGAAAAGTCGCATTTATATTAACATTAGCCTAGTAAGCACTGTATAAATCAATTAAAAAAAAACAAGCATGTGGTATTTCAAAAGAAAAGCTTTAAAAGAAATTCTTAGTTGTACGCTTAACAAACGTTGCCTGATTTATAATGAGCCAAGACTCATTCCAGGTCATTAGATTGCAAAGACAGTAGTCCCATTGTCAGCAACTTAGCAACAACTTTCAAAAACCGTAACTAAGCAATGCGTTATCCTGGGGTGAATGCAGTTCTGTAGTATCAAACTAAAACTTCAGATTATTCTTATTTGTTTTTTTTTGTTTTGTTTTACTGTATTAACTATACATTAACTTGTTATGGGTAATGTGTTTAGTACTTTTTTTGCTCATTCAACCATATGCTCTGAAGTTAATAATCAGAAACACATTACCCTTGCTAAATTAAATCACATAACATAAAATTCTTAAAACAGACTTGCTATAGTATGTAATATGTCGCCCTCAGCTAAGATTTGTTTATAGAGAAGTACTTCACAACAATTACCATGGTATTGAGTGTCCTGTGGTGGCCACATAAGAAAATAGTACGGCTCCTAAAACACCTGGGGCCCTGCATAACTGGAGTAGGTCTGGTGTAAAAGAATCAGGAAAGCCGTAATTCCAATGTCAAGGATTTGACAGATTGGCTCCATGCCACGTAGTCAGCAGTGTCTACAACTGGAGGGGTATAAAATTATATATTACCATACTCAGCCACTGAGCCTGTGACACGTGAATGGGTTAATAAAGAAAGTTCTCACTCCTGTTGCCAGGTATCATTTTGCATATTCATTTTTTTTTATAAAACACATCTTTATAATGCATAGATTTTACCAATTCACAAAATTAATTTATAGCAGATTAGCAGACAAAAAGTAAAGAAATGCATAGCAATATAATCAAAGTGCATTTAACATCATAGCATGAGAAATGTTTTCTCTAGCTTTACTCTATATGAAAAAAAAATATGTTTGAAACTGAATGTGCTTTCCCCTAATGCTCAGAAGAAAACTATTACTCAGTATCACAGATATTTTTATTAAACTTGTGCAAAGATTTCTACCTAGTTAAACACTTAAGTTTCAACATAATGAACAGTGTGACCGAAAAATGGAAAAAAATGTGAATGATGTAATTGAGCTCCAAACTCAACTAATGTCTTTGGCTTCACAATGACCATTTTATGGTTACACAATGAGGCTGGTGTTAGAAACAATCTGCTAAATCTCTGGGTGTTTTGTGTGCTGCCAACAAAACACAGACTGATGGAGGATTATGACAGTGACGTGATAAAATTCAAGATGAATTGGATTTTTATGCGTTGTCTTACACTTCTCAAAGATAACCAGGAAGATGCTCCTCTGTGGGATACCACAATCCTTACAATGCTTAGTGGAAATGGATAAGCCCCAGGGCTGAGGGGACAAAGTTGCCTCCTTGAGCAAGCTCAGGATCAGCCTGAAACAGTCTTAAAGAGTGACCTGTTATCTCCACACAAACCACAGTGTTCTTAACACAGATTGTGCACCCTCTATGCGAGTTCCTGGAAAAAGCCCATGCAAAATAGATTAGTAGGAGAGAAACTTCCTCTCCTCAGGGATCCCAACTAAAGCCTGTGCAAAAAGGCACTGCCAAAGCAAATGTATGGGCTGTAGGTCTACCAGTCAGTCTACTTGATGCCACATCAGTTCAAACAGCCTGGGCTTTGGCATCAGGAAACCTGGAATTGTGTCATAGATTCTGATGAGCTTATGGATCACCCTAGGGGCCCACAATTCCACCGTTCAGTTTGTGTTGCCTCACAACTTGATAGTATCCAGGTAGAACCAGCACCTATTCTAGTTGTAAGTGAGGCATCTGTCCAGTTTGTCCCATTGCAGAATCTTCCAGACAGAGAGCAAGTAAAACATGGATCTTTCCACATTTCCAGTGTTTCTAAGAGTCCTGTGCACATAGTTGCATATAAAGGAGGTTCTAGGCAAAGTTGATATGTTGGGCCCTCCTTTGCCGCCATTGGACAGTAGAAAACTGTCCTGATGATGGCTTGACTGAAGCCCTCAAATGCCATGACTGGGCCATGTATTTCAGCACACGAAGAATCAAGCTTTCCTAGTCCTTTATTACTTTTCAAGGACGTTCCCTCTCTATCAAACCAGAACCCTAAGATAAAGTCTGTAGCAATACAGCCGTGAAAGGCAGCAGGTTGGAAGGGCAGCCTTCCCGACCCTACAACAAGATGAAAGTATCCTTTCTCTGCATAGGAGGCATTTTGCCTTCCATCTCCACTTCTTCATACAGCCACAGTAGGACTGGGCCAAAGAGGTTCTACAGAGTTAAATACAACTCTATGAAGAGACGATCGCTACATGGGGTCTTAGCCTTCCTGAAGTAGTAAGCGGCAGCTCTTAGTGCAGCTTTTTCACTGTGTTCTCCAAAGAGGACATAACAATAGGAAAACGTAATACTATTATCATCATGAGCAGTTATGTCCCAGACAGACACATTTATTACCCTTATAGACATTCTTCTTTTTTATCTTTTCTTTTTAATTGTCAATTCCTTTGTCCGGACAGAAAATCTTTATTTTAATTTACTCAAATGCTGATATTACATTTCCTTGACAATGTGGTAGAAACCTTGCATTGACATGTTATATCTGGGATGTCCAGGATTAATTGTTTTTAGAAATGGTTACTAGAACAGTAAAAACTGCATGGGCAGGACACTGTAATTGATACTAGAAACTATTATTGCTCAGGACCCACAAAAATGTGCTGCTATAAATTATAGCAATTCAAGCTAACAATAAAATATTTTAGCTTTTGAACTCAGCAACCTGATGATGTTTTATATTGCATTAAACATCTATTTCATGTGATTAATTATATGTAAACGAAGGCACAGCCAATTTCCAATACTGCAGCTGCTATGTCTGTCAGTTTTGCCTGATACCCATCCAACCTCTTGAGAGTCGCCTTCCAAAGCAGCTGGAGAGGCAAAGATTGCCTATCTTTTTCTACTAAGTGTATTTTTATTCAGAAACCTAATCTGTCAGATATGTATAAAATCGTCTGATTACTGTACATATTTAAAACGTGGCATATTGCCATATTAGCATAAAGAAAGGTCATGTATTCAGTTACCCCAAATTAAACTTGTATTCATTGACAGATCCCAATCTGGAAACACACATTTTGGTATGTCATTAATCTATATTTTCTTAAATTGGTTGGAAAAATGGTAATATTAGTAGAACCTGCATTAAAAAAAATTGGGGTGCTTCTCTGGGGAAAAAAAAGCTAAGGATACAATGACTCGCTCTACAAAGCCATTGAATGTAAAGATACAGATCATCAACATCACTAAAAATCTACATTTTAGAGAATCTTTTACAAAACCCTTAGGATTACGGCTGTTCTTACCAGCTCCTCCCTGTAGTCAAAGTAAATATGATTCAGATATTTGAGTGCACAACACATATTATCCCAATCCAGTTATATAACCAGAGGGAAAATATTTTTAGTATTGCTTCAGTCTAGTCTCAGAATGTTCACTGTTGAAACATAATATTATTATTATTTATTGTTTTATATAGCGCCATCAAATTCCATAGCGCTGATTTAAACTTTTAACCAAGGTCACCTGCAGTTCTTATTGCAGAAAAAACACACAATATCTAAAGTTAAACTTGAATCACTGGAGCAGTGATGGTGTTCTTTGTAAGTGAGTTATTATATTTCATATTGTTCATATTATATGGTAAGTGTAGTATAAGTTTATTGTTTCTGCCACTAAATAAATAAATAAATAATATTTTCGCAGTTTGGCTCGGTTTTACCATTACTTCATGTAAAAGGAGCCAAGCAACTGTTATTTTTCTAGGATGTAAAATTTGTGACTTATTCTGAATCATTCTGCATATATTGTTGGCATGAAAGGATTCAGCTTGTTTTCTTACTTCATCTACCATGAAGCATGAACAATATGGTATGTTTGGAAGCTAACAGTGTTTTCATCCCTTCATTGCAAGTAGAATGCAGAGTTTGGCACTGTTGACTGTGCTTAACAAAAATCACACTGCCAGATCTCATGCCTCAAATATGCTTAGGTTTAAACTGGTAAAGAATTCTTACAGTTCGTTTCATACAACAAATTACTTGTTGACCTTACAGGAGAAGTATGCAAAGCTGATTTAAGCAATATGTAGGCCCCGGAGAGAACGTTTAATTAAATACTCCTTCTTCTCTGTAATCCCACTTACATTGAGAAAAATATCAACAAGGGCACATCTTAACGTTTAATTTAAAAATAAGCCAGCATTCATTATTTGTCTCGGAATAGCACCACGGGCCTGGCTCATTAAATTATGGAAGACTCTTTTGTGGATCCTTCAAAGGTCAGTGCTTGTCTCACCATGAAGGGTTATACAAGTTTACAAGAAACAGATCTAGGGCTGTCTTTAGTCACTATAAGCTCAGGACTGGCCTAGCCTAGATCCCCCCAAACTCCTAGCAAGCAAAGTCATATAAATAATCATTGTAAATTATCCGATCATGAGAGTCAAATATATAGGCGCTACCCCACTCAAACAAAGCATTCATTATACTCTGCAGGACCGGACTGGGAATGAAAGCAGCCCTGGAAATATTAGGACACCAGACCCATATAGTTTGTTGCGTGGTCCAGCTCTTGTGCCCACATGCCATACTCTATATACATTCCTCTCTATTTACCATCCAAAAATCTATAAATTATTTTTTTAAATATATATATAGTTGTTCCTTAATGGTAACAAATTATCACATTATTATTATTAAGTTCTCAGGAGCCAAAGGCCCAAATATGCAATATATCCCACAGTGCCACCTTTGCCCACAACAGTTGAGTGCCAGCTTTGCACCCAAACAGCTTGTTTGTACCACCTTTATCCCCAAACAGCATGTCTGTGCCATCTGTTCCACCAAGCAGGTTTTCTATGCCATCTTTGGCTCAAGCAGCTTATCTGTGCTCTTTGCTCCTAAACAGCTTTTCTGTGCCACTTTTGACCCCAATCAGCTTGTCTGTGCCATATTGTCTCCCAAACAGCTTGTCTGTGCCATCTTTGTTCACAAGCAGCCTGTCTGTGCCATTCTGTTCCCAAACAACCTGCCTGTGCCATTCTACCCCAAACTGCCTGCCTGTGCTACATTTGCCCCCAAACAGCATGTCTGTGCCATCTGTTCACCCAAGCTGCTTGTCTGTGCCATCTTAAAAGATATGTCATTTTATTATTTCTTTTGAATGTTTAATCATATAACACAGAAATATTTTACTTCAAGTACTTGTTTGGGGCACATGACAATTACGTGCCCCAAGCAAAGTGATTATGAACAAGGAGAAGGGAAAGAAGTAGAAGAATATGAAAGAGATGAGAGAGAAAAGTGTAGTATTCTACATTGGAAACATAACATGTTGATCTATAATTTTTATATGAAATGCTATTTTATTTAATGTTGAACTGTAGAATGAATACCGTATTTGCCCGAATATAGGCCGCACTTCCCCCCCCCCACTTTAAGCAGGCAGCAGGGGTTAGGATACAGATCCCCCGCAGCGCTGCAGGGGACCTGGATCCTACTCTCTGATAGCCAGCCTCCCCTGCCAGCACTTTCCTCCGCTGCCGGACTTCCCACGGGGGAGTGCTGGCAAGGGAGATTGTTAAAGGCATATGTATTAAATGGGAAAACACTGGGGATGACTGACATGGAAAAGGACTTAGGGTTATTTAGTTTACAAAAAGACGGCTTAGGGGGACTTAATAGCCTATTTATACCCAGGACTGTATCTATAAAAAGGGGACATCCTCTACGGTTAGAGGAAAGAAGGTTTCTACACCAGCACAGACGGGGGTTCTTTACAGTAAGAGCGGTGAGACTATGGAACTCTCTGTCAGAGGAAGTGGTAATGGTAAACAAAATAAAAGAGTTTAAAAGGAGCCTGGACGTGTTTCTTGAAAGCAATAATATTACAAGTTATGGATATTAGATTAATAGGGACAGAACGTTGATCCAGGGATTTATTCTGATTGCCATATTTGGAGTCGGGAAGGAATTTTCCCCCTGGTATGGGGCAATTGGCATCTGCTTCATAAGGGTTTTTTGCCTTCCTCTGAATCAACACAGTAGGGGACACAATAGGTATATAGGTTGAACTTGATGGACTTTGGTCTTTTTTCAACCTTATGAACTATGTTACTATGTTACATTGTGCAAACATGCCAGCAGCGGAGGTTGTTTATGCTCGCATCGCCGCAGCCGATGAACGTCTGCCCGATGTACATTAACAATCTTCCTTGCCGGCACTTTCCACAGCGGAAGTGCCGGCATCGGAAGTTGTCCACGCGTAAGTAAGGTGCATTAAAATGGTTATTGGTTTTCTGTTTGTATGTAACATATGTTGACTAACTACCAAAAATGTTAAAATACAGTGTGTTAGTTAGAATACTGTTTTACTATTCCACTAATGTGTATTTTTTCTAAAAATCTAAGTTTTTATTTAAAAAAGCACCTAACTTTTAGGGTGCGCCCTATAATCGAGCCAATACGGTATGTTGTAAGATTACCAACAGAGTTACTTATCTAACAAACGCACTGCAGTCAAGAAGCAGACAGCAGTGTCAGCAATCTATGCATATTCAAATGCCAACCTGTCATTGTGTTGTATTGTTTTTCTGTACAGAATCCTTCTATAGCCCTAATCTAATCATATATTTGTTTTACTTCATTTTTGTACAGCTAAATATAGATTCATATTAGAGCTGTTTTGCAACCATATTTTGAAAAAACATAAATACTCATTGTGACTAGGCATTATTTAATATGAGCAGAGAGGTAAAGAGAAAGGCAATTTGTATGGAAATGATGTAGCCCTCACATACTTATTTGCACTACATTTACATATAGAAGCAAAACTATTGACAACGCCAGCAAAATAAGTATTTTAGACAGTTAGCTTGCAAGGGCAAAGCCCTCTTCTCCTGTAACATGCGTTAATGTTATAGTCAAATGTTTATATTGTGGGGGGACATGGCTTGCTGGAGCTTGTAGATGGTAGCTTATGTCTTCCGGTCTCTTCCCGCTGGTGGCTTTTTTTGCAATTTATGAGCATAATCTACGAGATGGAACTAACAATAAAGCCACACTTCTAGTGACTCAAGGAACAAGAAGAAGTCACTACTAGACCTGGCATCACTATTTGGAGTACTCTTAGTACACTCTGTTTGACAGACTCTGTTTGACAGACAGATCCCCCAGCCAATGGATCCTTTGGATCTGGAGCCAACCACACAGGTATGGTTCCTTAACAGCCCATCGCCTCAGAGGAAGTAGCAAATCTTATTGAGTCCTCTCCGAGTCCAGCACGAGATTGTTTCACCTCAAAATACTATAAACAAATCACTGATATATTGTCTCCCAACATGGCTAGCACTTTCTGCACTGTCTCTTCTGCATCTCCATTCACCTTGTCATACACAAGGTAGATAGATACCCGAACATTGCAGCAATTACAGACCCGTATGGTTAATTCTACACAGATGGCCAATATTCTAGCTCTACTCCTAGCCCTGCATATCCCTTAACACTTTAATAATGTGCCATGGTCAGGGTTTTGATCTTGGTAGGAAGTCAAATGACAATATCACCAAAATCATAAATATCATGTATATATAATATATATATATATATATATATATATATATATATATAAGATCAAGTGAATGGATGATGAACTTGATCCAATAATTTCACATCATAGAATATCAGTACAGAAGAATAGGACACAGACCTTGAAGTTTACGATCTAATTGTTATTCTCCCCAAGTATAATAAAGCCATGGAATCTGCTGTGTCTCTATGAATAAAGCAGTGATGGAGTGTTCTAGCAGTTGAGTACAATGAACACAAATAGCTGTTATGGGGATGATTATGATGCAATGAGCACAAGACTTGTCAGTTTTCAATGACCCTGGCAAGTCTCAAACTTAGTGTTATATAAATCTCAAGACAACTCACATAAATCTACTTTTCCTGGCTTTACATATTTGAATTATACCATTCTGTTTGATCCTAGACGGCTGCATAATGATCTGCAAAAGTTGTAAAAACTGAGACATTGATCAGGCATTGCATACATAACGTATTTTCCATAGCTCAGCTTTCCGGAAACAACAGTGGAAGGTCCATATTATTACTTAAGAATGCAAAAAAAATCTTTATTATGTTACATTTATGTTTAAAGATAATGTGTGCAACAAATAACAAAATATCATTAAGTTTAATCTGCCTAATTATTTTTATACAAATCTATTTTATTCTACATGCAGGTGCCCTCCATGGGGATTCATATCAATGATCGATCACACCATTATTTTACTAGTGTTTGCTATTTCAGTCCATGTCAACAGTGGAAAAAATGAATGTATTGGTTGGATGATATGGCGCTATATAAAAAAATAAATAATAATAAAGACCAGTTGTCTCTACCCCTTTACTTTAATAATTGTCCATCAGTTACTGCAAATTTGTCGAAGCAATTATATTACCAACTCCCTTACTCTCTTCACACTAGGAAAGAGTACTTATCAAATGCCCCCGAACCTCCACATATCTCCAATATTCTGTGTCAAAGAAAGATACCTGGGCCTGGTTACATTACATTTAATACACCATCTCTATAATTCATAATTCATTCTCATCTCATGAGTAAACCCATAGCTGTTTATTCACCAAACAATGGTAAATGGTGTAAAACACACAAAAAAGGCTTCTGGTAGTGGCCCAGAATATTCAAATCAGAGCAGCCCAGGGGCCTTTGCTACCCCACCCTGCTGCCCGTTTTGCCAACTATACTGTTAGTCACTGCCTCAGGTCCATCTTCTCACCTCATCCTGACCAATACTACTTACTTTCACGTATGGAAAGTGTAAGTAACAGTTCCAGGATCACATTCAAGTGAAATTCCCAGTAATACCCATTTAACATTCGCAGACTCCATGAGGAAACTTCCATTTTGTCTTACAAGTTGCTGCTGGTTTGTATCACAACTACATTGCTCAGTTTACTTTTAAGTCTCTGTTAAATCACCCTTGAAAATTCTGTATTTATCTTTCTTTACTTTGAGCTATAAAACAATCTATAACTCTGGAAATGATAAATCACATGTCACGGCCTGCCCTAGGTCCAAGAGGAAATCACAGCAATCTGACATATAAAAATTAGAAAATTAGAACACCACATAAGTGATGGATAGATGTGTACTCACAACCAACATAAAAAACAAAGAGCTAGGGGTCCACCGTGACTGACAAGAGTGCCCAAACAGACACTGCTGCTATCATTCAATAGCTATAATAATAATAAGTATTTATATAGCATCTTTATCCCAATGGGACTCAAAGCACTTTTTAGCACACGCTCTCGGAATTAACTCAATCTGCGACTGAATAGGCAATATTGCCCTAGTAAATTACTTCGAGAGCTTTAGTGAGGTCTGTCCCTGATCTCTGGCTGTTAGGCTTGGTTCACAGTAAGCATTCTAAGTAATCCAAAGGACATTCTGTGGAGTTGAGTCAAGCCCTTCCACCTTTTGTGCAGGGTCATCATTGTCAAGCTGTAACTTTTGCCATGAAGTCAGAAGCACAGAATTATCTAGAATTGAGTCACTGTGAGCTTCAGCTTTAAGATGCTCTTTCACTGTAATTAAGGAACCTAGCTAAAACCAAGATTAACACAGCCCCATACCATTATTACTTCACCAAAAACAAAGTTGGAACAAAGCAGGTAACATTTCCCTGACATCGGCCAAACTCAGAGGTATCCATTGGACTAAATGAGTCAGAGAACAACAATCACAATGGTGATCTAAGGGTTTTTTTAGACTGCTGGTGCTTACTTGTGCTGGTGTTGCTTCCAGTTGCAGTTATCAGTAGTGAGTTTTCCAATATTGGATAGATTTATAAGTGTCTGCGTCTTTGCAGTACTCAAGCGTCACCTCTCCTAGCCAGATGTCTAATGTATAACCCAGTATTTTGCAGCTTCTTTAGGAATATGTGACTTGCTTATATGGCATCAGACACTATTTGTGCCGACTTATAAATGTGATGTCATTGCTGCATTAACCTGAGCTCCCGGAAGCTTCCAGGTCATGAGGGTAGAGGTAGGACAGTGCCAGGGGATCATAGGTAGATGAGTATTCATTTTAAACATGAATTAAAAATTAATGATTTAAAGAAGTTTAAGATAAAGTATGAACTAAAGGATTTATAAAAAAAAATATTGTACAGGGCCCTTTCAATTCTCTAACACTTTATTTTTTGGCAGCCTAAACCAAAAGGTCAATGTGTGCCTTTTCATTTTATATATAACTGGAATTTTAATGGCTGTTCAATTTACTTTAATATACTTGTTGCATAATTTAACAGTGGCCACCATTTGAGTGCCAGAGGTACCTTTGCCTTGGTCAAATCCTGCACTTAAACTGCTTTGTACATAATCTCTTATAGGCTCCAAAGAATGACCAAGGAATTAATGAGAAATAAGGGTAAAAGGATTGAAAAATACATTTGAAATAAATAAAAGCATGCCCCTGCCCTTAAATAGGTGAACAGACAACTGAAAAACTTTTTTAGTACAAACTAAGTTTTGCATTAACAAAATGAAATCAAAGCTAGACAGGAATTTATGTCAGTGCCAGCAGCTGACTTTCTGGTATTTTCTGTGAACCATTGTGCCATTGTGCAGTGCCCTGCCGAGCTCCTTCACAATGGGGAACTAAATCCCAAATTAATCCTTTTTGAGAAAGAATAACATGGGGATGGGTAGATGGGGACTACCACCCAATAAATCTTCAAAATGCCGTAAAATGAGAGACGGCACAACAGGAGGAGGGGTTGCCCTTTAAGTAATCTTATACAAGGTAAAGAGCAGGGCCGGCCCTACAATAGGGCAGACTGGGGCAATTGCCCCAGGCGGCACTTTAGAAGGGGCGGCACTTTGCCGCCCCGAGCGTTTTTTTTTTTGAAACGGAAGAGAGAGAGAGGGGCGCCGAGTGGTTTTCGCTTACCCGCTCGGCGCCCCTCTCTCTCTCTCCTCTGCGGCGAGTCTCCCTCTTCGGTCTTGGTGCCGGCTTGTAATGCTGAGCGCCGGAAGTGGCGTCAATTTCCGGCGCTCAGAATTACAAGCCGGCACGGTGGCAGGGAGCAGGAGACTCGCCGCAGGACTTTTAAAGTAAGTACCGGGGGGGGCGACGGCGAAGTTTAAATGCCGCCGCCCCCCCCCCCCCGCCGGCGTTTTAAACTTCGCCCCAGGCGGCGTTACGTCTTCGGCCGGCCCTGGTAAAGAGGAGAAGCTGGAGACAGTGAAGTTTTAACGCATGGGCAGACTGGGCAGTTGTACCATGGGCGCTGTTCACAATCTCTCTCTAACTGGCCCAACATTAAAGAAGCACAAGGTCTGTCACTTCAGACCTCCCTTCTATGATCCCTAATTGTGTTGTTCACCAACTGATTTCAGTAGGTGGCTTCAGACATCTGTTCTTACTGGATAAGTCTGAGAGACTAGCTGACCATGAGGTGGGGAACTCATGTATTGCAGATCCATTCTTCTTTATGTGGTTGTTGCTATTACCACTTATGGTACCATGTGTTGTTTATCTGTTAGTTGTACTGAATGATGAACAGAGGAAAGATGTCTTATGTTCCTTCCTTATCTCTTTCTAGTGACTTCTCGAGCCTGTCTTGCCCTTCTGCACCACATTCCGTGTACCAACTCTTGCCCCTGTCTTGACTACTCTCTTGCGCCCTGCTGTCCTGCCTAGGGTTCTGCTCCGGTTGATACCTCCTGTCTGTGTTCCTGCTGTTCCTGTGCTGTGTTTTGCCAATCAGGTGAACATAGACCTTCTAAAGAGACAAACAGTCTAGTGCCGTAACTCAGGGATAAGAAATACACCCATACATATTTTTATTAGTGATATTACAGAACGTCTTAATGGTCTTTCTGCAGATGACACAAAGGTCTGAAACAGGGTAGACCTTCTGGGTGGAGGGCTAAAAAATGGTAAGTGGTTTGCAGTCTAAAACTAAAAGTCCAGCTTAGATTTAAGAACAAGAAGTTCTACCTTACTGAGAAAGTGGTAGATACACGAATCAGTCTCACAAGCAGAGTTGGTAGAGGGAATAATGTGAAGGAATTTAAATATACATGGACCGAATAGTTCTTAGCTGCCATCAAATTCTACGTGGTTTCTTTAAATATTATTAGAAGTTAATCTCAAATGTTGTGAGCTTGTTGAAAGGAAATGCTTCATAATATGTATTACATTATTACTTATTTATTTAGGGTTCATTTCAACATCACATTCAACAATATGTTCTGTAATTGAACAAAAGAACATTACTGTTAATGTGACTGGTGATTAATTTGGCTGTTATGGACCACAAACTTCATCAGATGAGCAATGTAGTTATAGATTCATGACCTTTAAAACATCTCATCACAAAGCTCCTTGAAAATAAAGGCTTAATTCCAGATATGAAATGGCCACATTACTTTTATTATACATTGTGATTTAATGTATCAGAGATTATATTGGCAAATAAAAATATCAAAATAATATAACATAATCAAACAGAATAACAAAATCATCAAGAGAGAAGAGCAACCTGCTGTGCTACTACTAGCCATAGAACATGCACGGCAGGACCTATTAACTGCAAGCTCAAAACTGGCACTTGCCAAAGAAAGAACTTGCCTTTCATTTATTCATCCATCGAACTGAAGCAATATAAATCAAATCTTAGTGGCCTGTACACAGGGCCGGCCGAAGACGTAACGCCGCCTGGGCGAAGTTTAAAATGCCGCCCCCCCCCCGCCCCCCCCCCCGGTACTTACCTTTAAGAGTCCTGCGGCGAGTCTCCCTGCTCTGCCACCGTGCCGGCTTGTAATTCTGAGCGCCGGAAATTGACGCCACTTCCGGCGCTCAGCATTACAAGCCGGCACCAAGACCGAAGAGGGAGACTCGCCGCAGAGGAGAGAGAGAGGGGCGCCGAGCGGGTAAGCGAAAACCACTCGCGCCCCTCTCTCTCTCTTCCGTTTCAAAAAAAAAAACCGCTCGGGGCGGCAAAGTGCCGCCCCTTCTAAAGTGCCGCCTGGGGCAATTGCCCCAGTCTGCCCTATTGTAGGGCCGGCCCTGCCTGTACATCGAATATAAAATGATCAAACCCTGGCCACGCCACAGACAGCAACTTTAACCCCTTAAGAGAGCTGGCCTTTCCACAAATCAATTGCTCAATTGGAGGAGTAAGAGAGAGGCTGCTCAAGAAGGAGACAAGAATAACGCAAACAAATCTGTGGGGAAAGAGAATCCTAAATAAAGGAGTCCAATAAATCCCTACTGGAAGCACACAGGTTTTTAAACAGCTTTTAAAAACAGCCCCATCCTGAGGCAACAACAATTGATCTGAACAATCTTACCGAATCAAAAGATATTTACAAAAAAACACAATGATTATTATTATTATTATTATTATTATTACAAGTCTAGGGTTAGCTGAGCAGTTTTATAACATCCTGAGAGCCTTCAGTTCCAAATCATATAAACTTACATATCTTATTTTACTTTCACTCAACTGCATAATATAAGTTAGGTAGAATTGCGATACTGGTTTTATATGTACATTTCACATTGTTATTCACTACAGATTTTACCAACATACCAGACGTTATGGCTAAACTATTATTTTGTTATTGGGTACTTGTTTATTTCAATACAAGCCGTAAACAAACTATAAAAGTGTGTGATAGTATGCAATAAGGAAAAAAACTAGATCTAGAAATGTTTTTTAAAAGTGCCAGAAAATGTATAAGCGATTTATCATAAATAAAACAATATCAGATCACATAGCCACTTACAATAATAAATTCATTCATTTACCAAAATCAGCTAGTCAGAGTTTATAGACACATAACTACAGTTGATCCACTGCACTCTGTTTGATGAAGCTGCAGATTACATATACTCATTAGGTAGATAGTATATTAAGGGAAGGTTATGGAGCAGATTTGTCAATCAAACCTCAAGTAGAATATCATATAATTCACAGTGGTAAACATTCACTGAAATGTTAGGCTAATCAAATCTAAACCTTTTTTGTTTCATATATAATTTATTAGGTAAAATTGTAGGTAGGTACAGGCTTAAATAAAATTTGGTATTTTTACCCTGTTGTGAAACAACTTGTACTAACTGAGTCTCCCTAAATATAACGTTGATCAATATCTCTAATGCTAAAATGCAGCCAGATCTGTGAAAAGACACTCTTAATTACAGCATAAGTGCAGCCTCCACGATTAAGCTGATGAAATTGATAAGTTTAAGCTAAGTTAAATTGGCCAGGATGTACGTCCAGTAATAGGGAAAGTTACATTTCTTATCCTATATTCTCTATTTTTGTTATGTGCATTTCCTCTGGCTTAAGATAGCAATAGTATAATAAATTCTTCTTCAAACCACCCATTTTTTATATTGAATTAGACATGGGCATGTTCAAGGTGCAGTTTCTCTGAAGTTTCAAGTTGTCTTGTTTTACTCAACTTCAATGAACATATTTTTTTTATCAGTGTAATTGTTTTGTGGCTTTTTTGGGACGAATCAATTTTCTGCCCTGCAGTTATGTCTGCAAAGGCTGCGTGAACCTGAATCACATTCAACCAAAGTGAGAAAGTAACTTAACAAACAGAAAGGAATAGATTTTAATGAGGCAGGATAATCATCTAAATTCTGTGAACAACAAATTATGGGTTTATAATACCCATAGCAATCTGTAAACAGTGTGACAGATATGTGTACAAAACTAAAACATGTAATGTTTAGGGAAAGCTTCGAACACCTCCATCTCCCGACCACTAGAATTAAAAGACCACAACAAGGACATTTTCATCACACCTTCAAATTGCTGAAGAGCAAGAGTTGTCACTACACTACTTAAACTTTTACATTTGTGATTATGATAATACACATCTTTAATAAGATTTTTGTAGTAAAAATATAACGTAGAATGGAAAATGTTCGGTTTGAAAAATATAGTTAAAACTCGGTGGTCTCTTAAAACAATAAGGGTAAAGTGGACTATATTCTTTAGCCATAAACATGAAGCACAACTGCTAAACTTAGACATTTCTATCTTGAAGTTGTTTCTGGCTAGCTCGAAATAGTTTGTATAACTCGGTAAAAGGTTTTTCATTGTTACTGGACTGGGCACACTCTTGTACAGCCCTGTGAAGCTCTGCTTGAAGTGGAAAGGAATTGGCAGACTTCATGATGTTCGTGGAGAACCAGCGTCGAAATATCTTGTCACATATAACCTAGAAAAGATGACAAATTCAATTAGTTAGCGGATTCATTTAGAAATGAAAGCTGAGACAAAGGTTTTGAAGATGTAACATTCAATCACCATTATGTGCTACCTGAGAATGCGATTCATAAATATGAGTGACTCAAATTAGCTTGTTATTCTCAAGAACCCATTTTCCAAGTAAGAAACATATGTACATAAACACAGAATTACTAAGATTATTCTCCCCAGTGAACAGTATTCTCTAGCCTCACTGCATATACTACATTGTGATACAATAAGGGCTTTATTGGGGGGGAAATCCTTAATACAAAAAGGTCCCCAGTAATCTCAGTTGTGTGTGTGATGTTGCTGATATCCTGTGACTCATGGAGTCCATTAAAGACAAGGTACCCAGCAGAGTCACATAACACGCCTGTGGTAGTTGTGTTACAGCTTTCACAGAGAGTACAAGCTACTCTGTAGATAGGGATTTGCAAAAGGTAAGGAGTAGGGTGGAGTTTAAACCATATGAGGGAGAGTGAGTGAGATAGAGTGAGTGTGGATGTATGTGTATGGAGTTAGAGAAAGCGTGAGTGTGTGTGTAAGTGTATGGTGTTTAAATTAGTGTGTGAGGCGCGTTAGTGGATGAAACGGTATTAGCAAGCGTGTGTGTGTGTCAGAATATGAAATATGGTATTAAGGAGTGGGTCAATGAGAGGAGAAGGAAAGAGTCTCTGTTAGAGCGAGGGTGTGTGAGTGTGTGATGTTGAGTGAGTTTACATGTAGTATGTGTGTGTTTTACATGGAGAGGCGCAGAAGAAATGTTCCACCAAGGCACCAATAACCCTAGGCTCACTCTCGATCACATGGTCCACAAAAGAAAGACAATGTTCATTACTTGTTACTCTGCCATCAAACTGATGTAACCATACTACACCATCTCTGCAGGGTCTGTTCACTCAAGCTACAGCAGTATTCTATACAGAATTGTACTATTGTTTGCCATGAAAAAAGAACAATTATGTAAAAAATTATACCTTTATTGGCTAACTGAATTGCATTACAAGCTTTGTTTTATTTCTGAGCAATGGCTAAGTGGCCCAGGGCACCTTTGGCCCTTGAGGATTAGAAACCAATAGATATTCTCAGTGCTTTCAGTAAATCCAGATACTGATTTCCAAAATGTAGCATTCTTGTCAAGCAAGAGCAGGGAATACATTCTAGACATGTGGATATCCTCCAGCATAGCAATAAAAGCAAAACATGTTTTGAGCAAGCCAAAATGAAGATTGTCAAACAAAACTCACAAAAATATGTATATCAAACATTATAGTTCCAACTTATTTTATACATGTAATGGAAACCCTGGTCATTTTTTGCACACTCCAGTCTATGTTTGTTTTTGATGTAACCAGATACTGTCTACCTATTTCGCATTTTTACTTTCGTAATTATGGACTGTTATCGAAGATGAAAAATATAATTACATACTAGTTTTGTTTATTGGCATTGCATTGCTAAAGCCCCTGATTCAAAAATTGTTTCCAATTTTTTTCCAAATGTCCCTGGGAATAGTCCACGCAGTAGTCTGGCCAGGGTTCCATAGCCATGACAGGGTAAACCCCAGTCCTAAAGATGGGTAATAAAACCAGGGTTCGCAAATAAGCTCCCTCTCCATTACCACCACCAAGTGTTGCCCACCACCAGCATTGTGTAACTCCAAAAAAGCAAAGTGGTGGGACAGCGGATGTCCTTAACGGCACAGTTCCAATTGTCGGCAGGCATTGCAGTGGTTCCTAGCCACCGTAAAGTTCCATGAATTTGCAACTAGGTCCCGGTCAGGCGCATTGAGCGTTTCCATACATATAGAGCCCCCATAGCCTGCTGGTTCATGAGAGTCTGGTTAGTGCAGACTAGACAGGGTTTTCCAGTCACCCTGTGCCCCCCAATGAGAGAAATAAGAGGGGGCTGGGCAGACAGGCAAGGAGTCTCCCCAGGAATCCATCATTGCTCCCTCCCAAACTCAAATCTACCTCCATGTGTCCTCAGCCTCAGGGGGTTACTGTGATATATGCAAGGCCAGCTCATGTCTTCATGCAGTAGACAAAGTCATTTTGTTGCCAACCGCCACACACCACTGCAATAGAATTATTGTGAGGGGCTGTTAAAGTGCACCTGTCATGGTCTTTTTCAATATTGGGTAACAAACAATGTATTCTTTTTATAAATGTTGATCTTCAGCTACATTGACTGCAATGCAGTAGGGTATAAAACACTTTTCTTGTGACCTAATGGAAGGTGTTTTATGTTAAACATTACCAGTGGAAGTTAATCGTAGCTAATAACCTAGATGTTTTCCATACATCTAGGCTGATTTCCAAGATATTTTGGCGTTCTTTATAGAAGAAAGTTGTTTTAATGTGATATCATGCAGAGGCTAGAGGGTAAAAGTGCACTGACTTTGTTCTAAACAAAATTGTAAATCAAAAATAGCTTGGCCACTCGGTAACCCAGTAACAACAGACTAACATACAGTTTAGCTATGCTTCTAGAAAGCGGGCTAAGCAGAGTTTAGTGATAAGCAGTCCTTATGCTTTTTCTTTATTGGTGTTTTGGGATTAAACATATGATATGCCTTCTCATCAATGGACACGACAGCTTGTTTGTGTGTAAAATAAATTATCACCTGCTTTACATTTTTTGTTAGTATTGCTAAAAATACACATTAACTGGAATCATTTTGATATTTTTAAGATGTATTTGTAAAATGAAGTAGTTGGATTTTGGCAGATCAACTACTAGTGGGGGCTCCTGTAACGAAAACATACATCTAGGCCTGAGACAGGGTGACAGGGCACCCACGAGAAAGACAGGATCTTGCCACAATTCTCTTGACGTTTCCATCAGTGTCCCTTATGTGAAAAGTGCATTCTTTCTGTCCATTTATGAAATCTGCTAATTGTTTTCTATTGCAGAAACATTGGCTAAATAAGCCTCATTTATGTTATTGAGAGTGGGCAGATTTTGGAGATGGGTGATAACAAAAATGTATTTTGTAATAAAATTCATGAGATCCACAATATGCTCCCCGCTGGTTCAGCTGCTGCGTTTTGCTGAGAATACTTTATCAAATACAAAAGATAAACAAGTTGCCCATTACCCATAGCTTATTAAATCCACCTTGGATCTATGCACCTTACTGGTCCGACACTTACTTGTAGATTGTTGTTTTCCCTTTGTGCTCCACACATATATGTCTTCAGATCACATGTGGAAAAACAGTCAAAGAAATTGCAGTCCTTGTCAGAGGTACATTTTTGCTCCAGTATGTTACGCATTTTTGGCTCGAAAAATGCCATATCCATGTCAATAGCCACAACCTGCAAGTTATAAAAATGACAGGAAAAAAAGTTTATACCAAATAATGCATTTTGAAAAGGTATTGGTTTGTCTGCTTCTAGGTCTGGGTAATCACATCTCTATTCTGACAAAATCAAATCAAAAAAACGCATGGCACGTAAGCCAAATGTGCTTGAAAATAAATAGGTCAGGCTGTTCTCCCGTCTAAAGTGCTCTATGCTCACTGAATATCCTTGTGGATTTTAGTGCTCCTCTTACTGAGACCTTTTACTGCCAGCAAATGTTCTCAGAATAGTAATTTTCCTTTTTTTTCCATTTTAAGATGAATTGATGAGGATGCGACTAAGAGCATGTAGTTAAATTAGTCCAATTTTTGGTGGCTGTTTGACAAAATCTATTGCTGAATGGGAGATGTTGCCTTCACAGCTTTTAGAGCGACTTAATCACCAAAAGGAAAAGTCTCTTAACAAAAGGTAAAAATAGTTGCAAAGTTAGTTGTTTCTATGGTATATATGTACAAGGCAAGTCCCTTCCTAATGCATATGTAAGTGTAGCAGTCTTTAACGTACCTTCTTTCTAAGTAAGATATCAAAATCCAAGCAATATCAATTTGGTCAAGTTTTTCATTTTGTTTTTAGCGCATTCATTTTCAACTTTTGTTTCCTGACCTTTTGGTTCAGACAAAATCATAGAGGGTTTTTTCATTTAAATGTTACTTTATTTTCAGTGGGGTCCCTGTCCCACTCTGGACTAGAATAGATCTAGATTAGATTAGAACTACCATCAGCAAAAGCAGCACTACACCTTAATGAAGCACTCAAAAAGTCATAATATGTGAAGGGGACGTCTTTGTATCTAGGGTGTATTTTTTTTTTAATAAACTGAAAGAAAAATAACAGTAACATATATGATATATAATTTACTTTAACATACACTCACTGGCCACTTTATTAGGTACACATTGCTAGTACCGGGTTGGACCCCCTTTTGCCTTCATTCTTCATAGCATACTTTCTACAAGGTGCTGGAAACATTTGTCAGAGATTTTGGTCCATATGGACATGATGGCACCACGCAGTTGCTGCAGATTTGTCGGCTGTACATCAATGATGCGAATCTCCCGTTCCAGCACATCCCAAAGGTGCACTAATGGATTGAGAGGCCATTGGAGTGCAGTGAACTCATTGTCATGTTCAAGAAGCCAGTTTGAAATGATGTGACCTTTGTGACATGGCGCGTTATGCTACTGGAAGTAGCCATCAGAAGATGGGTACACTGTGCTCATAAAGGGATGGACACGGTCAGCAACAATACTCAGCTAGGCACTAAAGGACCCAAAGTGTGCCAAGAAAATGTTCCTCACACCATTACACCACCACCACCATCCTCAACCATTGATAAAAGGCAGGAGCCTGTGTGGATCATAGCCTCAGTTTCCTGTTCTTAGCTGACAGGAGTGGCACCCGTTGTGGTCTTCTGCTGCTGTTGCCCATTTGCTTCAAGGTTCGAAGTGTTGTGCATTCAGAGACGGTATTCTGCATACCTTGGTTGTAACAAGTGGTTATTTGAGTTGCTGTTGCCTTTCTGTCATCTCAAACCAGTCTGCCCATTCTCCTTTGACTCCTGATGCTCACTGGATATTTTGTCTTTTTTGGACCATTCTCTGTAAACCGTAGAGATGGTTGTGCGTGAAAGTCCCAGTAGATCAGCAGTTTCTGAAATACATAGACCAGCCCGTCTGGCACCAACAGCCATGCCACGTTCAAAGTCACTTAAATCCCCTTTCTTTTCCATTCTAATGCTCGGTTTGAACTTCAGCAGGTTGTCTTGACCACGTCTACATGCCTAAATGTATTGAGATGCTGCCATGTGATTGACTGATTAGCTATTTGTGTTAACAACCAATTCAACAGATGTACTGTGGCCATAAAGTGGCCAGTAAGTGTATATAATTTATTTTTTAATTTTTAAGATTATAAGATTGCAGATTGTGGTAGACCTCGAGCAAGGCGATGGCAACTCCCTGAAACTTACTGCTTAGATGTTTTTATGCAGATATGTATGATTCTATGCAATGCTAGACTGGAAATTATTTGGTGGTCCTGGCTCTTCAAGGCTGCATATAAGAGACAGCACGTTACATTTTTATGCTCAAGAAGCATGCAATCAGGCATATCCAGCTGATAGCCACACATTGTAGCACATTGGGTATGTAGTGCTGTTGGCCAGCGTCCCACTCGACATTGCCTGGTGTGCCAGATGGCAAGTCCAAGCCTGTTTCTAGGTAGTTCTCAAGCATGGTAATAAAATTATGAATTTCTTATTAGGAAAATGACATACTCATCTTTGTGAATTACTTGTATGAATATACTTTACATTTAAGCATATTATCTACAATAGGAAAATAACTACTACAAGCATTTTGGTATTTTAATTCCAAAGCAAAATCTATCTAAACAGCTAACCCAAAAAAGAGTCATGTCAATGTTTGATTTCGAGCATTTAATCCATAAAGCAGATTAAGGCTGTAAAGAAACTTGCAAATTTGTTTGATCCTATTAGGCATGTTTGTTGCTGTGGATTAATTTAAGTAACTCAAAATCCATCAAAAAAGTTAAGATTCATCCCAATTCTCCAATTTTAGGTACAACTGGTATTAAAATTTGGAGAGGTCATATATTTCATTTTACCACATGTTTTCATAAATTCTTAATTTATTAACTGGGGATGAAGGACATGCCATTAACTGTTTTTATTTCCTCAAAGTAACTACACCGTTAAGGAGAAGATCTTAGAGAAATGCATACTTTAATTCACAGAGGAAACATTCCTACCTATTAGATGTTTTATAGTTGCTTCTAAAAAATAATATACTGGTTGAACTGAGCCCAAAGCAAACACATGATCCCCAGCTGAAAATGCTTGGCCTTTATGAAGTCTCATGACATAAAGTTAAGCCTCGAGAAGTTCATAGTTCAGTTTTTTCTCACTGCTCGTAATTGGTGGTTGTAGAACAAATTTATTTCACTGTTCTATGAAATAAAAGCTCTGTGCACAACACAAAAGATAAAGAATATCATTATTGCTATAATATAAACATTTCCACTACAGGTTCCACAACATGTTCACTACAGTATTCTAAAGTGATCTTTACTTAAACATCATGAGAAATTTGCCGGGAAAAATATCCTGCCTGTGCACGGCCAATGCTTTTATAAATGTAAAAAGAACAAAAGAAGGATGGAAAGATCATGAAATAGCTTTACTCCATGCAACAATGACTTTATATATGTGTACTCTAAGCTACCTCAGTTTCATCTTTTTTGTATATTTTTGTCCACAAAAATGAACATTCATTTGAAATGTGTGGGAATAAGTAAAAAAGATGCTCATAGCTAGAAAATAATATATTTTACATTATCCAAATGTGATGGAACATACAGCAGAGGAAAAGATCTGACAGACTATGTCATGCTAACTTGTGGGAAAGGGCTGATCTAATTGATGTTTATAGCTATAATGAAGTCATTTTAAACTTCCTATGTAGAACACTATAAAACGATTCCACAAGTGGAATACTAGAAACTGAATTTTAAACTTTACCAAGATCTAAAGGTTGTCGTGTTCTTTGCTCTGAAGGGTATCAGGAAAAACTGCTTTTTGGTAATTTTAAGTATAGCATTATTAACACAAAGCATATAAGATTTTAATTCAATACCAAACATTCTATCAGAAGCATAAAGGAATTAAGTGATTTGTAGCGTTAAAGAAAACATTTTAGAATAATGAATATAGGAGCCAAACAAGAACAATAGCGGTAGTACTGTGAGGTTGCTGAAGACTGAGCACAGCAACAAGACACAAGGTAGTTATACTGTATCAGCAAGGTCTCTCCCATGCAGAAAAAAAGTTAATAAAAACATAAAAGAAACAGCAGTGCAGTGCAGTGCTTGAGCAGTGGTCAGTGAAGGACGTATTGAGGTTCATATAAAAAGGACACAATGCCTACCATCACATATTATATATATGTGCAGATGATACAGCCCCACTTAGGATGTGGTTTACATTTACATTTATATTGCTTTATACATTGTTGCAATCTTACAATTCCAACACTAATGTGTGCTTTTGTGATTGCATCATTTTTATACATAACTCCTGTTAATGCATTTGGCATGTCTGACAACCAAAACTATTTTTTCAGGTAAGAGGAACCTATATTATTTTTTAAAATATTTCTGTCTGCTGTCTTTCATGAGTCATCTTCAACACAGCCTCCGAACATGGCCAGTCACACCATGACTGTAAGCTGTTCTTCACTGTTTGTGGAAGTGTAGAAATAAAATATTTAATATTTGTAGTGCTTAAAATAGGCCTTTTTTTCTCAGACATATAGCTTTGGTAAACATGTCAACATACTGGTGTAATTTATAAATGTATTTCAGTGTTTCAAATTCACTATTGATTTTTTATGAGATTTCTAATTGCTGGTTTTCAAACTGGGTACATCTAATACCACAAGCAGAAGAAAGAAATGCAGCATGGTCCATTATATATATTAGAAAAATACATACATTGTAGCCATATATGCATCTACAGTCCATGTGCATCACTGTCCTGTTACAGACTGTCAGTGGGGTATTTGTTTTGGAAATAACAGGTGCTGACTTCAAATTCAGAAACTCAAAACTGTCATTAAGATGCAGAACATTCTATGTAGGAAGCAGGCCTGCATCTAGCACATCATAGCCAAACTGTCAGCACGATGACTTAACAATGTTTGAAGAACAACTTGTGAAGCAAACTCTTCCACGCAATATTAGCCATGCTAATAATAATTGAAAGCCCTTCTCTTGCAAAATCTCTCTAAGTTGATCAGGAACTTCCCATATAACAAAATGTCCTTAACGTTTTTTTTCTGTTTGCTTGTTTCTTAAAGCTTTTGAAAATATTCTACATATTTGGATTTTGATATACTTTACAACCCCCTTTTCTTATACCTCAAATAAACATTGTGTTGTATTAGGCCGAGAAGTTGGATCCAATCGATAGACTTGTGGAAATGGATCAAATTTTTCATTTTAGATTTAGTCCGGTTTTTTTGGACAACAAATTTTGTTTCCTGCTACATTGGTACGGACCGGATTAAGAGGGCTTTTTACATTTGGAAACAAAATTCGTTGTAACTCACCTCCATTCACTCTCTCATGCGCTTTCACACTTTCTTACACTACCTTGTCATGAGGCAATACTGTAGCATTGCATTCTTAACAAGTGTAAAGTAAATGACTGTGGTAATTCTTTTACCTGCCATAAACCTAAATATTATTCTGGCCTCTCTGTACACTTTGCAAAAGAGTGGAGCCACAGGGACAGCCTCTCCCCATTTTGCCAGTTGGAGGAGAGCATGTGCCTGGAGGTTTTGCTGTTTTTTCACCAGGAGGCCAGGTTCAGAAGCAGATAAAGAAAGAAGAAAGAAGACAGAAGAGCAAAAAGATGCAAGAGAAGGAACAGAGCAAGGAGACAGGGAAACACAAGCGGTCAGCAGAGAAGGTAGGGAAACATTGAGAGAGCATGAGAGAGAGTGAACGCGAGTATGAGATAACGTGAATCAGTGTGTGAGAGAGAGCAGTGGCGGAACTACCGGGGTCGCAGGGGTCGCGACTGAGACCGGGCCCTGGAGTTCTGCCAGTCAGGGTGGCCCAAGGGGTGCCGAGCGGTTGCTGAAAACGAAAACTGCGTGAAGCGCCAGCACCCGAGATAAACGCCTCACGCTCCCAACACAGGAGTTGATGGTAAGTGACCTACAAAGGGGGGGATAGAGAGGGGGTGGGTAGATCGTAAGAAGGTGGGGTAGGGAGCGAGAGGGTAGATCGTGAAGGGGGGGAGGGAGGGTAGGGAGGGGGTTGGGAGGGAGGGGAGATATTGAGAAGGGAAGGATGGGGTTGGGGGGGGGTGGTGGTGGTGGGTAACAGATTCTCGCACCGGGGCCCTGAGGTGTCTAGTTACGCCCCTGAGAGAGAGTGAGTATGTGAAAGACTGTCAGTAAGAAGAGTGAGAAGATGTGAAACAACCAACCAAATTCAAACCAGAAATCAGAGCTCTTTGCTTAATTTCCATTTGTTTCGTTGTTGGTCCCTTCTTGTTTTCAGAAAGGTATACAAATTAACGACATTGAAATTTGTACAAATCCAGATGCACAAGTCAACTAATTGACATGCTGAGAGAAGTCTGTGCTAGTTTATAATTTCATTCTATAAAAATAGATATTTTTACTCTTATAAAGACGTTGTAACAATAAGATTAGGAATACTTCATGGTAGCAGCAAAATATATGAAAATCAAAATGCAATATTGAATTTCCAAGCTATTAACATAATGAATGCATCTCTGTGGATATTTTGCATTTACAGAGATCAGATGCTGTATCAATATGTATATGCTTGGATTTCCTGGAACAAATTGTTATTATACTTTACCAGCATTATGCCTTGTACTGCTAAGATTTTACGACTCAGGATAGTGAAAGTATTAGGCATTTAAATTAAAAGGAGAAAGTAAGTGTAGGGTATTTAAGAACACAGATGTGTGTGTAGATGAGCCATCAAGAATGGCAGAGGTGGACCACAATACAGCAGGTACATGGAAAAGTCTAAGAGAGAAGGGCAGGAAGGGGAGCATTTTCACAAAATTAGTTAAAAACAGTCAGAGGGGAATTATACTGTTATGAAGGAGAGAAAAGGACATGGAGAGGGGCATTCACACAGGTGAGAAAGAGAGTTAAGGTGAGGGGCATGAGACTGGGTAAGAGAAAACGGCAGAGTGGGAGAAAGAGCAGAGATAAGAATCTTAGATATCTAATTTATATAAAACTAGCAGGAACAGGGTGGGTCAGAATATAGACGAGAATGCAATGTAATATATAAAATGGAGGTAAATTATATCTACTTAATTTACTTCAATATCAACAAGAAAAACTTACGGTGAGGTCATTTCTGATTGCAAAGTTCTCTGGTTTGACATCACAGAGATGGAGACGATGAGAAAAGTCATTATCAAATTGATGGACCATGTCAAGGAAACTGACAGCAATGTCAAGAAGCGCATTTAACCTTTTATGTCCACTTTTACACTGATCAACAACTTCCTCTAAGTTAAACAAGCTCTGTTTCCAAGAATGTCCAACACTAAGAAACTCCACAGCATAGAAATGGCCACAGGTACCAATGACGTGTAGGACATGCCTACTGAAGTCTTGCAGAAGACTGAAGATTAGATACTCTTCTTGCTGAAATAAAGACCACATACTGGCCAATTCTATTCTCCAGTTTTGCCTTTTTCTCCTTTCTGCCATAATAGGCATTATGGTATTATTAGCCAAATCCAAACCCAGGACATTTTTAATCTCCACAGCCACCATCACTAGAAGTTCTGTGTCAGAAATAGTTTGTGTGTCAACTCCTTCTGAAAGTACAGGTGCTGTAAATTTTGAGAATTCATCAGTTTTCGACTTCAATATTATCAAGCTGCCATGCCAGTTGGCTTGAATGACTTTCTTTCCAGGGTAGTAGTACAGGCAATGTTCGTAAACCAGCTTGTGAGTCACACATAAATCTTCACAGAGGTCTCCAGTCACAGCACCATCGGTGTAGTCATAGCACTGCAAGGGAATGATCACATGTAAGCGCATAGATACAGTTCACACCTATTAAAAATCAATTCCTATGGTTTGCACAGAAGTTGTGCTTAAATATTTACATTAAAATAATGTGTAGCATTTAGTAGGGTTTAATAAAGTAATTCAATGGCATGAAAGGCAAAATTGACATATTCAATTTAACAATCTCAGTTAAGAAACAATAAACTATTTCCATGGGTGTAGGAACCGAGGGGGATGGGGGGACAGATCCTCCCCAGTAACTCATGCGGGGGGGGACCGATAATGAAGAAATCCCCCCCAGGGCCGTAGGACCCCCCCAATAGAAACGCCGCAGGAGGAGAGAGGGGTGCCGAGCAGTCGTTTTCAGCAACCGCTCTGCGTCCTTCTGTCTCCTCTGCTGCCTGCTGCCACCCGCCTCAACGTTGCCCCGACTGCAGTTGTGGGAGCGTGAGGCACCTGTCTCGGTGCATAGAGACAGAGGCCTCGCACTCCCACTACAGGACTGCAGGGTAAGTGAACTACAAATCTGGGTAGGGAGAGGGTAGCTAGTGAGAAGGGGGTAGGGAGAGGTAGCTAGTGAGAAGGGGGTAGCTAGTGAGAAGGGGGTAGCTAGTGAGAAGGGGTTAGGGAGAGGGTAGATAGTGTGAGAAGGGGAGGTAGGTAGAGGGTAGATAGTGTGAGAAAGTGTGAGAAGGGGGGAGAGGGGTAGATAGTGTGAGAGATGGGAAGATCTGATGGGGGAAAATGCTGCCCCCCCAGATTTTTAAGGGGTTCCTACGCCCATGACTATTTCCAATCAAGACCATGATATAAACCATTTCCTTCTGTGCAGTAATGATAGCCAAGCTACATAATTCCTCCCCCTAACCATTCCTATAGATTTGCTCACCTATAGCATCAGATTACATATCTATGTGATGTCTGCACAAGAGTTGTCAGAAATTCAAATTAATCCTTACGATATCTACTTTGAGGGATCATACTTTTTTTCAAGATATCCTGGAGGCAAAATAGTTTAATAAATCCTAATTTATTTTAAAACAACAAGTTAGAGTAAAAGTATGAGAAAATGAGTGATAGGCATGTTTCAATGTGTATTATTGATGCAATGTTTTAAGCTGTCTTTCTTTTGCTCTTCTTTTTAAATATGTTTGTGAAAAAAGAAATTCTAAGAATATAAGAAAATAAAAACACCAGAGAAATACTATTCACATTGCACCACAAACCCAGTCAACATATTGCCTGGCTATGGGAGTAGTTGCCGACGGCAGCTAACCTGCCAGAGGCTAACTAGACTCGATCAAGTTACATCCTTTGGTCATCATATTTTCTTTGTTCCCTGGGCAACACCCTATTAAAAGGTTTCTGTTATTTTTTCTGAACAATTACAGCCGCACGTCTAAGTTAAGGTAATCATTATAACTGCATTCACGGAGCACAGCTACATGTCAAGGTATCTTTTGTGTTTCCATTCCCTGCAATTAAACATAAAAGCACAAAAATGTGCAACCATTGCTGGCAATTGAAGCGGATGACATGCTTGACCTTGGTAATCCAGCCAGGGTTAGTTATACTACCTCCCTGCCTACAGGCAATACATTTCTTCCTGCGTGTGGAACATCTTAAAACCAGAATGGGATAAAGTGAAATTAAAGGTTTAAGTATGCATAAAATGAAACCCTCCACAGCTGCTATTACAAAAACTTGGCATATGTCCTACGAGCAATTATTCTTCTACTAATAATTTCTTTGATACTTAGTCGTAGTCTATGGATATAGTGTTTAAAGACTAATAGCCTTTTTTTGTTGATTTATAGAGACCTATAAATAAATGTTATTTCAGCTTATAGCAATATCGTTTGTTGCATGCACTACATTTCGAAAATAGGGATTGCCTTTATCGATTCATATATAGCAATGTAACAGATGCAATAAAAGATACAAATCAGAATATAAAGAGTTGTTTCAACAAGATCCCTTAAATTATCTGCATGATTTGGTGCAAGTGCCATTTCATTGACGGTCATCCTTTCCTTTCCTAAGGTGTCAGTGCTGACCGATCTTCTAATGAGCTCCCTGCTGCTCTATAGTACTCTTTGTCAACCAATCTTTAAAAATAAACAAAATAAATGAATAAATAATTTAAAGAGACCCTGGTCATATCATCAAAAGTACCCACAAGCTGCAGGACAAAAGTTAGTTAAAAAAAAGCAACTTCTTGACAGCAGGCATATAAAACTAAAAACTTAAGCTTAGAAAAGCCAAACCAAAAGCATAAAAAGTGATGTCTACTTTTTAATATTTAACTGTCAGGGACAATTAAATGAGTCTATGTTATGCCTTTTTGCATATGTGTTCAAATTATTTTGTGTATTTTGTCAGAAAACATATTGTGTAAGGATATTTTGCTGTCAGTTAGGATAATGTACTTTCCTTCTAGTTCGGAGAACAAAGGATCCCAATGAGACTGGCGTATTTAGGTCAAATATGCAAATTTGAAGCATCTGGCTTAATAAATCTCAGCTCATTAACTGTGATGTTTGATACTATTTTCACTAATTCTTCATAACTGCGTAACAACATCACTTGGAAATAGGAGGAACCAGACACATGGGAAAAAAGGATCTTCCAAAAATAATCAGCTCTTAACATGGCCAAGTTGACAGAAGGTTCTGGTCTAAAACATGAAATAGAGAGCATGGTGATTGTCTGGGCGGTCCCCAGCAAGGTAAGTGGTGGCACATTCTCTTCCAAACTCAGTAGGAGTGGCTTTTCTGGATGACTAAAAGTGTTCAATGGACCACATGCCCAGGGTCCACCAGCAACAGGGGGCCCTCCTTAGCCAGCCCTTACATGGATCCTGGTGGGTCAATGGGACCCAGGTAGCACTTTGACAGGTGTGGCAATTTTCCTTTCCAAGACATTTTTGGGATAGATTCCTGGAGAGAATCGTTTCTGCACTTCTCCACAAATCTATCTGCATTATTCTGGCCTCCAGTTGCACTTCTGCAAAAGGAGAGGAACCATGGGGGACAGCCTCTTGCCCAAGGCCAGTCCAAAATTGTTCACAAAGGGCCAGTCTGACCTGAGTAAGGGCATATAAGTGTCTGTGTGTGATTGTGGATGTGTAAGTGTGTAAGGGTATTAATGTGTATGAGTAAATGTGTTAGTGGATGTGTTGGAAACACAGTTGTTTATTGGTGGGAAGGTGGCCCACTACAGGCATAACCCACATTAATGTACACAATGGGTCCAGACAGAGTATGTATGTAAAATGAAAATGTACTTAAAGCAAAGCACTATGGTTATTTTACCTATCAATGTATGTACTGCACTGCAATTGTCAGGACACTTCCACCACATTTCCATGAAATGCTCAAAAGACATGTGAAAGATGAACCGATGTGTGGTCCCCATATGCGTTTGCCCCTTTTCCTATGCCCTAGCGATTTTGCATGCAGAAATGTGTTTGGTCATATACTTACCTCCAGTCAGTTCCAGCACTGACTCAGGGAGTGTTGTAAGTGCGGGCCTGCCCAGAGCAGCCAATCAGTAGCAAGAATCATCCGACGGCGGAGGATGATGGCAGCTTTAAAGCTGCAGTTTCTACCTCATGGAATTGTGTCTTGGTTTCCGAAGAATGCTTATGAAAGTACTAAACTGTCCCTTTTTACAATAACAAGGAAAAGAGCACCCTGCTACAGAACTGATTTAATTACCCTACAGCCCTACAAAGGCCAGAGCCATGTGGGAGGTGGACAGAGAGAAAAACAAAAGGGGTCTATTCACTATAAAGAAGGAGAGTTGAATTTTGCAGTTCCCTGATATGACTATACATTATCAATGGCCAACCTTGGGAAACCAGAAACTTCAAATAGGTGAATCAAAAAGCAATAGACTCAGAACAAGCAGGACAAGACAAAGACAGTTGTGCTGAAAGGCTTGAGAGCTCCTATACAGAACCAAACACATAAAGTGCCAGCCCAAGTTCCAAAATATTTGATGGTAGCAGCTGGTGCTCTCCCCTAGACCTTCTGGAGGGCAGAGTGAAGACATTTAACATTGCTTGTCCAGTGGCTGAGTTGGCACTGATATTTCTTCACCACACGTCCATTAGAAAACAGAAGCAAGTATGTCCCTGTTCCCTTAATGGACCTCTTGTACCCTGTTCATATGACATCTATTACTATACCGCTGCATCTATAATACTATTACGGTAATATTATTTATGTAATACAATCTGTAAAATAATGGTATATATATATATATAATATACCGGTAGTACTGTAACATCATCTATTTGTAGGGCACGAAATGGCTCAGCTACAGATACTAAATACAAAAAGTAGCTGGAGGAAGGATTCTCCAGAATTCTCTGCTGTTTAGAGACAGCAATGAACTACCGTCCCTCCCCTCAAAATCCTAAATAAAGAAGAGTCAAACAGAAGGACAATAACGATTTTGTGACTTTAACTATAATTTCCAATTGCCTTAAGTGGCTATGAAGACTTAGAAACCATTATTATTATCATCATTATTATACAGAATACATACTTTCACTGTACTATTTGATAAAACACTTAGGTTTATTTCATGTAGCATAACCATTAATGCTACACTAGTTCTTTAACTTGGTTTTTTAAACTTAATTCATCATTTGGATGTACTAAATATTCATAGACTGTATGAGCCAAGACAATGTATTAGTGCTTTCTGCAAACAGCTGCTGTATGCTGAATAGTGCAGAGCCCCAAACTATGGAGAGCATTCTGCAAATGCCAGAAAGTAACAGAAAGTAACATCACACCAACATGTCAATATATTCCCCAGAGCAGAAACATAGCTCACAAGAACATGAAACAGTGCTAAAGATACAGCTTTTCTGCCAACAAGCCACAAATGCCATTATAGATGGATCTAATTGTGTAAACTGAGCATTTGCCTACAAATTGTTTACAATGTTGGTTTTATACTGTAATGAGTGAAATGTAATATAACTACTGTTATATGTGTTATGTGTTATGTTATAATATATATATATCCTGAAAAGAGCCATGGCACACATGATTCACTTTATAATAGAGAGCGATGACTGAATTAAGTGTAAGCTGTGCCCCATTCTCAGCACATCTCACTCACCAGCCGTGCAAGGATCTTCTTGCTCTCCTCGTCGGTGCAGCGATCTGAGAACAGGCTTCTGTGGACATACAGAAAAGTGTTCCCGAAAACCCAGCAGAAACCCCAGAAGAGCAGGAAAAAGAGAGTATTCTTCCTGAAAAGCTTTAACCTCAGCCATTTGCTAGACAATCTTCTCATGGTAAACAGTGGACGGGGTTACATCTTCTCGATCCCTCCTTGGGTCCTGCTAGCGTCTGACTAGTGCAGCCTCCTGAACGTGGTCATCAAGGAGAAGAAGTGGTCTCAGGGCATTCCATGTGTGTTCCCCAGCGCCCCTTGGCAGGTGCCAGACAGGGGTACCTCGCTGTTTACAGGCAGCATCCCCTGCGCAGAGTCCTGCGTCTTAGATGTTTAAAGAGATTTCTAAGATCATCTTTCTTATCTTTGCTTTCTGTAAAAGTGCTGCTGCTTTGAAGGGGGAAACTGAGATCTCCTTTTAGAATTTAAGCCACGTAGTTCCGCCTTCTTTCGTCTGCTGTCTCCTGTGTCAAGTCGAATTCCCCATTTAACAGGCAGCTTGTTAGGTTCACACAGGAGAATAAAGGGGCTATTTTGTTGAGCTGGGCTTTTAAACCTTGTTCAGTGGAGGTGGCTGGCTGACAGTGTCTAAGGAGCTGTCAAACAGATTGATGGCTCTGCCTGAGCTCTGACTATGAGCCAATGCCCACAGATGCCATCACTCTCACCACACTACTGTCATTACACAATTTTACAAACTGCATTGCAAGCAACCACATCTATTCCTTTATTCCTTCTGGATAACTGCAAACAGTGTCACCTCTTCCATGAACCCAGCCAGAGCCCCCCAAATGTTTCAGACATATTTCACACATTCTATAAACACATCTTCTAAACTATTACCCAGCCTTGATAGTCATTATTTATGGTAGATAAGTATGTATCAAAAATTATGAGTGCTAGTTGGAAAGCAATTAGTTGCACTTCAAATGCAGATTTACAATTTCTTTACAAAGAGAATTACAAGTTCAATATAGGTTGAAATCATACAGAGAATGAACAATTTAACCCCCTTTAGTTCTGCTACAACTGCCAATGTATGCTGTAGGGTAATGTCAAGTGGTAGTTACACCAGTTCTGGACACCATGTGTGTAATCTGCTGATTTATAAACACTTTAAGCATTGGCTGCATCCGCCAGAATAGTTGGCTGTTCTTTTTCACTCCTTTCATTGTCTGCCTTTCATGTCATTTTAAAACAATTGCAATAGGGCTCCAACAGGATAGATAGCCAACTTGGTAGAATTAAATTTTAATTATATGGAATTTTGTAGTGTATTAAAATCAAAATTAGTCTAGGAGTTTACACATTGGATGGGTGCGGTGGTGGTCTGTGCAGGAATAGTCACTAAAAACCATACCTGGAAACTTTCAGGTTTGACCCTGAGTCTCGGGGTTTTTGTCTCAGGGTCTCAGGGTGAAATGAGAGATTCTCAGGGTCACACAGTCTGGAACTGACTCCTTTCTTTTTTACACTGCTGTGATCATATTAAAGACCATTGCAACCAGTATATTATAGTTGATATCTTTATCTTTAAATATTGTCAAGGTTTCCATAAAGACTGGAATTAGAGCCATTTGGGTAAAACATTTGGTGAGTCAGTACATATAATCTTCATTGTAGGCTGTTATACGGTTAATATTGTCTCATAGACTGTTCTCAGGTATGCTCAGAGCCATATATACAGCAGCAAGATCATTCTGTGTTACACATCGCCAGTGTTTCAGGTCATGATCTCCATAAAGAAGAATGTGTGGTTCCACAATGGGCGTAATACCATTCTGTTGGCAAGACCTGCATTTAAGTGCACCCCTGATGGCTGTTGAAGGAGCCCAGGGGGCAGCTGCTATGGACCTAAAACCTAAGCACAGGAAGGTTTTTTTGGAGTGTGTCTGTAGGAATTTGTACCCATTTAGCCAAAAGAGCATTTGTGAGGGCATGCACTGATGTAGGACAAGTGGCTGTGTGCTTTATGAAGTCAACGCTTTCCATTGCGCATATTGGCTTGTGGCAAAGGATTTTATGAGGTGTTGCACATTGGTTATTATAGTCAGCCACAATAGTTTCACATTAAGCAATCCATTATGTATTCCAGATGGCCATCAATTTAGCTCCCAAGGTTAGCATTAATAATTGTACATCTACCAACTCCTGAGATCATTCATGCACCCCAGACACAGACCTGTATTTCAATAGCTCACTACATTCATTTGAACAGCGAATGTTTCATGCTTAACTTCAAAGTTGTTGTTTTGTTGAAATCTCTCCATACATCAAATATATTTGAAGCACAACATTTATTAACACATTGAGACGAGTTTGTAATGTTCTTTTGAATTAACAATACTCCTTATCTTTCACCAGCTTTTCAAGGGTTAATCAGGTGCATTTTTGGAGCAGCATGCCCTTGTTAGTAAGACGTTTCTATGATCCTGTGTATAATTAAATGGAAGCATGATGAATATGAAATTCTGTAGATATATATTTTTTAATACTCAGTGGACATGGAGGAAGCCTAGGAACACAGCAGGTTTTTGGCTTCCACAGAACCTGATTGCGTCCAAGAAAAATATCTCTCTGGTTAATAAAATTGGATCAGTCATTTTTTCACATTTTATACTTTATAAAACTTAAAAGTGCCAATAGAAGTAATTTAACCCTGTGAAATCTAAACAAATATAAGTCTGAAGGAAAGGGAAGAAGAATGTGAGTTGGAAGAAAAACTCTCCCTCTTTCCTGCTCCCTTAGGAGACTTTCCTTGTAGCCAAGAATGGATTTTTCTGTTTTACTGACTTTCCTCCCATCTTCATGTGAATCCTTAGCAAGAGCTAATAATTTTACTTATACATTTTAACATCACATGCAAACAATTTTGAACTGAAAAGTAACATGGTTAATGAGTTGCTAAGCAGTAAGGTTGTGGAGGACTATGTTCCTCAAGAGGAATGGCGAAGATGATAACGTAGATACATAAGGACAACAGCCCATACTGAAAAAGAATAAGTGTTAAAAATAAAGATGTATGCTGAATGCCGAATGGGTCATGTTTGAGTTGCTATGGCCGTTTCTGGTTTTTTATCGGGAAAAAAATGTCTTTTATTTATAAAATGCCTACTGTGGACAATCAAAAAGTTAAAGGGGTTATTTTAGTATCTCTGGGGTAGATAATATTTTGGGTATTTTTTAATGTTTCAAAACATTGTGTCAGATGTTGACATGGTGCCACCATGTGGATGTAAAGTGTAATTGCTGGTCTATGAAAGCCATATTATGTGTTGCACTGTGGGGTGTATTCACTAAACCAGTAGTTTTCTTGGCAGTTGAATATCAACTTGCCAACATCACTATGGATTATAAAGGCCCAGCCTCTTGCAAGAACAGCTGCATCGTATTTGCTTACATACCCAATAAACTGTGTCTGACAGACAGATTCAGTGCTGCAGCCTTTCAAGTGACATCAGATGCCTAAAGAATCTGTTCTTCCTGCTTCCCCTCGGTCATTCTTGGCAAAAACTGCAGAGGAACAAAAATCTGCAAACAGATACCTTATGTCCAAAGTAAAAGCTGCTTACCCAAAATGTTGCTGTTGTTGAAAAAAATAACTTTGGATTCTTCAAAGGCAGATTTTCTTTTAAAAGTTACTAGCACTTTCATGTATAGTGACTCATCTCACTGAGCAAAAATGTAAAACAAAAAACAAGCAATTTACTGTGTAAAATACAAAGTACATAATGATACAATTTCTTCAGGACTGACAAACGGGCACAGCCACAATTAAAAGTTATTTTGGTTATGGCTAATTGTCTAGCAACAAAACACAAACATTCAAAAATAAGAGTTGACAATGGCTCATTGCATAACACAGCAGCAAAAAGAAAAGAATAAGGCATAAGAATAATTTATGGCACCAAACTCTTTAAGGCACTAAGCTGTATATAACAATTTGTCCAGGAAAGTGTATTGTATAAACACTAGATGTGCAAACAGACCAGTTTGTTTTCGGCCCATTCGTTTTTGGGCAACAAATTTCGTTTCCTGCACATTCGGTTCGGATGAAAATCAAGGGGGCATTGTAACTCACTCATGCCATCTACACGCTTCCCTACCTTCTGCCAACCACTTCCGCATTTTCTTGTTCTGCATCTTCTAGCTTGTCTTTTTCATCTTCTCTGTTTTTATCTTCTCTCTTCTATCTTCATTTACATCTCTGCAGACATAACCTGGAGCAAACTTCTGCCAAAATGGAAGCGATTCCAGTGACATCCGATCTGGGGAGAGAACATCACTGAAAGCGGCACAATTTTGCTCTTCTGTGAACTTCTGCCAAAATGGTGATGCTTTTGCTGACAACCTCTGTCACTAGCATCCAATTTTCTGCGCTTTCGGTGACATTCTCTCCCCGGATCTGAGGAACAAGGGAGACGATGTCAGTGACCGCCATCATTTTAGCAGAAGTTCACCTTAGGGCAAAATAGCTGTACTTTCGGTGTTGTTCTCGCTATTTTGGTGTACGTTTGTGCCAGGTTATGTCTACGGAGGTGCAGACAAAGATAAAAGAGAGAGGCAGAGAACATTTAGAGAGAAGTGGATTACTAGTTGCTAAAACCATACTAACTGATAAACTGTAAAAAGAAAGAATCCTATCTGATAAAACGTAACACTGTACGCATGAAAGAGACAATATGTCTGGACAGTGCATAGTTGTATCTCTAGTGGTTGCTAATTAGAGCGGCAGAGGTGCAGCTACAGACCCTATCACCTCAGTTGCAGACTCCTGTTCAACAATCCTCCTTTATATCTATTCACTATCTGCCTCTACCTATCTTATTTGCTACCTAAACCCTGTCTAATACTTAGTGAGGGATGAATTAAAAAACATAACCAGATCCAATTTAAGTAACCCTATGTGTGTTTCACCGTTGTTATCCCTAAAGTATAATCAGGGGATTTCTAAGGAGCATTAAAAGCCCATGCTCTATCACCATGGGACAGACCAGCTACATCCCCAAATACCTCGAAAAAGACTACCTGCCAGAAGAGGGAGATATTCTCGTACATTGTACCATATTCCGGATTTGTTGTAAAATCTAGTAGGCCATATTCCACTAGTTGTTACATCCATAGCACATAAAAACAGCACATAATTAGCCATTCTGTGGTTTACGACCACCTTGTTCTTCCTTCTTTTGTGGACATTAATATTGGTTGAGAACACAATTGGATCTATACTAAATGTATAGTACACCTGGTGCTACTGTGTAGGGAGATTATAAAGCTGCTTGGGGCCTCCTTTGACTTATAGGGCCCCATGAAAAGACAGGCTGGACAGCCCTAACGCAATACAAATTCCTCATGTTATATCACGATTATATATATATATATATATATAAGTTATATATATATTAGCGAATAACCATACATATACTGTATGCATATGTATGTAATTAAATCCATTTTTTAAATCAATTTTTAGGGCTCTTTAAAACAGAGTTGTACTTGTATAAATGTGAAATCAGGACATTCTTTAATGTACCAATGTCCACCAATCTATATCTATTTGTTGCTACACATTTGTAGAAACTACAATACTGTCAGAGCAGTCTTATTTTATAAATATATATATATATATTATTGTTTATTCTGTAATTGTTCAGACTCTCAAATGGCTACTTCATGCTCAGCTAGTTATTAAAAGAAACAAAGCAAAGGCTTTAAGAAACTGTTATATTATTAAATTGACAAAAACTTTTTTGTTATATTGTAGTAATAAGTGTTTTAAGCACTAAAACAATAATTTATATGCAATTAAGTTACCCAAAAACATTAGTGCTGTGCCCTTGTGTATAGGGTTAGACAATAATCCTAACTGGGTAACCACCACTCATAGAAATATAAAACAATATCTTTATGAATACTTAATACCATAAGTGCCTCCACTTAAATGCTGTAGAATGTGTGGAAAGCAACCGAACAGAATTGTTTGATCGAAACTGATTATAACTTGTACAGAAGGATCACTAATCTGATCTATAGCCATACAATATAATAGAAAGTAGCACGTTAGCAATGTTTCTGGAGAAGATACTATATATATACGGTAATACTGAGTCAGTACTGCATAACCCATCAGGACAGGCTAAAAGATACCGTTAGCGTGAACTAAAAAGGAAGATTCGGTTGACATTAACAAACCTTGATTTTATTAGTTCCAATATGACTTATTGTTACTTCTTTAAAAGTTGTGCCAAGATGACCATTAGGACGTACAGGTATGTCCTGACCTTTTTACAGGCACATCCCTACCGGGAATATATTTGTTCTCCCAAAAAATGTAATGTATATATTACCAATTATAAGAGCTGGTAATTGGAGCCCTTCCACGGGAAGAAGGGAGCCAGACAGGTTGCAAAAATCATAATCACTGTAGAGTAGAAAGGAGCTATGAAAAGCAACAAGAAAAAAACGTCCATCACATTTTTTGGGTGGACTCCATAATAAAACTGGGATCATTGTATTGAATTTGTTGTGGGATTTACAGTAACCAACTTGCCTCAAGAAGTACCCTGCAACTGGCTCAAAGCCTACTCTTCTTTCCACTCATAGTCTGTTGGGACCTCGCCAACCATAATATAATACAAAGAGCTACTCCCTTTTTCTATTGAGAGTATTTAATGAGTTTTAATCCTATAATCCACACCCATCTTTTTACATATAAAACCAGAATGGGAAATATTTATATAAACTGAATTTGTATTTTGTATATTTACCGTAATTGCATTAATTAAATCAGGTATACAAAATCATTTCATATAATAAATCCCCAATCAGACTTGGTTTGAAATTCTTTTAAAAGTTTTGCACCAATAATCACACAAAACTCCTTTCACTTTCATTTGTTTTTATTAACCCATAGAAATCATCCTATCAGTTGTGGGGTTTGTAGTCAGTATGGGAACGGCCATCAAAAACTCAATAATAAAAAAGTAAAGAAATAATGTATACAGAGAAACTGGCCATGCCATTCCATTCATGCAATGAATCTAGAATTGAAAGCACGTAAGGATAATGTAAGGAACGTCTATCACTTTAAGGATGTTCATTTGTTTAATAGTTGACCTGGATATTTGAGTCTTTATAAAATACATAACAAATCTTGCATTACGAAATGCTGAAGCGGAGTGTGTGGAAACACACATCACGCTAAACCGGTCAGACTTGACACTATCCTCAATCTTTTTGACACAACAGCTCCTGAGAGAGTGTGAGAGAATGAGAGAGATAGTCAGAGAATTAGAGAGAGTGTGAGAGAATGAGAAAAAGAGAGAGAATAAAACTCCAGCATCCTTCTTTTGCATAACCATGTCTGCCTGTTCAGTAGGGTAGGACGCCAATGGCACAGACAGGTAGCAGCGAGGGTCAATCCTCAAATCTGCTGCCAGGGGACCTGAAGCCAGAAGGTAAATGGCAGACATTTCTAGTGGAATCGTTCAAATTTAAAAATATAAACAAGCCGGTGATTTGTAAAACAAACAAAAAAATGATGTCCATTTAATTAGTATCAATTAAAGCTGATTTGCCAGGCATCATACCTCGCGGTTGCATTTACGAGGTAAGCGTATGGTGTAGGCAGTACAGAAGTCCACGTGATCTCTATGGGATCATACATGTCAGCTTCTGTGTCTATCATTCTGCCTCCTATTAAGTTAAATACCCCCCCCCTTGGGCTGCAGACGATGGGTTCTGGTAGTAGGAGGGGGCGAGATAATATTAGGATGGAAATTCAGTAATACGCTACTACTGCTATCACCATACATTAGTTTCCATAAAATAAAAAATCAGGACAAACTAAATGAGAGGTTAGAGACATCTTACAGATTTCTAACAGTATTTTTATTATATAGACATATACGTGCATACATGTTATAACAAGCAGTCACAATGTAAAGCGGGTGCGGCAGAATCTGAGATGCAACATAGCGAAGCTTTATTTACTGAGAGGGTGGTGGATTAGAACTCGAAGGCCCATCAGTTCTGCCAATTTTCCTGATGTTAATCAGTCCTAGATCTTGTCTGATATTTAGAATAGCTTTATGCCTATCCCATGCATGCTTAAATTCCCTTACTGCATTAGCCTCTACCGCTTCTGATGGGTGGCAGTTCCCTTTATCCACCAAGTAAAAATATTTGCGGTCAAATTGTGTGTATAAATACACTGCAATCAATTTACTCTAAACGACCTCTTGCCTTGATCCTGGGCAAAGGATTTTCTTTTCCCAATAGTAAGAACACAATGTCAGCTCAACTGAATTCATGAAACATTATGGAAGCTCAACTCTGGCAAGACGCTCGTGTAAGCATAATGCATAGCTTAATCTCTACCATGAAACGAATCTTATTGTATTAACCTATCCATTATGCAGGGCCGACCAAGTGTCTCTTGGAGCAACAGCTCACTGGGGCAATTCCTATAATATCGCCAGGTTGTTTCTATGATATGCCTACACATATTCCAGGGGCCCTAATGGCGAATAGACCGAATATACATATAAAGCCGCTTCCGTGGTTCCTGTATTAATGTAAACAGCCGGTTAGTAAAACCCAATACGGAGAGCGACGTAACGTCTCATGCCCGGTCGGCCACGCCGCCCCTACTATCCCGCCGGGCCTGCGTCCACGACTCAGAGTCAGCTGACCTCCTCACGGGATCGGCTCGTCACGTGATTTCACTGAAGCCTTTGCACTGGGGCTGTGGGCGGGGCCTGCTTGTCCTGACTAAGGAAATCCTCGCGTTAAATCCCCTGACCGGCTCCGGACTGCTGCTTCTTACCGGCATAGAGCACCCAGCAGCGCGCACACGTGTCTCGCCATGTCAGTCCTCCCCGATCTCTTCGCGCACATCGATAAGAACCAGGATCTTTATGTGAAGGTGAGGACCCCGCGATTCCATTCTTATTCCGCCAGCCTCCCGGGCAGACAGAGGTGCAGCTGCGTTTCTGGAGCCCTGGCAGCATCTGCCTGGGAGTGACATAGAGTAATAGGGCTGTTTTTGTCTATGTAAGCAGCTTTACCAAGTTTTGGCATCACTATTCATTTAATATGGTGGTTGATATTACATTGGGGATCATGTTTTAAAAAAAAAGTGATTTTGGTGCACTTTTTAGAATCTGGACATATCACCATAGCAACTGGTGGTCTGGTGCTCTTTATTGGACCAGGATCACCAATGATAAATAACCCCTGGTGGCTATGAGGTCATGAAGCAGAGCTTCCCATAAATAGGTCTGGATTTCGTGTGTTGGCACGTAATGACAAGCGTCTAATGATTGCTTGCTCTTGCTGTCTGCTGTAAGGGCTTTTTGATTTGACTCCTATTTATATTTGTAAACTTTAAATGGAAGCCCTGTCGGAAGCACCCATAAACATAACGTGAATGCGCAGACTCTCATAACGGCAGTGATGCCGTCCGTTGCGGGACGCTGGAGAGAAGCTGTTGGATGGTCAGGCATATAGTGCTCAGACGTGTGTTTACGTATATGTTTGCTTTCTGTGGCCCGTAGAGACTGGCAGAATGGGTTGCAATCCAGAGTGTATCAGCTTGGCCGGAGAAACGAGGAGAAATCAAGAAGATGATGGAAGTCGCAGCCAAGGAAATTGAGCGCCTTGGAGGGTCGACAGAGTTGGTGGACATCGGCAAACAAAAGGTAACAGACCTTCTATAGCACTGTGTGGATGACCATGTAATCCCAGATAAGGATGTTGAATTAGAATGCCCATCATCCACAGGTTCTAACCAAACAGCAGATGGATAGTGTGCAAGATCTCAAACCTCGATCCCTCCGCTTACATGTTTTAATGTAAAAGAAGGACAAAGTGTACCATGGGAAGCAGGGAGAATAATATGATCTTGGTCTTTATTTGGGGGCAGCTCACTTTGCCATTTCTGTGAGCCCTTCTGAACGTTTACCCAGCCAGATTGATATGAGATGTACTCGTTTTTAAACATGTTAAGAATAGCGGACCAAATATGCCCCTAGTTTGTAGAATGACTATATCCAGTTAATGCATGTGCTATGACTTCATATCTCCAGAGCACTTGAAGCTCTTGGATGCTCTTTCTGTTTTGTCTGAAATTTTGTTTCTTTGTTCAAAGTAGTTTCTTAATAACTAATGGAGAATGAGGAAACCTCCCCAAAGTAGTACTTGAGTGTGTAGTGAAGGGTGTTTGTCAGTGCTGATAGGGACCTCTCCATTAACGCTCCTGCTTCACTGCTTCCTCATGCTTCAACTTGCTGGTGACTGGGATATGCAGTCGTGCCACAAGGAAGCTTTAGCTAAAGGTGCTGTGTAGGCAGATTCATGGACTTCCACATTTAGACCGTACTGGCTGCTGGGCCTGGGCCTAGGGCAACCGCACTTTTTGCCCCACATACTGCCATGCGCATTGCCTTCTGCTAGTCTGAACAATACACCAACGCATCATGTTATGAGGTGGCAGAAATGGCTCTTAGCTGGTCCAGTAATCCCTGATTTGTTTGTATTTGCTGAAGTATTTTTAGGAATCCCAGTAAATTTGGTCAAGCCCAACCTTGAGAACCTTTGCTTCGGTTGGTAAGGTTTTCTGCCTGTATACTTTTCCACTGGTGATTCTCCCTTATTATTGATTTATGTTTATGTTTTAGCTTCCCGATGGCTCAGAGATTCCCCTTCCTCCTATTCTCCTGGGTATTCTCGGCACTGATCCTGGTAAGAAGACCGTGTGTGTGTATGGCCATCTGGATGTCCAGCCAGCAGCTCTCGAGGACGGTTGGGACAGTGAGCCTTTTGTTTTGGAGGAAAGAGATGGTAAGTCATCAAAGTTTGCAATAAACAAAGTTTGTTTATATACCTTTGTCAATAATTTGTTTGCTTTGCCTTTCCCCTTTCCTCGTGTTGTTATTGTACAACATCGAAACCCTGGGGTTTGTTTATTATAGAGAGAGTTGGCAAAGGTGTTGCAGTTTCATCTCATTGACTTTGCTTTTACATTATAAAAGGCCAACCCCCCCCCCCGTGAGCTTCTGCAAGAATATCTACAAACTATCTATAAAGCATATTGAAATCGGGGGGGCTTTCTTGAAAGTCAAATTAGTGATTGAACTATACATTATGCAGGGCCAGCTTAGGCATTTTCTAGGGATGACCCTTCATAATTGTATGGGGATTTTAGGGATTTGAAGACGAAGCTGCCCTGCCAACTGCGGTTTCAGTGCCTAAACCACCCTTTTCCTCACCAACATGTAGTTGGTTAGACTTAAAACTGCAAATGTATATGATTTAAACATACATATTTTGTATAAAATATACTAAAGCTGTCCGTACTTGCTCCAAGACAACTGGATGAAGCCTAGCGGCGTTTTTATAAACTAATGAGGAGAGGTTAGAGTTTAGCGTAAAATAAGTACTTCTTTATTCAGGATATCTTTACTCTGTGCCAGCGCAATCCACAAGAAAGGTCTTCTCTTTATAAAAGAAGCTCACAGCAGGGACAGACAGACACTCTTTGTCACGCTCCATGAATTTTATGGTATTATTTGTTTGCTTCTCCCAGCCTTGTTCCACTTTAACTCCTTTACTGATGGGATAATTGGTTCCAAAGTTCTAGAGCAAGGGCCTTAAAGAGATATCCCCAGGGCAAGGTGTACAAAACACGTTGCCCTAATGTGGCCTGTTATCCACTGATTCCTAGACACCAATTTAATGATAAAACTTAAATCCTGTATGTAATAGGCAGCAGGTGCTCTCAGATGTTACAAGAACGGAGATGAATATCTGGGATTGACAGGGCCATGAAATAAAGGTGGGTTGGGGAATAGAGAGAGGAGAGGGGCGTAGGAGCACCATAATGGGGCGCTTAAACTAAGGTGTCTCATGTGACTTGGCTTTATGCTGACTTAGTGTATATTTCCTACACGCTAACTGTTGTGTTCTTTGAGTCATGTGCCTTTACAGGAAGTTTTCTAGCCGATAGTGTGTGTGTGTGCGCTTGTGGTTGGTGTGGATAACTTGCACTAGGGCTGTACGCCAGGCATTGCTAAGCTATAGCCAGCACCCCGTGCACAATAACAATGGCCACCATGTGTTGTCGGCGTGCAGGACTTTTTTGCTGAGCCTGGGAAAAAATAAATCTGTCATAAAACTCTTTTCATACATGTCAGCAGTATGCTGGAAATGGCATCAGGTTCCTGATAACCGCAGGTCCTGATGGACTGTTGAAACAATATTATTACTATAATCTTGCGATAATAAAAGGCTAGCAGGTTTTTTGCAAATAATAGGCAATCGGGATAATTGACTACCTGAGTCTACCTGATAAGTTTATCTTTGCTAGTTAATGCTTTCCTTATAGTATTGTTGAAGTAGAAGTTATGTTTTAGCAAGTCATACAATAGGTTGCTTATCTCCTATCCTATGACCTGACCTAAACTCAAATGCTTCCTAGGTACGGTACTGTTCAAAAGTTTTAGGCAGGTGTGAAAAAATGCCATAGAGTAGGAATGCTTTTAAAAAAATTAGACTTATTTTACCTAAACAAAATGCAAAGTGAGAAGAAAAATCTGAATCAAATCAACATTTGGCGTAACCACCCTTTGTCTTCAAAACAGGATTTTGTAGGCAAATAGTTAGGTGTCTGATTATACCAAACAGGTTCTAATGATCATCAATTTAATACATAGCTTGCAACACAATCATTAACAAAAACTGCTATGTAGGAGGAATAAAACTGGGTGAGGAACAGACAAACTCATTAACAAGGAGAGGTTGCTGAAGACATTTTAACCCTTTTCCTACCCTATGGACGTACAGGTATGTCCTCAACAGGTGTGAAAAGATTACTTTTAGGATGTACCTGTATGTCCAGCATGTCTCACAGCCACTGCATTTGAGATCGGGCTGGACTGCCACTCTCAGCAGAAGCCGGCATTGCTGGCGTCCTGCCATCCAATCATGTATAACTGCGTACACTGCTGACGCCAAGCGGGAGGTAGCTGGAGCAGAGGAGAGATCCAGCCGGGTCTAGATCTCCAGTTGCTCCCCCTTCTGGTTGATCGCAAGCATGGCAATCAGCAATGCAGTTCTGTGGAGCCTTGCTTGCAAGGAATATTGGAGACAAAGGGAAACGTGTTTGTTTGAAAAAAGGGGTTTTTTTTGTAAGAAAAATAAAAATGAGAAATAATATACATTTAAAAAATAAATACAGTGATCTGTGACGTACATAAGATGTAAGAGTTCTGAGTAAAGAAATATCTATCCTTATTGCACTGATAACTGCAAAATAAATGAATAAAGCAACGGAGGCTAGTGAAATCCACAGAACTGTGCTTCTCCAAAATGTTTGGAGCAACCTAACTGCTGAGCAAGTGTACCTAGAAGAATTGATGCCTTTTTTATTTTTTTAAGACGAGGGGCGGTCACACCAAATAATGATTTGATTTAGATTTTTCTTCTCTTCACTCACTTTGCATTTATTTTATTGATGAAAATAAACTATTAACATGTCTATTTTTTTTAAAAGTATTCTTATGTTACAATATCTGTTCATTATATCATACACGCGCTTTGCAAACTGTACAATTATCAGGAATTGTCTGGGTAGGTTCCTGTTTTGTATTCTGATTATGTGTTTCTTTCCATCTAGGGAAGTTATATGGGAGAGGATCCACAGATGACAAAGGTCCAGTGCTTGCGTGGCTTAATTGCATAGAGGCTTATCAGCAAACAAAACAGGTAGAGATTGAATGTGATCTTTGGTTCGAAAGTGTTTTCATCACCCTTCTTCACAAATGTTTCTGAAATCAAGTTAAGTCAAGAAATAATAGGGCACTTGTAATATAATACAGCACTTTAAAAAAACAGGTCCATAGGTCACACTCGGCACATATCTTATACCAAAGTTTAGAATCAAAGGTCCTTGGGAGATTAAGACATTATCATTCTGACAACTAGTATGGTGTGTTGGTGTAACCCCTTTGTTTCCCTTTGTTTCCTTCATTACCAGCACTGATGTGTATGGTCTACTAAAACATCTCAATGAAAGAGGAACGTGCAGCTAAATACACATTGACCTTCTATTAACAAAATCATTCAAGCGTTTTTAGTTACAGGGGATGCACTTTACTAGTTTGCTATTTCAAGAAAGAGGCTACTGTTGCCCAGAGTGCCCATAGCACAAGATAAATAGGCTTCGACTTGTGATACCCCATGATATTTTAGCCAATGCTCCACTATTGTGGCAATGTACTGGTCAGTTTCTGCATAAAATTGATTTTTTGATGTATTTATAGAATTCTTTGGGAAGCAAATACTTAAAACAAGAGATGTTGCTCTTCAGGGGAAGGGCCACAAAAGTTAAAAAGCTGAGTAAAGTTCCCAGTGTTTGCTGTGATATCATTATAGCTCGCTCTTGGTTGCCGTTCTAGGACTTGTAAATGCAGTCCATGTAGGCAAATATTGTCTAATAAGAACAGTATGCAAAAAGATGCAGTCTATTTTGTTGGACCCCTAATTGTTCCATGTGGCCATCCTTCCATCCAATTATTCTGTCATCCTCAGCCAGTAAATACAATCCAAGATTTCTTCCTTTGCGATATGTCCGTGATGGTCAACTCTAGTTACTACAAGGGGCTGCATTTCATAGAAATGAGTGGAGTGTCTGGAAGGGTGGATCCTATGGAAGCCATACTATAAAATCATTTAGGAACTACGTAATACCCTTGAAGTTTGGGTTGTTCAGAGGAGACTCGTGCACTGCCTTTAGGGAAACATTTGCAAAGAGACTGTCCACGTGGTGGGCTGCGAACAGTTTTCTTAAGGAGTTTTCAGAAGCCAATGCACCAGCTTCAATAAAAAAAAGATACCGGCCTATCCTGCCCAGGGACTGGTGAAGCTGTCCAACTATGTGCTGTAATCAAGTGAGGGTGGGTGGCTATTTTAGTCAGTTTCCTTTTAATAGGTTTATTTTGCCATTTGTCGTCGCTCTGTACCTGAGCCATGTAAGACTTGCAGCTATGATCAGCTTCACAGTACAATGTAAGCCATGGCATACAGGGCTATATAGAGACTGTTCTTAAATGTCTTTTTGGAGCCTTAAGACTGCAATAGTACCATGTTGCTTTCTTTAACAAAGTTAATGATTGTATTTCTCTGTTCAAAGGAACTCCCTGTCAACCTAAAATTCTGCTTTGAGGGAATGGAAGAGTCTGGATCAGAAGGACTGGATGACCTGATTTTTGCCAAAAAAGATACCTTTTTTAAGGATGTGGATTATGTTTGCATTTCTGACAACTACTGGCTCGGCAAAAACAAACCATGTATTACCTATGGCCTCCGGGGGATCTGCTATTTTTTCATTGAGGTATAGTTCTACAGAGAATATCACATCTAATTGTTCTCTTGACTTGGGGGGGGGGGAATAGCGCTCCATGTTAAGATCTGAATATGCATTCTAGGCAGCCACGCTCCAAATAAAAACCTACTAGTACCCCCACCATGCTGGAAAATAAAAGGTTTGAACGTTAAATATAGATGAATGCAAGAAAATGTATGATAAGCATTATGTGGGAGTTAAGGCAGAAGAACATGATGAAGCTATCATTAAGTCCCCTTGCTTTGGCCCATAGAAAAGTGAATCTGTAGGTACATGCTTACTCTGCCTTATGTAGGATTCAGCCTAGATTGTTCCAAAATCCTTAAATCCATGCTGTCATTTTTGTGCAGTCATTCCATGCTCCATAGTTGTGTTTGTTGCTCTTATGTTTACTGTTCAGAAAGTGCCAACAGCTTCAGTGGTGCTGTACAATAGATTATACGGATAGCAGATTTTAAGTAGAGAGCAGGGATGTTTTAGCCTTGCCTGTCTACAGTAAATGATAGGGTTTAGCCTCTGGCACAAAACTGGTGACTTTTCATAAACCACCAAATATGAATACTTTCATATAGTCATTTGTTTAACATCAAATTGAAGTATTCTATTTAAATACAGTTCCAATAGACCTCTGGCCCATTGAGCATGTTGTTGTCTTTTCCCCATAGGTCGAATGCAGCAATAAAGATCTTCATTCAGGGGTATATGGAGGCTCCGTTCACGAAGCAATGACTGATCTTATTGCACTCATGGGTGAGCACACCTATACCCTGGTTCTTTTATGAAGCTCAAAAATGTGTATTGTCTCTAAGCAGTGGTTCATTTTCTTCTGTGCGAGATGAATAGGGACTTATATATTGTGCTTCATCAACTTAGTGCCCAATAGTAAGGATGAGTGTGTGTGTGTGTAATGTATATGTTTTTTTTTTCCACGCTTTTTTAAAAAAATTTATCCCCCCCCCCTTAATTTATTCTTTTATTTCTTTGGCCCCAAAGGCAGTCTACTGGACAAAAAAGGGAAAATTCTTATTCCTGGAATAAACGAGGCAGTGGCACCTTTGACAGAAGAGGAGAAGACTATTTATGATAAAATTGATTTTGATCTTGAAGACTTTGCAAATGACATTGGTGCCGGAAAACTACTGCATGATTCAAAGGTATCAGTAAAATGTATTTTTGTTATATGCAGTGAGTTGCTCATTAATCTGAATTTGAAACATTTCAGGAGTCCACTCACTATTTGTTTCATGGGAATACCACGTCGCGATTAGTTCATGCAATCGTGTCTGTACGATCTACTGTGCTTCTCCCTTAATGTTATGGAATTGTTGTGCTTCGTTTTGCGGTCTCTTACTGCTCCTGTCTTTTTGCAGCACAAAATCCTGATGCACCGGTGGAGGTATCCATCTCTGTCTCTTCACGGTATCGAGGGAGCTTTCTCTGCAGGGGGGGCAAAAACGGTCATCCCACGAAAAGTCATCGGCAAGTTCTCCATAAGACTAGTGCCAGACATGGAACCAGAGCAAGTGAAAAAACAGGTAGGCTATGGAAAACTTAGTCAAAGTATTTATCTTAATGCATTTTCTAAAAGGTCAGTTTTGAATCTTGTATATTTTTCATTGTAGGTTGAAGATTACCTTACTAAAAAGTTCAAAGAGCTGGGAAGTCCAAACAAGTTCCAAGTTACTATGGGTCACGGTGGGAGGCCTTGGGTGTCTGATTTCAACCATCCTCACTACGTCGCCGGTAGGAACGCCATGAAAACGGGTAAGGACTCTTGACCAGCTTATTGAGAATACTATAAATGAATGTTTTTTATGCTGCCAGTAAATTCTTCAGTACAGGTTGCAAAGAAATATTTACAACCGTTTGCAACTGCACAAAAGTATTGCAACTGCACAAAATACGGTAACCGGAACATGCCATCTATTAACCATCATCTAGTGATGTTTTACTTAACAAGACTTGTATTTACATATGTTTTATCTCTTGTTGAGTAAAATAGAATTGGCATTGTGTTCAGTTTAAATCAGTGTACATGTCAGTGCTGTGTATGTTATATGTGCTCCTCACTCTCTTGCACTCAGTTATATATATTTATATATAATTATATATATATATACTATACTGTTAGAGCTTAAAATATGAATGATGGAATATGGTTCAGTATGGAAATAGACCTGCGATTATTATACCTCCTTCTATATGGGCCATTGGAAAGAGTGAGGCATCTGGATGCTGCATCTCCAGGAACATGATTTATTTACACATTGGCCCTTGTATTCCTCTTGTAGTGTTTTGTGAAATACAAACGTGCAGATTAACAAAGCGTACAGGTGTAAAATGCATCTATGCAAAAAGAATCATGTAGCTATTCTACTGAATGTGCAAAAGAATCGGAAAGCTATGAAAAAGTGGATTGTGGAGCAGTGCGTTTTACCAGTATGGCTGCTCTGAAGTATGACATTTTTACTTGACATTTCATTTAGACTACTCCAATACTTGCTTGATACATTTCTGTCATTTTGTGGCTGTATGCAGAACGAGACGTGTTACATGTGACTGATCCCAAATGCTTTGTTTTCTCTCATAGTCTTTAATGTCGAACCTGACTTAACCAGAGAGGGTGGAAGCATCCCGGTCACGCTCACCTTCCAAGAGGCAACTGGCAAGAATGTTATGCTGCTTCCCGTGGGTTCCTCTGATGATGGTGCGCACTCTCAAAATGAAAAACTAAACAGGTAAGGCTTTTTAAATCTATGCCAACCGGTTATCGCCTTCAGTAGAACCGAATTGGTGGCTCATTGGATAGTAATACCCAACAAAGAAACACAGTGTATTTTACTTTACTGCTCGGCCTTGGATAAAACTTTTTTTTTTCCCTCAACCATTATCCAAGGTATCCCTTCTCATAAGTTTATATATAGAAGTGTATATTTTTGTCCTAGTTTGGAGTTATCTCCTTTATTTTACTATTTATATTACTCAAGTGACATATCTGGGTATATTGTATCACTTTTTCCCCTTTTATGTTCCTGCGCCCCATATATTTTGGTTTTGGTTTATTTTACACTTAGAGGAAAGTGTTATTTGGGTAGCTGCGGTTCTCATTAGGGAGGCATCACTTCACACACAATTTTTTCTTTCAGCACGTATTTTAGTTAATCACTATACCACATATATAGAAGTGTGTAATATATTTTATTTATTTTTTCTCTTTAAAGTTATTTTATTTATTATATGATCTGTTTCATTTCCAGGTATAATTACATCCAGGGAGTGAAGCTGCTGGGAGCTTACCTGTATGAGGTTTCCCAGTTGGAATAAAGTCGACAGACAAGCCATCCAATGACTGACTTTTTTACCATATTTACATCTGATGGAAAAACTGATAATTCCTTGTTTTATATGTGCTGAGGAAGCTGCCACAATAAACAGTGCAACTATTTATGCTGTACTTTCTAATTTTCACTTTAATGTGTTTTTTTTTTTAATAGGTCAATGGTTGTATATAAGATGTACATTAAGTCCAAATTAAACAAACGCAACATCGCAGTGACACATGTGAAATGCAATATAAGTTAAAAAGATAAAAACATAGACTATATAGGGAGCTTAGTGATCCCCAAAGTGATCTCTATCCATATTGCACTTCACTACCCAGAAACCCCTCAAAGCCATAAACATTACAGTAGTACACTACGTGGTAATATGTAACGGGTGGATGTGGTGTGGTTTCAAAGGAAAGCCCTACTTGTCATGAAAATTTGTGTGGGTACATCAACCAGGGAAAAAGGGAATAAACCAACATGTAATATAATTGCATGTTAACAATTCAAAGAGTGTGTGTGAGCAAGGATGTGTATGTGTAAGTGTGTCTAAGCATCGATGTCTATGTTCAGTTGTGTGTGAGCATGGATATGAATGTGTAACTGTGTGTGAACATGGATATGTTTGTGTGTGTCTGTGTTACTAATGGGGTCAATAGGCTTTACATACCCCCCCACACTTGAGCCAGAAGGTACTTGGGGTACTAAATGATATGAACACATGATGTTACTAAGAGATATTCTGTGAATGTTTCCATTTATATGGAGTTAAGACCAACAATGTGAAATCTGTAAACCATCATTAAAATATCATTTACATGTTCAAATATTTAGGTAATATTGCTGCAAATAAAAGTTTGCTGAAATAAACCTGTAACACAATCTACCCAAGAAAAATACACTCAATTCCCATGAGCAAATGTCCTTGTTCTATAGAAACAAACACTTGAGTTGATTGAAGACAAAGACACAAAGGCGTGAAGTAATTTTTCAAGGTAAAACCTTGAAACCTCTGAGTGAACTATTATACCCTTGTCCTATTTAACTTTTACGGCCAAGCAAACATCACTTGATAAATACTGCACTTCTTTTTCTACAGCTCAATTTCAGCTTGAAAACGTTGGCATGCGTTATGTATAATAAGTATCCTTGCTGAAAAAAACCTTTTATAGCAATATTTATACCTACCAGTAAACACATGAATTAAAAAAGGCCAGTGCGTCAACAAATATTAAATGTAGATCCCCCCCCACCCAAAAAAAAAAAAAACAGGTCTCATCTTTTCACTGATAACATTTGGATTTTTTTTTTTAATTGAAAGTCTTAATGTGGAGTTCACAATGCAGCCACTGGATGTCGCATGAACTCAACTGCGACCTCTACTTTTAGTAAATCGGTCTTACACGTTCACAGGGTGGGCATCCCTCCTAAAAATTTAATTTAGGTTTCACCCACACCTGTTGCTAACACATAGGCAGGTATCTCCATGGACGAACATTGGCAGTAGAATGGGTCGTACGGAAGAGCTCGGTGACTTTAACTGTGGTCAGAGAATGCTGCCCTTGCTATAAATCAGTTTGTGAAATGTCTGCCTTGCTAGATCTGCCCTGGTCAGCTGTAAGTTCTATTGTTGTGATGTGAAAGTGTAGGCCGCACATACTGAGCGGGGATGCTGGAAGCTGAATCTCGTAAAAATAACCTGTCCTCTGTAATACCACTCACTAAAAAGCTCCAAACTGTCTCTAAAAGTTACATCAGTGAAAGCGCTGTGCGTCATGGGCGTCACAAAATGGCTACACAATACCAAGAGTCTTATGGAGCGGTGTAACGCACATTGCCACTGGATTCTGGAGCAGTGGAAACGTATTCTCTGGAGTGATGAAGCAGGCATCGCTATCTTGGTGTCTATGTATTCCTACCAGAATACATAGTGCCTGCTGTGAAGACCAGAGAACGCTACCTACCGGAATACATAGTGCCTGCTGTGAAGATCAGAGAACGCTACCTACCGGAATACACAGTGCCTGCTGTGAAGACCAGAGAACACTACCTACCGGAATACATAGTGCCTGCCGTGAAGACCAGAGAA
>VKOC01000165.1:849414-867281 GCA_009364415.1 Spea multiplicata
TTATTTACAATATTGATTTTTTGCTAAATAAAAATTTTTTTTGTTAATACTAATTTTTGCTAATACAATTTTTTGTTAATACAGATTATACCCCATTTCAGGGGATTCTTTTGTCCAATTTACCATTTTATTACCTTCCTTTTTTATGTTATCCTTCCTATGACTTAACTCCTTTTTTATGGTATCCTTCCTATGATTTAGTTCTTTTTATTTCTTCCCTTGGATTTATATATTGTCTCTTACCTGTATTTTGTATCCGGAAATAAGACACACAAATTCATTTAATTTTTATATTATTTATTCTTATTTCACTACTATTTCCTTTGGTCCGTGGGTTTCTTCCATTCATGCTATACATATCTGTATTTTAAGACGTTTAAATATAATACTATGCTCGTTTCTTCTCTTCGTTGCCGATTTTGAACGAACTTTATTGCTACGGCTTTGAGAACTGGCAAGAAAACGGACGTATCTACGCCAATACGCGGTTACGCGATGACGCACCCATAATACACACAACCGCGAGGACGCTTCCCTTTAAAAGCCGGAAATTGAAGAAATGAACCCACGGACTTTTTTGATTTTATTTGCTTCCAGTTAGAATTCACGTATCCGATTTTCTCCTGAAGAAGCCAATTGTTTTGGCGAAACGCGTTGAGACCGGTTTTCCTTTGGATTCCTTTTATATTTTGGACGTTTTTATCGTGTTTCTGCATAACACCTCGGTTATGCCACCTCATTTGTGAGTTGATGAGCTCTTTCTTTATTAAACATAGCTCTTAATTACTACACCATTTGTGGTCTTGTCACTTCTATTCCAGGATTTTGGAAGATTTTTCTCCATTTGATGTGCCTCCTATATCTACCACCTTTGTGAGTGCAATAGTATCACTTTCACCTTTTTATTACTGGAACGTATTACACTATTGTATTTTATTTCTTTTCTCCACATGTATATGCGCCTCATTTTTGGTTCGATTGTTGCTGTACACTTGTGAGGAGTGTGTTTTTGGGAGCAGCTGTACCTGTAGGGGTATTCATTTATTTTTATTATTTCACTTTTTTCACGTGTAGGTGTTTTCTTTGTTTCTATTTATCAATGGTATATGTTGGTCTGGCATCTAAGCAGCGTGCCCCCCATACCGCTTTAACTGACAATTGTCAGTTTATTAATAAAGTTGCGCGGTGACGTCATCGTGTCATTGCGCGAAACGTCACCGGCGGATCGGGTGGCCCCGGTGATGCCCTTCAGTGTGAGGGGCAGATCGCCGGGGTAGGTGGTGATGGAGGTCCACAGACCTCCATCAAGGTAAGATAGTGCTAGCGACGGCATGGTGCCGTCGTTAGCAGTCAAGGGGTTAAAATAAACAATCTTTAGAGGTTTTGTGCATTTCTTTTGTTTTTTTTAAACAACTTATTCAAAGAGGATATTGCACATGCAAAGTACAGAACACAAAGGGAAACAAGGGCAAACCAAATTATAGCATATAAAGACAATAAGTATGCAGTAGTATCATAGGAGTCCTGAGAGGTACATACTGATAATAAGTGACATATTTGATGCAGGCAAGCAGACATATGATAATCTAGTCACATCACACCTCCGGAGACTCCCGCCCAATCATATCCTGAATACGATAGAGCCCTGGAATCGGGGAGGACCCCTTTAGCGTTTGAAGGCAGAATCAATTAGTGGTGCGAACTGTATTGTGAAGGGACAGCTTTATGGAGTCGTCCATAACCGCTATAAAAGAAGACCACTTTTGGAAGAGGGATTTAGCCTTTACTTCCCTATGCATAGCGGCTTCTAGCCAGTCCGTTCGGAAAATGCAATGCAGGCGGCCTACAGCCATGTCAAGAAGTGGTGGGGAAAGCTGTATCCATTGGGCCAGTATGTCTTTTACTAACCACCGATATAGTAATCAAAATGGTCTTTTCCCTAGCAGAAAAAGGGGCGAGTGTCGGAAGGCGGCAAGATACCAAAAAGGGCCCATTCCACTGTCAAGTGGAAAGTCATTTTCAAATCTTTAACTACATAGCAATGAATGTCCCTCCAGAAAGTGGCAATGTAGGGGCAGGCCCAAAGGTTATGGCAAAGATCTGCATCAGGCGCCGCACATTTAAAGCAATTTGTTTCTTGACCATATGTAGCATATCTCATATAATACTAATACTATAGATGCCCTCTTGTATATTATTCCAGTTAGGTCTTTGGCATGTGCAGTTTTGCATGATAAACAAGGTGTTTGAGAGATTCAGTGTTCCAATGGAACATGAAAAAAACAGAGTCCTTTAAAGACTTTTCTTGACATTGATGTTGAAAAGATGCACATGAAATGCAAGTTCCCTCTAGGGAAAGTGGCGTTCCTTGCATCACCTTGCAAACAAATGGCGTACCCAACGTCACATGTTTGTACAGTACGTAAGGTCTAATTTGTGGGGCTCCACTTTCTTCTGTGGAACCTTAAATTTCCATGCTGCCTTCTGATCCTGGAAATGGTATTTTGCTGTAGTCTATCCTGGACAACAGCATGTATTGATATAGAGCTAAATTGTATCAGGATACCTAGGGAGAAAAGATTAAGGATGCCAAAGATGCATCAGCTAGGGGTTGATTTAATGAGTGTTCATCAAGGGTTCTATTGGGATTTTAACTGTTTTTGGAGTGTGAGATATCAGTTGTAGTTATGGGCCACTGGGTGAAGAATGGGTTTACACAGGGAGGCTTTGAAAGGTTACAGGATGGTGCTCTGTTGTCCAGTCCTTACACCTGAACACCACACCTATACAAGCTTGTTTGACATTCCATTCCAAGGATTTCGGCTGTAATAGCCTCTACTCTTTTGGGAAGTCTTTCCACAACAGTGGAGTATATCTGTGATCATTTGTGTTGAATTCAGCTGAGCAATTGAGAAGTCCAGCACTGATGTTGGAATGTTCCAATTCATAACAAATGTGTTCAAAGGAGTTAGAGTACAGGACACTCAAGTTCCTCTATACCAAACTCGTCAAACCTTGTCTTTATGGTCCTTGCTTTGTGCACAGTGGCGCAGTCACATGGAACAGGAAATGGCTTTCCCCAAACTGGTGCCCCAAAGTTGTAAGCATACAGACTTCCAGATAGTGAAGTTTTATTCATCACTCCAGAAGACACATTTGCACTGCTTCAGGGTCCAGTGGTGGTGTGCTTTACACCACATAATGATCAATGGCTTGTGTAAAGCTGCTTGACAATTGAACCCATTTAATGACGGTCCTGACACAAAGTTCTTCTACTAATGTTGCTTCCAGAAGCAGATTGGAACTCTGTAGTGAGTCATAGTAGCACTTACGCTTATTCCAGCCATGGAATTTGCCATAGCATAAATTAAACTTAAAAATGTATAAAAGATAAAAATGGACCAAGACATCTCAAGCTGGTCATGGTCAAGGTTCAGTCAACCCAAATAATTGGCACATATGCTTTGTAGATGGTTTGACCTATCTGAAGGACAAATGTATTTCAATTGATGATACACTTATGTACAAACAAAATAATATGTACAGCTAGTGTTTATCTGAATTGTGGTGGACATAGTTGCTTTCCAGTGAACGTGGAAAAACAGTTTTTACTGTGTAATGCTCTTCACATGACATTAGTTTAACATGTAATGACTATGTTTTCCAGGACTCTTGGCCATGACAATGAGAACAGAAGTTCAGAACAATGTGAACTGAATATTTACAATCAGTGCTGTGTGTATGTTAACAAATTGCAATACTTGCTTGATGCAGGTGTGCTACAAATTGCAGGAGGTTGATTGCAGTTGATTAGTATAGACAAACTAATTATGCAATATATTCAGTTTATGATTACAGTGCCATCGTTTGCTTTGTTTCTGTAATGTTAAATCCATAGTGGTGGATATGCTCATCACATTTTAAACTGGTTGAATCCACTTTTCTATTTTGTTCTAAAAACAAAAATCATTAGGTAAATAGCAGACATACTTAAAAAGTAGGTTGTTAAAGCAACCATCAATTAAAATAGTGTTCCAAATGTTTCTCACAAGACAAGAACCCTATAAGCAATTTGCTTGACTTTTTTGTAGTCCTCAGAGGAATCTTAGAGTGCTGGTTTATCAGAAGAAAAAATTGTTACATAGAGCAGTTAATCAGATTTGGACATTGAGCACCATACAACCACCATCCAACAGCCTGACTGATGAATATAATCTAACGGACTTTCTGGGTCAGTAATCTAACTTCCAATTTATTTTTCAGGCTATGAATATGATTGAGTATCTCTTCTACTTTAGAAGACAGCTAGAATTACATACACTGTTAGAAAGACAGGTATGACTAAATTGTTTTTAGGTACATCCACTTTTGTGCATTGAGGGCATCTTTAAATATTTACTCTTTTTATGTTTGATGCTTTGTCATCAAACATTCATTATCTTCATATTTATTAAATGCAAAAAAACCCAGATCATTTAGCTTTAATGTTATAATATTACATCTCCCACACTCTCAACATTATCCCACACTTTACTATAGCTTTGGATACCAAGAGAGGAAGCAGTGATACTAGTGTTTTTGGGGCTTTTTTCCATGACCGTATCAGTGATGATTGTTAAATGAAACCACTTTTTCCCCTATGGATATCCCTTATCTATTTTCTCCTAATCTCATGTTCGTTGCTGTTCTTGACTTATCAATTTTCCAAATTTTATTCTAATTTGTATTTTCTATAAACCTTGTTTATGGAGCAAAATCACCAACAAATATGTACTATACCACCACTTGACCTGTATGCTAAGGAGAGTAGGGACCTTACCTACTTGTCACAGTATTTGCATAATAATTCCTCAACATTAATTTATTCCTCCCCTTTGCAGACATTGATTAGTTCTAGTAGGCCTAGAATAATTATTGCGGAGTGAGAGGTGAGTTTTGGACAAGACTGCAATTAATTATTAAGGTCTAAGCATGACAGTTAGGTCTGGCATAAAATTATTTATTTATTTTGTTATTGCTGTTATTTATTTATTAATATATTTCTGTAAATACATTATAAAGATTTTGGTATGCCCGTATGATTACAGGCATAAGTAGGTGGATTTTTATCCTTTGGACTTGGCACACAACTTTTCTTCTGGGAAGCACCTTGACAACTGCAGCACCTTATTCAAGCACTTTATGAAAAGCACATTAGAAGGACTCCTGGATTAACGTCCATCTTCAAGCATTATCCAGTTTTTCATCATTTTTTTGCAAATTTCATATTGTATGCAATATTTCTAAGTGTTTTGAGGTGTATTCTTTTTTCTGGCTGTGAGGGTGCTGTGCCATTGTGTCCTGTCTTTCAGATTTTAGAAATCATTATGAGAAGAGCCCGATTTCATTTATCCTCTTGTGAGTGCATATATTACACCGATTCATACTTTTTGTTATATGTACAGTCTACACTATTGTATTTTTTAAATTATTTTTTAACAATTGTGCAAGCTTGCCTTGGTGGATCTTTATCGTGTGGGACGTTTGGAGAGTCTTTTCTTTGGTTGCTGCTGCGTTAATTTGGGAAGTATTTTTTAATTTATTGTTGTCACTCAATGGCCACTTGTGTGAATTGATAAGGGTGATACACTAGTGACCCAGTGCCATTGGAAGCCGTGCATGCCCATGCCATCACACTGCCTCCACCGTGTTTTACAGATGATGTGGTATGCTTCGGATCATGAGCCATTCCAAGCTTGTTAAGGCATCCTCTACTTTCTTTTCTTTTTTTTGTCGGCTTCTTGGTCGACAGGACCTCCCGGCAAACCTCTTTCAAAATGGCAGGGCTTCTGGTGAAGTCCTCTCCCCGATCCTTCAATTGTCACGAGAATTTCTCCACCATTTTGGTAGTATGGCAGAAGTTCGCCAGAAGGTTAACTCTGCTGAGATGCAGAAAAGAGAACAAGAAGATGCGAAACAAGGAAGTGGAGCTATGAGACACAGAAGTGGAAGTGGTCAGCAGAGAGGTAGGGAGACGTTCAGAGAGTAGAGAAAGTGAACAAGAATAAGAGTGTGAGAGTCTGAGAGAGTGTGTAGGGGGATTGTGTGAGAGTAAATTTGGGTGTCAGACAATAAATTTTGTATTCAAATATAAAATGCCCCCCCGATTTATGTCCGAAACGATTGGGAATTCCAAATACACAAGTCCACTATCTGCCCCCTTGTTGTGTGGCAGATTGACTTCCACCCTCTTGGACCTGTCACTCAGTGGCTAGTCAGCCTAGAGTACTTTGCTGCGTGCCTAATGTGCTTTAAAGCATAATTCAATGTGTAGGGAGACTTTGACTTTAACCAATTTAACTATGTATTTGTCAGGGTCCCAGGGTCCGTCGTAGTGACTCACCGGAATACCTGCGTGGTCCTGCCATTTGGTCCTCCACTCCCTCCTCCTCAGCATCCTCTCCTCGCACGCGCCTTAATTAACTTTATGTATTCCCCGACACTCCTGGCGGAGCACGAGCTTGCGTAGGGACACGCCCACTGGGCGTGTTGTCTACTGCCGGGTTATTCAAAAACTGAGCACTGAGACTGTATTGAGGTGTGTGGCAGAAGGTGAGGTCAGTGCTCAGTTATTGTGCTGTATAGACGTGCTTCCTTTTGCAAACTCCTGTTAACCTCTTGTGTACCAGACCCAGCTATCTGACTACGTTAACCTCTTGTGTACCAGACCCGGCTATCCTGACTATGTTAACCTCTTGTTACCAGACCCGGCTATCCTGACTATGTTAACCATTTGTGTACCAGACCCGGCTATCCTGACTACGTTAACCACCTGCATACCGGACTCTACCTATTTTCACCTGGCGTTGTTGTACGCGTACAGCAGCCGCTGACAGTATTAAACTGTGGACATCGATGATTTTCTGAACACTGTCTCGTTGTCCCACATAGCTGCCCTACTTCTGCAATCAGTGATAACAATGTGCCGGTTGGGGAGATCCTCTGATCTCTATCCCCAGCCCTATCACCTTCTGCCACACACCTCAACACAGGTGTCTCACTTTGGACATCTGAAATGTTGAGGGAATATGTTATACAGGGCCAGCCAAGCTCTTATTGCAATAGAAGTTCACTGTAGTTGGTCCTTCATAATGTATAGCGAAGTCAAGGAGCTGAAGCATAACTCTCCTGCAAACTCTCTTGTCAATTCTCCCTTCACTGAATCAACCCCTATGTGAGATTAGCAGAAACAGGCAGGGAAAGGGAAGAATGAGCTAGAGCTACTTATTATTAGAAATGAACACATGCATCAATTTAAAAAAAGTGTATAATGCACCGGAGTCTTTAATGTGCATGAAAAAAGGGTACTTAGCTTCTTACAGCAATAAAGGATAAGCAACCAGTGAGCTATTTTATATAAAATCCACATATATCTTCCATAGTATTATTCCCACAATCTATTTTTAGCCAGTCTACTGGCTAAATACAGGCAAAGTAGCAGCCCTATATATGGATCAGTGTACTGAATAATTTAGATGTATTGCTATACATACAGTTTTGTGTATTTATTTAGCGTGCGCGACTTTTGATAAATGAATACTTTAAAAAATTCATTAGTAAAAAATGCATACTACTGCCATTTTAAGTGGCATTTTCTAAAATGAACATTGTAAAAAACAGCATTTCAGTAAGTTGATCTTTTCCGGTGAGAATGCACGCTATACAGTTAATTGATTGTGTAATGGATGAATGAGCTATGTGCCAGCATCATTTAACAAACACAGTCAACATTTTATAGTGGGAAGTGTGTAATGCATAACACCAGTAATCCATGATAAAGGTCCAATTTTATTGAACAAGATATTAAATATTGCTTTTTTTTTTTTTTAAACGTACTGTATTTGCAGTATATTTGTAAGCTCAGTGCGACATTAATGTTTGCATTTTTAAGTAGTTTACTTAGATTCATTTTGCTACTTTGCTGGAGAATGTTGTTAAATCATGCATTATAGTGTAGTTCACATACACATTTATGTTCGCAAAATACATAAATGTAAGAATAAATACAATTATGTAAGTAGATCTATATGGTAATAAAATAATAAAATCCAAATGTAGAATAACCATAGAGTTATTGAAAATAAAAAGTACTTTAGCATTTAGTGGTCCACTCAATATGCTCTGTGTTTAAGCCTTTGATTGCGTAAATTAACACATACATTCATACACAATCTCTGTATCACCTGGAATGCAAAGTGCCATAAATCAATATACGCCACAGTTTACAACTGAAAGTAACCAAAATATTTAATGCCACACCATAAACAATAGGAATCCAACTAAAAACACAATATCAATTGTGTGTGTCTATATATTTCTTTATTTATTTGGTGCTAACAAATGTACTTAGTGCTTAAGAGTTTACAGTATAATAAAAAGGAGGTAAAATTGTACAGTACTGTAGTCATACCTGCAGATACAAATACATTAGGAAGGGTGATCCTCGCTAGACTTGTGCATTCAGATTTGTTCAAATTTTAATTTTAAAGAAATTTGCTGTTAATTCTGAATTCACAGAGAAAGGGAAGCGGAGAAATGCCGGAGCACGTCCTACAGGGACAATCTCTTCCCATTCCTTCATTAGAATGTGCGCAGAGACTCCTTCCTTTAGCGGAATCGCTCATGGAGGCCTCGAAGCAGAGCTTGGGAAAAGAAGACAGGGACAGTTGGTGGAGAAGGAAGGGACGCACTGAGAGAGAGTGAGAGAGAGAATTAATGAGGTTGAGTGAAAACAGCCTTCATGTGTGGCTTAGCTGCTAAGCCCCGGAAAATGTGTTTCCAATAACAGGAAAAAAGACAAAGGCATGTGTTTGGCACCTCAAAGCCAGTTGCTATGGGTAGGTGGAACTCATCAGCTGGGAAGGCAAGCCACCTAGGAGAAGGAAACTCTGATTGAAACCTCCTCTGCCTTGTGGCTCATGATGCCATTGAAAAAAAAATACATAACAACAACTCAGCACCTAGTTTTCACAGGAGAGTCCACATGAAGTGGCTGTTTCAGTACGATGGGCATGTGGTCTCAGGTATGATCATGCCTCTCCCTGCAAGTAGCCACACTTCCAATTCAGGTGGATGCCTTAAATGGTGTGTGGTACGTAGAAAATACTATGTTAACTGGTTTACTTGTTGTGCTAATAACTTCTGACTAGAAGAAAGTCAGTTCTGGGTTCTGTAGGCAAATACAGTATACATTTCTTGAGAACTTGAATGCAGAATGTCCTATTTTGCTGGAGACAAGATTGGTAAAATCATACACATAATCCCATGAGGCACCTTCCTATACTTTACTGTGTGACTATCCTACTCAAAATCTAAACAATTATATGTAATTACAGTTCGATCTCCTATTGTTACTTGTCATTAGTAATTATGTACTAAGGAAGATAATGTGGAGCAATGGCAAAATAAGAACATACCCTTATAACTGTATTTCTTTGGTTAATATACCACACGACATTGTCAGTTTAATAGTTATAATCCAATCATAATAATGCTATGGAATCTGCTTGTGTATTAAAGATAAAATCTAATAATGCAACTCAGTAGAGGCAGTCGGGGGAAGAGGGGTTTTTCACTGACAAAAATAGGATTTGAGGATAAATCCCAGACATGGCCCCATTTGTGCATCCTATATGGAGGAGAGGGAGAGCTGTGATGGGTATACCTTCCACTGACCTAGGGTGATTAGAGATGCTTACGTGTTACATTTGTAAGGCAGCAATATTATAATTCAAGGACCATTATTATAAACGTTAAGATCTGAGATGCTCCCAAGCGGTATCAAAGTGGTACTTTCTTTGAAGTTATGTTCGAATGTTGTTTGCGGCTTAGCATCTCATACGGCACATATTTGGTTTCAGTAATATGCAAGAATTTTATTGTGATATAGCATTGGTGGCACAGTTCTGTCAGTAACAACAGAAGCGAGGCACTTATTCTGATGACTTAAAGGGAAGCAATCCTGGAGACATCATCTCTAGAAGGTGTCAGATATTTTATCATCGAAAACATGTATTCCATATATTCTGTATTTTACATGAACACAAAATGGAGTCAGAGCCATTTTATTTTACTTAATCATGTAGTGATTATTTCTTTTCGTCCTTCTTCCCTCTATAATTGAGAACAAAGAAGTATTCATGTAGATAGATGTTTCAGTATGTATGATACAATTAATGTTATCTTCCATGAGAAAGTTAAGGAGTAGACGCTGCATATCCTTAGGAATGTAAATTGGAATGAGGGATACATGGTAAGACTACCAAGGCCTGAGTTACTATCTAGGAGATAACACCTGGCAATAAGGGTGACCAAGGATAAATTCCAAACACATATGTAATGGTTTTAAGTTAATTCTTAGACCAGAGCGTCTCTCACAGGTAAATTAAGAAATTACAACGGTGTAAATATGAGTAGAAATCCTAATTATAATGGGTAAAACCCACTGTTATGATTGGAGAATTCCAATCAAGAGGTGGAGACTATGATAATAAGCCCTGTTTTTAAGCTTATGTTTTGAATAATTAGAAAAAAAAACAGACCTTAAAAACTGACCCTGATATAGACAGACCCGGACGGGCTGATTGACCAAATAAACCGCAGAGAATTGGAATCTTAAGATCCTGACACCATATTTCACTCTTGGAGTTACTTTGAGTTCTAACCTATATAACTTGTAGAAAGTTATATTCTTTCCCATTCAATTTCTTGCCACTGAACCTGGATTAATTTCTACAAGGACCAGTTGGATCACAGCAACAAGTGGTGGTAAATATAATTGTTTTATTATTCTGAATAGAGATGAATTTTGTCTTCTTCATATAGAATTCCCTGCTTCTGGGAAATAGTATATGGCATTATTGTATATGGCATTATTGTATATGGCGGCTTGTGAGACTGCAGCTTATAACCCGTGATGATAACAATAATGAAAAGGTATTTTTACCTGTAGATGAAGTTTGACATTATTTGCATCTATTAGGAATTTCACTAAGTACTCTTAGACATTATTAAATTATTTTTAATTTGTTATATTAGTTGAACTAATATATAAGAGAGATAGTGATATTTTCGTTACCGCCCTGATTATTATCAATTTTTGGTTGCTGAGTGGACTGGAAATTAATTTTGTGTTAGACTCATAAAGTACCAATTCATATTGATAACTATCGATAATATACTGTATTTGTATTGATTCAATTTTGACATGTTTTAAGAACTTTGTGATTTATATCATGCACTGTGTGACTCATATATAGATTTTATAATTTGTATTTACAATAAATATTTTTGATTGGTGATATATATCTGATTTGAATTATAATTTTCGGCGATCTGAAAGGATTTTGAATCGGAGATAAAATATTGGGTATCTCCTTAAATTAATATTGTGAATGTGGTACTACAATATTTGGTAGCGTCGTTATTTTGCGTGTGTGATAAAATATTGGTTTTGCCTATTTTGTCTCATTAATATCCCTAACAAAGGATATTGCCACATTGGAGAGAGTTCAGAGGAGAACTACAAAAATAGTACAAACAACAAGAACTACAAACAATATTTGCACAAATTGTCAGCTATTTGTTTTACCAGTCCATTAAATATCACTGCACTGTAGTGCAACAGCCATAACCTCGACAGAGTTGAAAGACATACCTGCATGACCACAGGTGAAATCTTTGACCATTTTCCCCCTCCACTGTATTCAAGGATCCAAAATGAATAACATTCATTTTAAGCTTTACAAAAGGCATGTTTCTGTTGCTAATATTTAGTTCACAACCTGTAATTGCTTCCATAATAAAATCTGCTGTCTCTGCTAGTGGCAAAATATCTAATTTACTGAATTTCTTAACAATGCTATACAAATAAAGGTTATGACTCCAGAGAGGAATATGAATTGCAATTTTATAATGTACATATAAAGTAACTATAAGCAAAGCAAACACATTTCTTTCAATAGCGCATGCATTTTATTGAAAAACAGCTAGCAGCATGCTGCCTAATCCTTGTTAATCATTTCCAAGATAAATTCAAGGGACACCTTTTTTTCCTCTTTCTCTTGCCTTTACTGTTGATTTACAACCTTTGCTATCCTTAGAGATTACAAAGCTTAAATAAATTAGATTTCAGAACTCCAGCCATTTGCTTCACCTTGACATGCTATCGCAGTCAAGTCATGATGAAGCACCATTGCATCTCTGGAGCAAGAAATACTGAACAAATAGATCTTTTTTTTCCTACCTCAGACCTGTCTTTGAAGCAATCAGAGAAAAATATGACCATAGATATTTAGGTCATAATATCCGCCCTTCAATTTTGAAATCTACTTTTATTTTACTCATTTGACCCTTTTGAGTGTCAGATATGTTGCAGTGTCTTTCTCGTTCTTCTTGCAACAAAAATGTTAAACATGACAATCTACATCTAGAACTTATATAAAAATAACTAAGTTAAAAGTAGTACATGCAGTTTGAATATTTTGAATATTTAAGAATGCAAGCGGGACTTGACACTTGGAGTAGACCTGCACACTATTAACACATGTTAAATCTCACGTATTATACTTTTTAGGTTTTAGGTGAGTTAGAGATGGGTTCATATTATATGCAATAACAAAATAACATGAACTGTATAATGTAACATTCTCTTGAATATATAGTTTTAAATAAAGCATGCATATTACCGGTATATATCTATCTATCTATCCATCCATCCATCCATCCACTTTTTGAGCCATGTTTCCTGAACACACTTCCATTTCCATGCTTGTATCTCATACAATATTTTGCCCATTCTGTTTTCATAAGAACTAAATTTTTTGAAATATTTCAAACATTGAATAGAAATATATGCAAATGTCTTCTTATGTACATTTCTGCCATTTCTTATGAGTTTCTTCAAAAAGCCACACTTATATCTAAGTTGAATTCTGTGTAAGTCAGTTTCTTTTTTTGTAGTATGAAATGCTAGCTGCTCTTTAACTCTTAACTGCTTTCCCATAGACCCTATGACCTTTATCTGCAAGGCCCTTGCCTATTGCTGCCTACCAGAAGATATCATCAGCAGACTTCACCAAAAGATGAGTGGAACAGCCTTTTGCAGAAGCGCTAGACGTTAATACAGAAAGAGAATGTAAACATCTATGAGATATCCATATGGCTATAGTGAATCTTAAAATTAGAGCAAGAGCTAATTGAGGTTTGAGTCTTTACATGAAAAAAAACAGGAAGACTAGATGGCCAAATGGTTCTTATCTGCTATCAAATTCCATGTTTCTTCTTAGCTATCTAGTGACCTGTAGGTGTGGGAGAAAAATATTTAATACATATCAGTATTTTATGGCTTAGTAGGGTAGGGTGCCACAATCTGGTCGCTGAGTTTAGTCAAGTCTAGGGCAGAGCAAAACCTAAATACAATACTGTCTTTACCTAATGTAATGGTCTGTCTTAGTGTGTTAGTACTAATTTTGTCATAGTAATTTTACATGGTTATTTGTACATCTGGTTCTTATCTGCTATCAAATTCTATGTTTCTTCTTAGCCATCTAGTGACCTGTGGGGGTGGGAGAAAAATATTTAATACATATCAGTATTTTATGGCTTAGTAGGGTAGGGTGCCACAATCTGGTTGCTGGGGCAAATCCTTATGTGTGCAGTCTGGGTGCCGCAAGACTTATGTGTGCTGGGCAAGTTCTATGCATACACCCTGGGTGCCAGGGCTGAGCTGTGGGGTGTGCAACCTGTGATCAATAGAGTTTAGAGTTTCCATACATTATTTGTTTGATCTATACCTTCAGTGCTGAGTTTGCTTGTGATTCTCATTAGATCTATACCTGCAATACATGTGGTATTTGATCTGTACCTGAGGGAGAGGGCAAATGGTGCCATAAACTCAGACGGAAAAGTCATGTGTATAATGTGCTCACATGACCATGCTCACAAGGCAGAGCATAAAAGGGGAGGGGCACAAAGGGGGGGGCCAAGGGGACGGCAAACTCGGTAATCTCCATGTGCGGTGCCAGCGCTATGAAACCAAGAAGTTGCCATCCCGTGAAGAGATCAAAGAACAGTCTTCGGGTAAGGTGGCAAGCTGTTTAGGGATAAACAAGTTCCCAGTGCCATATTTGTCCCCAAACAATGGGACAAAGCATACCAGTTGAGGCGGAATTTAATGTGGTGTGACTCTGCCCCTGAAGATTGATTATGACCTTTTACTATTTACTATTAAAATTAAAGATTAAGGAAGAGTGTGGGGCCAAAAGAGGAAGGGGTGGAGTCTACAGAGAAAAATTAAGATTAGAAGGCGCATGAGTTTAGTCAAGTCTAGGTCAGAGCAAAACCTAAATACAATACTGTCTTGGCAATGGTCTGTCTTAGTGTGTTGGTTCTAGTTTTGTCATAGTAAGTTTACATGGTTATTTGTACATCTGTCTCATAATTAGTATTATGACAGCACAGATTAAAGCCTAATATTATTTACCGCAGCATTACTTAGTGAGAAACTGACAATTTCTGTTGGTATGCGTTCCTGTTTATCTGTAAATTCATACATTCAATGTTATGTTATTATATTTGACAAGAATGACAGAAGCATCAGTGATGTTCTCCAGGATCACGCTGTACTCTAGTTTTCAGGATGTGAAATTATCTTTCGAAATTGCTTTGACAGAGCCACAATTATTTATAAAAAACAAGACATAATTTAAGTGTCGGCATCAATGATGTTTGACATTTGTCTTAAGTTAATAAAATTACAAATAAAATACTAATGGTGTTGAGATCATTCTGAATCATTTTTGTATTGCCCACGTAAATGAAATTAGTTGATATAGTTGACCAAAGTGTGCTGCAGGTGATGATGGATTATGTGTGTCATTGACATTATACACATTTAGGAAACCATATTATTAAGATATAATATAATTAATAATCCAGACTGTGTACCAATTGCATTGTTAATAAGCACCTCTAGGTATTTTTTTAATATTAGGAGCAAGATGTTTAGAGATTAATAATGGCAAAATTTAAATCCAATGGAATTTCCACTTAAAGAACACTGTAATACAAAGAGAAACAGAACCCTACATATGTTTCAGTTACAATTTCCTCCACATTTATGTATCGTTTTTCTTACTTTAGTCAACTCAGTGCATGCATGAGGAATTGGCAAAAAAAAATACACAAAAAAACACCAAAATGTTCCAATCACCCGGGCAATCGATCTGTGCCCCCTTGCCAACTTCCCTGTTAAAAATCTTGTTTTATTTGCTATGTGTTAATCCTCTTATTTATTTTTTTATTTTCACATGGATTTCCTGCATTTTTATGGGCACTCCACAACATTTACTTGTACAAGTTCACCATATTATACGGCATCACTTTGAACTTTCAGCTATTATTACAAGTTGAATCATGTTGAGTGACATTGGTGTTACTTTAACTTGTGTCACTTTGCTGACTTCAACTTACTTAGAACTGCATTTGCCAATCATATCTGTAATTGCCTTATGCTGTAGTGACATGTACTGGCAGACAAGGAAAATTAGGCCATGATGCTGTCTATCTGTAAGCATTTTATTTGGTATGTGCTCAATATTAGTTTGTACATCAGTCTGTGAGCCACTTGAAGTTTGTAATTTTTTTTTTCTTCAAAATTACTTTTTTTTTTTTAAACTTGCTGTGTTACATCATATTGAATATATTAATGATTGGGGAAATTTTGACTTTTCAGTTCTATGTTTTATTGTATTGACCCCTTCATGCAACCTCCTGCACACATCATGCAGCAGAACTTTTCATTTTACAATGCACTCTGTCTACATATCCTCTTGGGGGTCTTTTATGACCCAAGGGATCTCAGTTGGCACAGGAGAATCTCTGTGCTGTTTCTGATTAAATAACCTGTAGGGGTCTTCTGTACTGCAATCAAGGGGTTCCCCATTAGGTCAGGTTCAGTGAAATACTGTGGCATGGGAGACCAGGCTCTTACTAAATTCTTTTAACTGCTCTTTTAATGTAACTATATAAAGTCCAGCACTTTGCATTTAGAAACAGCTTGATGGCTTGACACACTGTTAAGGCAGTTAGCTTAGCTTTGGCATGGACAGCGTTTCAAGGTCTAATAAATGTGAAGTGAGGATAAATTGAGTCTGCGTAAGCATGCGTCTCAAATGCCTATGCATGCACACAGACTAGTACATATTATTTATAAATAATATGGTATTAATAACCCAGCTGCTTCTGAACATATTGCATGTGACTGCAGGCTTAAGTGAAGCTCTCATAGTTTTTAGTGTAAGTAAATTAATAAATAGAAAATAAATAACTACTTTATAATCAGTGCAATTATTATTTTTATTATTTGTAAAACGAACAATATAAGACATACAGGTACAGAAGAGTTGTGAGTTTACTATCTTGTTAAATTGTGTTGGTGGTATTTAGTTTCAAATTTCACCTCAATTAAACGAAGATTAGAGGTAGCCTGTAGGAGGCTCGGCATTATTGAATCAATTTCCCTTCCCAGAGTTCTCTTTATTATTCTTGCTCACACTTACAAAGGGTCTAAACCAATCAAAAATAATAGGCATCTTAAAAATAGGGCTGAAATAAATAAAGGTCTGTATATACTATATGTGATGGGAGCGACCTGTCCCCCGACGGGGCACACCAGCCAGATGTTGCTTCCTTCTGCCCATAGCCACCAGGAATACAAGACTTGGGCTTTACTGTCCTGACAAGGACAGCACCGAAGCTTACCCCAATAACAAGACAGAACTCGTACTGAGGTGAAACAGGAACTGCTTTATTTGAACCAAATACAGAACTATATATACAAATAAGAAAATGGGCAAGGGAAATCACAGGATCTTATTACCATGTCAGGAAGTAATTAGATCACATCCTGCAACGCAATATCCGGGGAAGGACAGAATAACATTAGACATAAATAATTACATTAATTGAGGAGGTAGACATAGAATGATGAAAGACATATAATTGAATTGAAATAGACAATGGCTAGGACACAGAGCTAACAGGGGCTTATCAGAGTAACAGTTACTGGCTGTGTATTTAGTAATTATATACACCCGCAGTAGGGTGTACACATAAGACTGGCAGTGAATGGCAATACTAACACCTAGCACCTAACACATTAATACAAATTTCTTCACAACGCAGATAATCAGCCTTCTTCTTACACCGGGATGTCCAGCTGGCATTTACAGTTCTGAGTGGAAAATGTGGTATAACATGTAACAGGGGAAAATCAGTAGAAAGGGGGCCCCTGCACCCACTTTCCAAGGAACAGAACCCCTTCTAATGTCAGGGCCCATTGTCAGCAGGCAGGAGGCTAGCCATCAGTCCCCTCCAAAAGCCCCAGTGAAGGAAGATTCCGTCACGCTATATATTGCGTTAAGGCTCTGTGTAGGCCAAACTCTTCACACCAAACTCATTTAAACTATATGTTTATGGACCTTGCTTTGTGCATAGGGGCATTGTTATGCTGGAATAGGAAAGGATTTCCTTTAACTTGTGCCTCTGAGTTGGAAGAATAAAAGTTATCTAAAACGTGTATGTATGTTGTAGCATTAATATTACCCTTCCCTAAGGGGCCTAGCTCAAACTTTGAATAAAGTCCCAGACTATCTTTTCTCCACCAAACTTTACAGTAGGCATTAAGCATTTCAGTAGATAGCATTATCCTGAAACCTTGTGTGCAGCTCCTCAGCCATGGAAACCCATTTCATGAAGCTGGACCTCTGTAGTGAGCAGGGCCGGCCTTTGGGGTGTGCGACCTGTGCGACCGCACAGGGCGCCACACT
>VKOC01000165.1:867381-885700 GCA_009364415.1 Spea multiplicata
GGGCCATTTCAGTGTGCCCAACAAAACCATATATTTTTCAAACTAGACACCACAGGGTATTTTAAATGCTGGTATTTTAACTCTTTGCATGCACACATTTTACCACCAGCATTTTTTCAAAGTTTGCAGTAGTATTTTTGTGTGTGTATTTTTCCCACACACACACCTACTTTATGTATGAATTTACAGCTCCTGGTATATGCCGCTGTCACACGACACCCCATAATGTGTTCAGCAACATCTCCTGAGTGCAGTGATACCCCACATGCATGGGTTTGTCATTTTTTGGGGGAACTAAAAGGCCACATTTGGTACGTGTGCATTTTTCTAATTTGAAATTAGATGTGTGGCCATCCTTACCCCTGTGTTAATTGGGACGTTGTTGAACCTGGCCAATTCAATTTACCCCATCAAATCATACCTTTTTTAAAAGTAGACACCCCACGGGCATTTAATATGCCAGTATTTTAACTATTTCCATGCGAGAATTGTTTTAAGCTAATATGCAAATTTTAGGACCTGCTCACAAAAATATACATTATATTATAATTATATATATTTATTATTTTTTGTTTTTTTTGCATTTTTTTTAACATTTTTTTTCAACTTGGAGGTTCCCCTGATAGTGACATCAGTGGGAAATGATTTTTACATTTTACTAGTTTTTTACTATTTTTTTTCTAATTATTATCAATTTTATTTTATTTTTTAATTTATTTTTACTAATCACACTGTGATTAGAAAGCTGGGCTCCATTGACTTGCATGGTGAATGCAGTACCTGTATTCAACCTGCAAGTGGAGCCAAAGTTCACTAGATGGTCTGGACCATCTAGCGAACTTTGAAAATTTGTTTGTTCCTGTTAAAGACGGCGGCCATCTTACTTGATGGCGAAGATCACCGGCAGCTGCGGCTGTGACCGCTCTCCGGAGCGGTCACAGCCCATCGAAAGGTAAGTGTTTGGTGTCGCTGGATGCCTCCTGATCGAGGCATTCCAGCGACACCATCTAAGTTTAGGAGGCGATCGTCGATCGCCTCCTAAACGCTTTTAAAACGGGCGTCCGCCGCCATGTATGGCGGTTGTTGACGCCCCGTGGAGGGGCCAGAGATGGCCCCTTCGTGCCGATCGCGGCGTTGCTGAATGCCTCGAGGTCGAGGCATTCAGCAACGTTTTTTGGGTGCAGAAAGCGAAAGTAGATCGCTTTCTGCACCCGTTTAAAGACGTGCCGGTCCTGGCACGTCAATTGTCGTAAAGCACAGGCTTTTACGTGCCGTGCCAGGACCGGCAATTGTCATCAAGGGGTTAACAGAGGGGTCCAGTAAACCATGTCTATTTGTTTTTTAGTTACTTATATATTTAACCCCTTCAGTACCGGGACGTACCTGGTACTTCCTGGTTAACAGTCACCTGTAGACCGGGACGTACCAGGTACGTCTATCCCAACAAACGCCCCCACATCACCACAATCGCGGTGATCGTGGGGACGCTGCTGCTGTCTGCCCAGGAGTCCTGGGCAGACAGCACAGCGTGTCTAAGCCCTCCCCCAAGCCTACGATCACTCCCACGGAGCGATTCTCTAGTCTGCCCAGGCAGACCTCCAGCAGCAAAAAACGAACCCCCAGAAGTCCTCTGATCAGCCCTGTAGGGCTGATCAGAGAGACTCCTCTCCTACAATCTCCAGTCCATTGGAGATTGTGTCCCAGCTGCCAGAGGCAGCTTCAGGGACAGGGAGACAGGGCTCTTTGGTCTCCACATGAGTGTGGAGACCAGCCCCACCCCCCTCAGTTAACCTCTACCCCCCCTCTTCCTCAATTAACCCCTTCAATGCTGCGATTGTTTATGACCCCCATCGCAGCATTGCAGGGGTTAATATTAGTCCCCACAAGCTTGTGGGGACTAAATATCAATCAATGCTGTGCTTCAATGGAGCATCAGCATTGAAAGAGTTAAAAAAAAAATAACAGCACTGACCTGAAAGTCCAGGGTGCTTCCAGGTCAAATGCTGGGCTGATCAGATCGCTCCTGGCCAATAGGAGTGATCGGATCATTATGGCAGCCCACGGATGACCCTGCTCTACAAAGAGAGAGGGGTCATCTAGGGTAATTATGAAAAAACACAAATTATTAATAAATGAAAAAATCATAATTATTACCTGATCACTTGTCGGTGACATTTTAAGTCGCTGATTATTGATCGGTCTCCCTGATTGATGTCAGCGGCCTAAACCTGTCACTTACAAGTAATCTGATAAAAAAAAATATTTAAAAAAATGTAAATGCACATCTTCCAGTTTTGCCCTCATAGCTTCCTCAAAAAATGCATGAACCATGCATGTGAGGCCTTGTTGGAATCGGGGGATCTTGGTGAACAAAATATGGTGTTTTCTTCCACTGTTGCACTTATGGTGTGCAAGAAATTCAGTGCAACATTGAAATGTATGCGTTAAAAACGCAATAAAATAATTTCCCTGTGAAGTTTGGCAGACATCAGTGAAGAAATGGCTAGCTGAAAACTGTCAAAACTACCCTAGTTGAACACCTTGACTTGTCTACTGTTCATAAATATATACTTTTATGGGGTACTTTACAGTGGGGGGGGCTTCCAAAATGTCCCAAATGGGATATGGGCCCAGTAAACCAATTCCTGAAAACTTGCGCATGTTCCAGTTATGGCCTCATGGCTTCCACAAAAAATGCACGAACCATGCATGTGAGGCCTTGTTGGAATCGGGGGATCTTGGTGAACAAAATATGGTCCTTTCTTCCACTGTTGCACTTATAGTGTGCAAGAAATTCAGTGCAACATTGAAATGTATGCGTTAAAAACGCAATAAAATAATTTCCCTGTGAAGTTTGGCAGAAACGAGTGAAGAAATGGGTAGCTGAAAACTGTCAAAACTACCCTAGTTGAACACCTTGACTTGTCTACTGTTCATAAATATATACTTTTATGGGGTAATTTACAGTGGGGGGCTTCCAAAATGTCCCAAATGGGATATGGGCCCAGGAAACCAATTTCTGAAAATTCCAAATGTGAAAACGAAAATGCGCATGTTCCAGTTTAGCCCTCATAGCTTCCTCAAAAAATGCATGAACCATGCATGTGAGGCCTTGTTGGAACCGGGGGATGTTGGTGAACACAGTTTGGTGTTTTTTTCTGCAGTTGCACATATTCTATACAAAATATAATATAAAATCTAAAGCAACATTGCAACATATGCAAAAAAACAAAAAAAATATAAAAATACCTCAAAATTTGGCAGCAATTGGCGATAAAATCCCTGTTTGAAAAGTGTCAAAATTACCCTAGTTGTACACCTTGACTTATCTACTGTTCATAAACATATAATTTTGGGGGGATAATCAGTATCTGTGACAACTATTGCAGTTATTAGACTATGATGCCAAATTTGAAAAAAATTACATTTCAAAAACGTGATGCATGCCTTACAATATTTGCCCTATACCGGTCAAAATAGATAAAAATTCTGGCCATGTTGGGTGGTTTACAAATCAGGACAAGTTAATGAATATATTTGGGATAGTTTTTTCCCATTGGTTCAATGTGTGTACAATTTGTATGTATACAAAACTGTAAAAAAATGCGTTTTCTTCATTTTTTCCCCCACTTTTTCCCGTTTATTTCAAACAAAACAATGTACTACCCAGCTTAATATGGTTTCATATGAAAGCCCTACTTGTGCTGAAAAAAACAATATATGATTTGTGTGGGTGCACTAATTGATAAGAGAGAAATTACAGGTGAAAGAAGACATGGCAAAAACACAAAAACAGCTCCGGTCCTTTAGCGACACGTTAGTATCAAAATCCCGGTCCTGAAGGGGTTAATGTGTTTCTAAGTATGCACTTAGGGTTTAATATTTTTTCTTTTTTTTGAGCATTGAAGTACAACTTATTCAACAAACGTGCATGTCCTTGCAGTTAACTTGCACATTTCAGAATATATACAATATGCAAGTGTTAGTATGTGAGGGCATGCAGCCAGTTAACCTTCAACTCGATAAACAGTCAGCCAGTAAGTATAAGGGTTGGCCCCTTATAATGCATTGTTAAGTTGATTAAGTAAAATAGTAAATTTACCTGCCAAAAGAATGGAAAAGAAAATAGTGTCAAAGAACATAATAAATCAATGCACTTCTATTCCACTGCTTTAAAAAACAATTCTGTATAAAAGATTGTGGCAGTTAATGTATGACCATGTTTTATTCTTTAAAGCTGTGCCTCCATCCTAGAATAGGTCTTATTTTAGTAAATGTTAATATACAATCTACTCACTGAATATATATTGCAGACCATTTTGCCATAGAAACATTACTAAAATCCAAGACTTTTATGACATTATTAAATGAGAAAATCTGGGGTGTGTTCCTTTTCTGCAGGTGTCATAATTTATTCTCTACATTGTAAGCTTGTGAGCAGGGCTCTCTCCACCAAATGTATCGGTTTGTCTCAGTCTGTCAATTCTTGTCTTGTCATATCCCTTGAATATATGTATTGTATTAAGCGCTGCGTAAACTGTTGGCGCTATATAAATAAAAGATAATAATAATAATAATTGTCAATAGTGTATCTAGCATGGAAAAAATCCATAATAGTTACATTAGTGTTCCTTAATTCCTGTTTACCTATTCTGATTGGTTTAAAGTAAATCACACATCCACTATAGTTATGAGTCTTTCCTAGCTGGACTTTGGACACGTACAGGTGGTACTAGCAGTCTAGCCTGAGCTGATGTTAGAACCAAAGCCACATGTGAAGCCAAAGTCTCGCACAACTAAAGATATATTTTACAATTTTTTTTATGACACATGGTTTACATAAGGATGTCTGATGCCATTTATGCAATTAATGCGAATCAATCAGGGCTGCGTTCTGATCTCCAAGAGGCTTTCAAGTCTTAAGAACTAGGTTCATAAATATATACACATATATACAAATATATATGTGTATGTAAATAAAACGTAATAACTTGGGAAAAGTTTAAATCATTCAGTATCAAAAAAAGTAAGCACCAATCAATAAAAAAAAATGTATGATTAATTTGCTAAGTTCTTACTCTGTTAGCTATTGAAACAGGGACAAAACAATTAAATTAAACTAAATGTCAATACAGAGATTGTGAAACTTTCTTTTAGAAAACAAGCACAAAATAAATCAAAAGGAAATCTAATAAATGCTTAAAAGCAAAACAAAAGATTTACAATGGGATAAATAGGTCTCACAGTGCACAACAAAAAAGCAAGGAGCTTGTACAAGGAATTTATTTTGATGGACAAAAATGTCAACAAACTCTTAAAGGAAAGTTCAGTTTTTTTGTAACCAGACCATTGGGCAGTGTCGCATTGGGGAGCCTGATTATCCAAAAGGGTGATCTGCCCTTGGTTTTGCAACAGACGTGACCTCTGAGAATTGCCTCCCTAGGCCTGGATGGTTGCTCCCTAAGCCTGGATGGTTATTACCTAAGCCTGGATGGCCTAGGCACAAATAAGTTGCTGTCTGGAGATGTATGTATTTACTTGACTTGAATATGACTAGCTGTAAATGATTCAGTGGTGCTGGACATATGGGAGAGGCACCAGAAATGTGGTTTTCCAAGGGTGTAAGAATTCTTAAGGCAACCCCCTGGCCTTCAGTGTGAATTCTGATTGTCAAGTAGACAATGTACAGGATGAATATAACTGCACATTTAATTACTATTTCTCCCTACCATTCAGGATCAAATCATGGCTCATACTGCATAGGTTAATGTTGGCTTCCACTGCCATATTCAAGAGATAGCAGCTAACCTAATCTATGTGGCTACCACAGTTCATAAGAGTTACATTTTTATTGTATAAATTGCATAAAGAACAACTACTGGTTTAAATTATTTTCTACACAATTAGAACACTACACGCACAACTATCTTCTTGCGATTCTTAACAATATTTTATGTATGAGAGTACAAAAAAAACACTAATAATTGCAATGTTCCCCAATAATATAAGCAGCATGATTAATTAAGCCACTTTTAGAGCTGGTACATAATTTAATTAAACATAATTTTTGTTAACTTACGTTCTTGGAAAGATGTGAAGAGCATCTGAAAGCGACTTGTCCGGCTGCCTTCATCTGCCCACATTCGTATTACGCCAAGCCCTGTGCGCAGCATAACATCATTAGCCACAGTGCTGCAAAATTTAGCTTTCAAATCTTCCACTGAACTGCTTCCATCATACACAGCCACAAAATTTCGTTTACATTCATTTGAATTTTGCATTTCATAGTCCAAAAAGCGTAAGTATATCTGAAAATAAAGAAAGTACAGTTTGTGATCACGTTTTGGCTATTACACATTGATTGAACATTCACTGCTCAATCAGTAAGTACTTCAATTATCTGCTATTCAACGCAAACCATTTATTAAACTGCACATTGCCTCCATCCTTGATGAATAGAGGGTGTTTATTTGCCAAAGGCATCCAGAATGTCTTGCAATACATCCAACCATAATGGAACAGCATTTATGCAAAGAAATGAAAAGTTAAATGATTAGTAAAATGTTTTAGCTTCCTTTAAATTTGCACAAGGGAATGCATACTTTGAGGGCTATAGAGGTTTTAACCAAAAAAAAAAGAGCCAAACAGAGGGTATCTAAAACTAACATTTAAATCTTTACACAATAATGGATTTATTTTTTTATTAAAAATTAATTAAAAACAATAAAACAATATATATATATATATTTTGGTTGACTGTCGATACACCAGTAGGTTTTCCTTATGCTATGGGTCTCCAATCCCATCATATATTCTGCTATTAATTTGGACACATAATAACAACAACTTCCTAGAGCGTAAGCAGGCAAAAGCAGAAACTTTTTCTATAGTTGTTACGACTGCGATTAATGGGCACAACAACCTGTGGGAGTTTATCCGTACTTCTTTCACTCTCGACAATCAACATTTACAAGGGGAAGGGACAAGCATTAGATATATGTGTGCTGACACCATTTTAACTTGTCAGTAGCAGCAGTAACAGACTGATGGGAGTTAATTAACAGGTTATTTTAGTGCAGAAAATGTACTGTTGTAGGGTGGATTCGAGAAGCTGTAGTGACAACTGTAGTGTATTACAGGGAATGCAGCAGACATTTTTTCCCCGATCCTAAGAGTTTAGTTGATTAACACAGTTGCCCATTTATGCTCCTAGCCAACCCTGTAATTTGTGGGCAAGTCAATGTTTTAATATCGTTCATATCATCTATTATTGAATATATCCGAAGCAATTTTGCTGTCCGTGCACATGCCTAGCAAATCCTAATATATACTGTATATTGCAAATTATTTTGTTCACTTTGTACTCCAGACTAGTGTTGAAGCCAAAGTATTAACATTAACAGATACATGTTGCTTTGTGGTTGCAATGGTTGGCTTGGTTGGAAGCATTGGCTGAAATGATTGTTGCTATAGTAACCTATGGCAATGGTTACAAGACAATTTTGCAGGCAATCAGCTACACTAAACATATGATCTGTCCATAACTAGCTGTCTTAACTAATATCACAAATCAGATAACCATGAGGCCATGAATCCTTACCACAACTAGGGCAGCCATCATAAATAATGGGGCCCAATACAAGCTTAATACCTGGTACCCATCAGCCCACCTATGTTCATCCCACTGCTCCACCCATAACATGTGGATATACACACTCATACAAACAACATACAGTAGCACCCACAACACCATTCACACACAAGCAAACACAACACTCTTTGTTATAAGTTTGTTATAAGTTCATTCATTGAATCTAAAGTTTTTATTGATACACACAATAAAACTTTGTAATAGACAAATGTAACATTTTTCAATCGACATTACAGTTGAGCTTCTTAATAAAATGTAGTAATACATTGTAACACTGTTGTATTAAAGTAAAACAAAGTGGTTGAACAGTCATATGAAGTAAATTGTTACAGACACGTGTGGTGGTGAGTGGCGTCTGGTGATTGAACTGAATTTTGTTTAGAAACAGTAATCTCTTCTAAATTTAGCTTGAAACAAAATGTCAGGAGCTCTCAGAAAACGAATGCGAAAAAAAACAAAACAAAAAAATATATCAGGAACATTTTCGAAGTTTAAAACATTCCATTGCACACTACACAGTAGCCCTTATAGAAATAAGCAAGCTCTCTTGTTTACAGTTTGCACCCCCAACAATGTTATGGTGACATCACAGGAGTCCAAATGATTGTTTATTTTTAATATAATTATTTTTTCTTTTTGTTTTTCTATTTTTTATTAGGTCAAACGGTTCCAGTCCTCCCCTTCTCAAACTCATTTGCATTGCTGTACAAATATGCATTTACTCGGCTGTTCAGTTGTTTCATTTGTCTCTCAATTGTCCTGTGAGACTCATAATACAATCTACTTTTATCTCTACTTCTGTTTCAATATTTTCACTTTCCTATGGCTTTTTGTTAGTCTTTGATAAATCTAATTTTGCTTTCTCTCTGTGCTGCAGTCATTTGCCTAATCACTGCACCAATGTCCACTTGTACGTCAGTGTTGTTACCTGGTTTACCCTCAGCCTGTCTTCTGATATCATTTCTAACTATAGAAAGCTATACTTTCATGACATAGACACATTAATAAAAGGCAAACATGCTCTGAGCAGGCTTTGAAGCTGGGGAAAATATTTAGTTATTCTTTTTAAAAAAACACACGTAGTGACGGCCGTGAAGTTGTTGATTCATATATTATTGATATGTGCACAGTGAAACCAAGAAGGACTTCAGTCAGGCACATTTTACTTTAACACACAATGAATAGGATGAATTATTGCATAAAATACAAAAGCTCTACAGTGAACAAAGCAACAATATAAAACAACAGATTTTGTAACTGACTCACTAGATGATCAATAGCTGCTGTTTATATTCAGCAGTAGACAGACGAGTTGGAAGATTTGACTCAAAAATTATACCCCCTTATATCTTATATACTATACTTATATCTACGCATTTGCTGGTCAAACTATATTCTCTTTAGAGTTAAGTATACCAATATTATATTTTAATGACTCATTTCTTAACAAGACCTGAAAAATAAATTGCTTTATTACAAATATTCTATTGACTCAAAGTTTCTTGAGCAGCAAATCATATTTTTTCAGATCTCAGTGTCACAGATATTCCTCAGTAAACTGAAGTAGATCAGGCTGTAGATTACTCATTTAACCCCTCGAACAAAGGTAAGAAAAACATTTCTAAAGCATCCCAAAACCGTAAACTGATTGGTGCCTTCACACCAGGTAAATTCTTATATACAGTATAATACATATTGTACATTAATAGGCATTTCCCATCTTGAGGCTAAATAACATGCTGTGTATTTACAGTTTAATTTAATTTATTAATGAAAAAAACTGACCTTGGACCTTGGGGGTGCTCGGATATACCACTTGCAGTCAACTGCTTCATCTGCAGTAGCCTTTCCTTCTTTTAGAATCTGCACAGATTCTATTATTCCTTCTGGTCCTCCCATCTCAAATTCACAAACTGGAAATTCAACAAAGAAAACATAAAGAACTGTTATATATCTCTATATATGTATATTAACAATTATTGTAGTTGGAGTTTGAAGTCAAAGCTAAGGAAGCAGACATTTTCAGGGATTCTAAACAGAAGTTTTTCTGAAACTTTATTTTAATGCTTGGGTTGCTTTGCAGGAAAAGGCCGTTCTTTGTGTTTCCATTTTGTACTGTGGAACCATGAGTAAGTTGCTGGAAATCGACAGAATCTTGTAGAAGGTGTCGAGAGCTAAGGTGAACATACTGGTCAAGTAAGGAGGCAACTTCCCGGAGAAGTGGTTGTGTAGTAGGAAAGAAAGGTAAAAGGTATGTAACCAGTTATTGTCAGTCAATTTAGATCTGTTTGCATATTAAGACTGATGGGTACTGCTATCACATAGCAGAAGAAAGCAGCAGATATATGCAAAGTGTTCAGTTTGTCAAGATGGAGTTGTAGTGCATTGTGGAATTGGAATTTTTGGCACAATCGTTTTGACAATTTGGTCCAAAGTTTTATCAAAACGTAGAAATAACTTGTTTATCATGATTGATCTTTGGACAAAAAAAACCTGACGTGAGATTAGGTCTTGGACAGTAATGTTTGCACAATTGCTTGCAAGCATATTTTTCCAAACTTTTACAATGGATAGGTAGGGATGTAGATCAATAGTATAACATATATGCCATGTAATAAACACTTTACTAACCTGGTAATGGTTTCAGAACCCCAAGATCTTTAAAATCTGGATCTGAACAATAAGAAAAACAGAATTCTGTGAACACAACATGTCAGGCATTTTACTAAAATATGTTTTTGAAAAAAAATACACTTTCGAGGAATATACGCAGCTTTTCCAACTGAATTCCAAATTCAAATATTGGCAAGGTTGTATATGTTGTCCAGTTTTATGCTGAATCTGTTACTAAATAACCTTTTATCCACCAGCCCAGTTAAATAAGTTCAAATGACATAAATAAGTTCAGATGACATTAAAAAATATATATATATAAACCAGCCATTTTTAAATGACATGAAATAATAACAAGCTAATTTAATCATTTAGACATTGTTTTAAATTACTGTAGAAATAAACAATCTGACAGATAGAAACTGATTGATAAATCAGGGAAACAATGAATACATTTAATACAAACTACTATAGGACCATTTTGTGTCATGGTACAATTGTAAATTCTTCATTGAGTGGACCTGTCACTTTTTGTTTAGCATCAGTTAATTAGATATTAAAATATATATATATATGTTTAAATCGATTAAAATAAGTATATTTATTAAATAAATATAAACATTAAATTCTAATGTAATTTCGCATTTCCAAATTACCCACATTATATTCTCTTTATGAATCAAGAAGCAAAGCATATATATATTAGAAACCCACCATGAGAGCAGCCATCTTACTCTTTTCTTAATCTATATCATTTAACTTATGAAGTTACATTCTGCCTTTTTGGGCCTGCCACCACTATCATTATGGCGATCTGGTTGGTGCCTTTCACAGCCAACATCTCACTCCTACAATGTGATGCTCATTTCCATTCCAGCCCCAGTTCATAGGAGAGCAGGTGGTAATTGCCCCTGGCTTGCCCCGATGCAAGATTTTTTGCCACTACCTGAAGCCGTTTTGTGCATTATGCCTGCAATTCCACATTTAAACATATTGAGTATGCATTAAGAAAGGGAAGCCTATCCTTGTTGGAAAAGCTCACTAGATATAAGCAAACATAGGAGGAAAATAGCATGTTCCAGTCTGTGGAAATTACAGCCGGGGTTGTATGACCAGTTAAATTAACACACATTGTGATATTTACCTCATGTGACCAGCTGCCATGACACACTCTCCCATGAGTCTTTACTCCAATAGGAACCACCATGGGAAATATGGAGTATTGTAACACTTTACCTCCAGCTTCAATCCTTATCAGACTTCACTCTTCATAATGCATATTTAATATTGTGAAGCAAGATTTTTTCTAATACCACAACTCATCTACTATGATTTGAAAGTAGACTTCCAATAATTAAACATTGGCCACTAAATATTGCCTTGTACTATCTAAGTGGGCTACATGGGGAAAAAACATATAACATATTATGACAGATTGGGTGTTGTTTGTAAAGATTAATTCCGGTGCAAGTTGCTCTTGCAAACAAAGACCAATTAGCAGAAAGGTAATAGGTTGTTAAGGCAATAACACACACTAAAATTGTTGTTAAGAAAAGTCTCATTATATTTACCGTATATTAAAATATATTTAAAAATTATAGGCAAAATTTAGTTAAATATGTGTGTATCTTTGACATTAACAGCATGATTTCAGCAAAAAAGGCACCTCTCTAACAGCCCACTATTCAGGTTGTAGATTATTAAAGCAGGTTAAATTAAAATTGCAAACAGGGAAAAGAAAAAATGTCGGTGCGCTAAGCTAGTCACAGGCTCAAATAATACAAATGTATAATACGAGGCCTACCAAACAGGTGTAAGCATGCTGCAAGAACAGTGTATTGGCTGTACAATGTATACAAAAAAACAAAAGCGCAGACAGTTTTTGTTTTTTTGTATACAATGTACAGCCAATACACTGTTCTTGCAGCATGCTTACACCTGTTTGGTAGGCCTCGTATTATACATTTGTATTATTTGAGCCTGTGACTAGCTTAGCGCACCGACATTTTTTCTTTTCCCTGTTGCACATATTTGAGGTTGTTGGCTCCTCATCAGCCTGGTTGCAGCTTGCTGTCCAGGGGTTAATAGGGAGGAGGTTTAATTGCACCTCCCCCAACACATTAATAAGGTTTTGGTAGCAGTATAACTGCTTGTGTGCCCCACTATGTTAGGAGGTTGAGAGTGGATCTCAACCTCATTGAGGTAGTTGCCTGACGTGGGGGTGAGACCTTATTAGCCTTTGGCCAATTCATATAACCAAAACCTTATTTATATTCATGTTGTTTATATATTTGTTGCCAACTTTATTAGGGTAAGAAGCGCAGACAGTTTTTGTTTTTTTTTTTCTATCTTCAGGGCAGCACATGGTGCAAGCTGCCTTGCTACTACTGAGTGAGTAAATGTGTGTCATATACAACATGTGTATTGGAGTATGTGTGTGTTAGTCTGAGTGTAAGTGGCTTTGCATGCTAGAAGGTTCTGACCAGAGGGTGCCAGCTCTGCCCTAGGAGAAAATGCATTACAGGCTTACTATATATGTTAATATATATAGGATGGTTAATTAGTTTAACAATGAATCACATACCTTTATGGGGAACTAATTTCTATGTATAGAGATTTTCACCAAAACAAGCAGCTGTGATTTTAATATGGTTTATTTTAGAAGCTGCCATAATTCTTCTAAAATGTTGCGTGCTAAGGGAAAAACCCCACTGGGGCCTTTTTTAAGAAGACAATATTTAAGTTCCTCTTACCTGTTTTGACCGTTGTCTGCTTTAAAGTGTAGTGTTTGCTGCTGTTATGCCATATAATTGCCATTCCCTTGGTAAAATTTAACCGACTACTTTGACACTTGTAACTTCATACGAAAAACATTACCAGTGCAGAATCAAGTCACTATAAATAAATAATAAAAAATATATATTTTTAACATAGGCTACAATAACTCAGCTATAAATAACTTCAATGTGATATTAACAGCGAATGAAAATAAATGTAATAGATCAGTTTAACATAATTGTGGACTATAACAATATTTCTTTGTGGAATATAACATGATTCATACTTACAGAAACTCACATTTTCATTTAAAGTTGTTTAGTATGCAGCTCTTTTGAAAGACCAAGTTACAAGGCATTTAGCAAACAAGAAGAATCAAAAATTACTCATTGCTAAACAAACTACTGTTTAATATTGTACTTATGAGTCTCGGTGCATAACAAGTATAATTAACTTTAAAATAGGGGAGGGGTATGCAGACAGAAACTGCAAGAAAAAAAAAATTCTGTGCAAAAATGAGTCTTCGCCTAGTGTTTTTGCAGTTATTGTTATTGGAAAATAACAGTAGTGTACACTACAGCTATTGTTGGCATATTATGGCTTGGGCCAATTAAGCCTAGGGTTGCATGTCCTCATCTGTATATCTGGGGAAATATTGCCCTGTTATGCACCACTGCTCAAAGGGATGGTCAGACCTCTTGACAGGCGCATAGTCGAATGTGCCCCAGGATAACCATACCCACAAACCAACATCCCAAAAAAGACACGCTTATTGAGGGCAAATATAATTTACACAGCTTTATAAACCATCCCAATGAAACAGTGATAACATATTTCCCCTTCATAAAGAATGACAATGACCCCCAAATTATAAACATATTAACCATATGAACATTGGCACCACCACATACCAAGACACCACTACACCACCCAAATTAACCAAATAACTGATGCAGGGACATACCGATACCCTACACCAAAACAACTATGCCTAATTATACCCGTCACTGTGAAATAACAGATAATTCAGATTTTGAGGGAGGGAGAGAGAGAGAGGAGAGAGAAAATCCCATGGCACACTCACACAGCACCCTGGTGCCAATCCACAAAGGAAAAAAAAATATTAGCACATACAGAATCTATTTTTGAGACCTCTAAGGATCCTTTATCAAGAATATATATATACTGTATTTGCTCAACTATAAGACAAACCTGATTAGACGACCCCCCTTTTAACCCCTTAACGACAATCCACGTACATGTACAGGGTTGCCGTGCACCGTGATAACGACAATGCCCGTACATGTACGGGCTGTCCTTAAATAGCTGCATCGGTGTCCGGGAGAAAAATGGCCACCGCGCACCGATCATCAAAGATCGCGGCAGCGGACTAAAACAGCTTAGGAAGCGATCAGAATCACTTCCTAAGCATAAACTGTGTTGCTGACATGCCTCGATATCGAGGCATGTCAGTAACACTACCCCCCTACCCCGATCGCCTTGTGATTGCTCCGAGGAGCAACCACAAGTGCCATCCTGTAAATGACGTTGCTGTCATTCACAGGATGGCATTAACAATAGATCTATCCAGACCCTCTTGAGAACTCTCGAGCTCCTCCTGCAGGTTGAATAATATAAAAAATATGATAAAATTAATGGTATCTAAAGAAAGCCCTGTTTGTCCATTAAAAAACAATATATAATGTGTGGGAGCATGAAATGAGAAAATCACAGCTAAACAGCAACACTGAAAAATATTAAAAGAGCCTTTGTCCCACAATATACTACGAGTAAGAACCCCTATTGTCCTTAAGGGGTTAAGAGGCCTGGCTGGACTTGAATTCACTGATGTGTTATCACCTAGTTCTGTTATGGACTGAACCCTGCCTCTCTCACCTGCTACAGTCCAGTATCTGGTTGTGTGTTTTTGCTGCTGGATGTGCTATACATGCCTGATTTCTTGGACTTTGACCTCTGCTTTGCTACATGTTTATGAACTCTGCCAGCCCTGACGCTTTCTCCATCCTGTCGTTCTGAGCAGTGTTATTTTGCACCATCTCCTGCAACTGGGCTCTAACTTCTGGTAAGTTCTTACACATACACCCCATGTTAGAGAAGGGGGTGTGTTATTGGAAAGACAGTGAAAGCTATTTGAATGCAGCAATGTTATACTGCATATACTTGGAAATAATTGAAATGTTCAGTGCATATGCAGCGAGCAAGTCATCAGTGGTATTTCAAGGCACTTTAATCAATGCATATCATTTCACTGCATGGTTTTGATTATGCCTAATCATATCCACTTAACCCTTAAGTAATTTTTTATTCAATTTGCAATTCCACAAGGTTAATATGTGAAACATTGTTTAATTTACCTTATATTTAATCATTACATTGCATACCAGAATATGTTGTCTCCTTGTTAATTTTACAGAATATTGTCATGGACCGGATGAGCAGATTTTTACCTAGCGATGTAGTGGTGCTTTAGTGGCGGCAATTAATGTTTGGTAGCATCCTATGCAGACCCTTTTCCTAGTGATGTAATGAGAGAGCAGGGACATCTATAGTATGCCCCTAACAACAAAGATTTTATACACATCCTTTACTGCTGCAAACCAATCGTGTTTACCAAAATCTAATGATCTGGAGACACAAATGCCTACCTAAACATGGTGGTTATTCTATGCCAAGCCAATACACATCATTAATTTACCAATTAATCTTTTTTTGAACAATAATACATAATTACAAGACATTGGTAAAAATAAGAGAGTGGTCTTATTCTTAAGAATAACAATAATCCTACAGTTGTATGTAAGTGCATAGATATATAGATGTGCTATTAAATAACAGCATATAACTATGGTAAGTATAGTCAGCGCAACTGTTGCAGAATTAAAGACAGGCCGGGATATTCGACAATAGTCTCCAGTCCCATCACATCGAGAAAAAGAAGAAAAATAAGGAAAACTCATTCTCACAAATTTACATTTATTTTATTTAAAATAATTTAATAAACTAACAGGATGTTAAAAACAAACAGCAGAATAAAAAAAACTTTGTTAAAAATGCATTTCTTGTTTTTTATTTCCAACCTGCCCCCCCCAGTTATGCACATTTGAGCCCAGGCTTGCCACACTGCCTCCCACATATCCCCAGATATGCCACTGTGCCCCCTGATATGCCTTATACCCCCAGATGTCACTCAGTCCTCCCCAGACATCCCATAGTGCCCTCATAGATTCACAGACTCGTTCACATAACACTAACACAATACTTTATAAATTAATACATTAATAATCTTCACTGCCCCCAGGATTTAGTTTCCCCTTAGTTTTCCCCCCCTTTACTTCTAACTGCCCCATTAAATTAACCCTTAAGACCCCAATAACTATAACTGCCCCTAAATTAACCCTAACTACCCCATCAACCATAATTGCCCTTAAATTAACCCTAAACATTCCATTAACCATAACTTCCTCTAAATTAATCCTAAACACCCCATCAACCATGACTGCTCTTACATTAACCCTGAAGACCCCATTAACCATAACTGCCCCCAAATTAACCCCAACTTCCTCTAACTTTCAGCAGCCCAAATATTAATTTTATACTCACAGTTAGAGCCGTGTGGATGCTATAATGAAATGGGCGTGGCCAATCGGCAGCGACTGCAGGGAGGGACTGGGAGAAAAAAGGAGCGGGGCCAATCGGCAATGACTGCAGGGAGGGACTGTAAGTAGTAACTGCGTCTGCTGTGAGTCACACTGAATGAACGAGATTATAAAACAAGGGGTATTTTTCAAAGCATTTGCTCTGAAAAAACTCATTTTATAATCGATAAAAATCAATTCAACTAATCAATAATGAAATTAATTGGCAACGATTTTCATTATCGATTATGATCTATTAGTTGTTGCAGCCCTACTCTGATCTAATAGTTCATAATCTACTATATATATTAGTGGCTAATTGGATACTTACCCAACCAGGGCTTCAAGATAGTATAGAATTTATGTAAATTCGGAAATTAACGCAAATAATTCATGCCAGGATTGCAGGATTTTATCCACTGTATTTGATCAACTTGAACACAGAGATCATATTGCCAAGAAATCAAGGCATTAATACGTATTGGAGTTTCAATCTCCTCCAGCAATCGATACCATCTCCTCAAGCATTTGATGACTATCTCTAGGGAAAACAGATCCTCTATATGTTGGCTCAGTACAGATGATTCCCCAACATACAGATGGGTGCTTAGATAATACTTAATCCTTAATACCAAGATTAAATTCCATCTTTCCATTTTCTAAGGTATATATATATATATATATATATATATATATATGTGAAATATTTTGAAAGGGGCTGATGAAATAATTTTTATTTTCAATGCTTGATGGAATACCAGAATTCCATGGAACTTTTAAGGGAAATAGGGAGAGATTTTAACATTGTAATTGAAGTAATTCAAGGACAATTAGTAAGATTTTGGGGTCTATTCCCCCAAATGCAGGTACCTGAGTGCTAGCTAAAAATGTATACATTAGCAAGAATGCTCGAGTTGGACAAGAGAACATGCACACCCAACTTGCAGAAAACAGAGCTAACAAGATACAACAATTAATATTATGCACATGATAATTATTTTGAAACATAAAATGACAATACTTTTAAAACATATTTGGTGGGAGGCCTGTTTCAAGTTGTAATCTTCTTTCTAAATTCAGTCAAAACAGAGAAAAAATGTTTGTTTTCTGTGACAGAATTTTACTTATTTTATAAATAACATATTTCACTTGACAACAATGGCGTTGAATACTTTCATCAGACTACACTTAAATTGCTGCGGGGGGCAAGCAACCAGCTACAGCTTGTACACAACATGTCTTTGTACAACAGTTGTCCTATATGAAACCGTTACAAGAAAAACAAACACCAAAATATAAAGGCTTCTCTCCAAAATCTATTTTCATCATGGCATTGTGTTTGTAGTGGGAGTTCTAACTAAAATCCATCTATTGTACCAAGTGTGGAGCTATTGAAGTGACCAGCAAAACACACTATATTGATTTTACTCAACTTTGAATGTTGGAGAACAACAGGTAATTTTGACATTATCTTGGCATTCAACCTTCTGAAAGTGCACGGTGCTTTTTAGAGACATGTGAAAAGGTCATTTCAATAATGTTGTTACTACAGTAAATCAATTCTAAGCAACAGCAGAGAGCCCATGCCAGTCGCCTGCAAATATAGATGGTAGATGTAGTA